>CM053623.1:169347853-169382698 GCA_028646595.1 Phalanger gymnotis
TCCTTTCCTTTCCTTTCCTTTCCTTTCCTTTCCTTTCCTTTCCTTTCCTTTCCTTTCCTTTCCTTTCCTTTCCTTTCCTTTCCTTTCCTTTCCTTTCCTTTCCTTTCCTTTCCTTTCCTTTCCTTTCCTTTCCTTTCCTCTAAAGCCAGGCTTTTTCCCCCTTCAGTATCCAGTCTTCTCTCTTTTTATTTGAAGACTCTAATCCCATAAATAGTCGAATTTACCTTTCCCTCCATCTCCACCTCCTCCACCACATTCACAAAGAAACCTGTTGACATTCCATAGTTCCCTGCTGTTGCCTTCTTCTCTCCTGCTCCAAAAGACAGTGTTCTATGAGCCCAGTGGCTCCTTTCCTCATGTCGCTCCATGCTGGAAGGAAGAAGCTATAATTTTTCAGCAAGCAGCATATCTTCTTGCTATTTACGTGATGGAATTTCACAAAATGAGTGAGGTGTGGATAAAGAGCACAAACCATTTTTTTTTTTACTTTTTTAATCATGCACGAGCCATTACTTGAATTATTCTGGGTCTCAAAGTCCTTAAAAAGGTTTTCAAATCATCTTCTGCTTTATGTATTTCTTTTCTTGACCAGAGTTGCCCTTCAAACCTCTCTCCCCTCTTCTCTTCCACAGCCTCAGGCTGTCAGCTTCTCTGTGTCAAATTGATTCATGCAAACACAACTTCAGAGAGAGTCAGGAAGGCTGGGGGAAGCAAAAAGCTAGAGGGCTTCCAACTCCACCCTTCAGCTATTCTCTTTGAGAAATGAAAGAGGTGCTGGTGGCCTAGGAGACTCCCTCATTATTTAATCTCTAAACTCCAAGGCGTTGGAGTTAGTCTACTGGGCAAATAACCCTCTGCTTAGAAATACCCATTCCTCCATTCATGCAGGGTGTGGTAGCACTCTGCCAGGGCAAATAGAAGAGAGTTATGGTTTTAGTCATCTTATTCACATAATAGGGATGATCAGGGGAACCCCCTTATCTGCTGAACTGGGACACCTACTATGGAGCTACACATGTGTACTTTGGCTCCATGTTCTAGCCCTTCCTGGACATGCACAATCATAAGCCCCTGGTTGATACTTGAGTGGTCTTCAATTATTCTGTGACCAGGGGCTGTGCCAAAGAGGATTGGTGACTTGGCCAGGAAGAGCCTCCCACTCCATAGGCCATAAAGAGTGAGGATTTATAGTTTACCCCTTTTTTGAGGTAGCCTCTTTGTTCAAACAAATGCCAATGCCAGCTCTCATTTAGACTTTTCAGTGCAAAAAGGGAGAAGATTTCTCTATATGTCAGTGAGAACATGAGCTTGTTCAGGCAAGCCTGAAGTTATGTTCTCTGTAATTCAGAATTCCCCCATCACCCACAAAGACATTTGGGTTCAGGAAGCAGTGGCTTTGAATCCCCTTTTCACTATGCATGCAATACTTTCGCCAGTAGAGGAGGGGAGGAGGAGAATTTCCACCCCTCATTTTTCTGCACTATGTAAAAGGTGTAAGGAGAGAGGTGAAGAGTGATATTAGGAGCTGAATTCTTCCTTCACAGCAGGCTCTTTTCTCAATAGCCAGGGCTTACTTCCCTCAGAACTATGGTCTGGCTTATTCAGCCAGTCACTAGAACACTAGGTGTTCTATCAGTTGCTGTCATCCAATGGCCAAGAGGCCCCGTCATCATCTCAGTTTGACTAAGAAACTTCTTAATTCCTGGTTCACCGGCTGTAAGAAAATCCCTTAACATCTTTATATTCATCATAATCTTCCTAAAATCACCCCCCTTCTTAAAAGCCTTCCAGAGCTCCCTATCATCTTTAGACTACAATAAAAATACTTCAGTTGGCATTTAACATTTTCACAATCTGGCTGCTTTCCAGGCTTTTTGGCATTTTGCTTCTCTTCACACACTCTCCAGGCAAACTGGCCTACCTGGCATTCCAACTCATATTTCATGTCTTCGCACACACTTTCCCCTATGTCTAGAATGAACTTCTACCTCTTAGAATCCCTATCTCCTTTCAAGGCTCAGCTCATCAACTGCCAGAAATAGTAAATAAGAGGAACAGGTTTAAGAAAAGACTTCCTAATAACCTGGAAAGACCGACATGATATGATGCTGAATATATCATGATAGTATTCCATTACATTCACATACCACAACTTGTTCAGCCATTCCCCAATTGATGGGCGTCCCCTTGATTTCCAATTCTTTGCTACCACAAAAAGAGCTGCTGTAAATATTTTTGTACATATGGGTCCCTTTCTCACTTGTATGATCTCTTTGGGAAACAGCCCTAGAAGTGGTATGGCTGGAATTCTGAATTTTCTAATGAAGAAATGAGGCTTTTCTAATGAAGAGTAACCATGGAGCGACAACTCTGAAAATGATTTCTAGTGGCCTTATATTATCTGAGTGTTTCTGGCCTGTTATCAAGTGATTAACTTTGCATTTGGCCTAAGACTACCAAGTCAGCTGTTGCAATTGAAGGATTCATCAGAACATCAAGGCCTATCCTTGATATAAGTTATCCCAATATGATTCCACTCAAGTAGAACAGCAAAATCTAGCATCATAAAATCCAGCAGCACCCAAAGGACAGCAAAATTTTACCTGGCAACCATGCTTTCAGAGGAGGAATGATGAAACATGCTTCCCAATTCCTGATAGAGATATGAAGAGCTCAGAGTATAGAATAAAATATATTTTTTGGATGTGGCCAATGCAGAAATTTGGCAGTTTTGACTATGCATGTTTGTAACGTGGGTTTTATTTTTCTTTTGAGAAGGTAAATTTTTTGCTGATTGAAAAAAACAAAATATGATTTAAAAATAAGATTTACCTAGAAAATCTTAACCTACACTTCAAGAAAGAAGCTGACAGTAATAAAAGGTTAGAAAATCAGGTAGGGACTAGGTTGTAAAGGTCACTAAATGATAGGCTAAGGAATCTGGCTTTTTTTCCTGAAAGCGACAAAGGTTTTAGGAATACTCATCTGGCAACAGTGTACAATAAGAATTATAAGGAGGAGAAACCAGAGACAAGGGGGCAATATTAAACTCAAAGAAATTTAGAGATGAATTCTAACAAGATTGTTCCAGGTCCTAGGTTGAATCATATGACGCTCTCCCCAGCCTTACCATATCAGAATGCACTGCTGTGCAGCCCCTTTTCCAGAGGGAGCTGTAGCTTAAAAAGCTTTAGATTCTAAAACCCTTCTTGATCACTCCAGAATCTCCAAAGGCAAAGGTGAGGGATGACACCCTTCAAAGGGACAGTCTTTTTCATTCTGTGAATTTTAAAATACACTTGAAAAGAACAGGACAGTTTAAAAACAGCATGACACTATGGAAAAAAACAGGAAAACCTACATTCAAATCCTACCCCTGCTACTTACCACCTGTGTGACCTGGGGTAAGCCTCACTTACAAAATGAGCCTGGACTAGCCAGCCTCTGCATTAGCTTCCAGCTTTAGACTAATAACCCCGTGTCATCTCTTTCTCAAGTAGCTAGTCTATCTCTATCACCTTTTTATTTCCACAGCAAAATTTTATTCTACTTTTAAATATATTGTCGGGTTTTGTATTTTCCTGTTTGATTATATTTGTCTTTTTTCCTTGTTTTATTTGTTTTATTTTCAATTCACAGAACAAAACAAGCATTTCCATAATACAGTACGATGAAAAAGATAATTGCACGTGAAACTGCAAATCTACCGTTGCTAGCTGAGTTGTGAATGGTGGAGGGATTCTCTATCACCTTTCACAGGATCAATGAGTCAAAAAAGCATTCATTAAATACCTACTATGTTGGAGGCACTGTGCTAGATAGACAAAAGTGAGATAGTCCTTGCCCTCAAGAAGCTTACCTTCTATTGAGAAGTGGGTACAACATGTGAACTTATTAAAATACATAAAATAAATACAAGATAGTTTGGGGCACACAGGGGCAGCAGCCTCTAGTGGAGATCAGGAGAGGCCTCACATGGGAGGTGGCACTTGAAGCTTTGAAGGGAGCTTGGGATTCTAAGAGGCAGAAGGGAAGAGAAGGCACATTCCAGGAAAGGGGACCAGTCTTGGGAAAGCTGAGGCCTTGAGACCATACGTGGGCCCTCTAGGTCTTCAAGTGAGGCCTTTTGACTGAATCCAAACTTTTTAAGTCAAAGGGCTACACTCGAGGACCTAGAGGGCCCCATGTGGCCTCAAGGACACAAGTTCCTCACTCCTGAAGGTATAGAGATAAGAGATCAGAGGACTTAGAGCCAGAAGGAACCTTAGGAATCATCTAGGCAACTCCCTTTACTTTAGAGATATGGAAATCAAAGCTCTGAGAAATAAAGTTACATCAGTCAGTCAGTAAACATTTAAGTGCCTACTGGTTTCCAGACACTGCTAAGTTAAGCACTGGAGACACAATTACCAAAAAAAAAAGGTCCCTGCTCTCAAGGAGCTTACAATCTAATGGGGAAACACAACATACAAAAGGAAGCCGAAAAGCAGGTTCCCAACTGGGGGGCATGGAGGACAAGTCAGATGTCCCAGAGTAGTGCAGCCATGTGAGAAAGGGGATCTTTCTGAGCTGAGCTCCCTCCTGAAATGGAGCTTTGGGAGTTCATGGCTCCTTAAAATCAGGGCAGGTAGAGGGTAGTGATGTGATAGAGTACCAGAGTTATTAGGATCTTGAAGGATGATGAGGTTTTCCCAATAATGAGCTTCTTGGGGCATGGTAGAGAAATCAGAGATGCATCAGAATAATGTAGCCAGGTAAAAAATGAGGAAATGTTCTGAACTGAGAACCTGCCTTAAATGGAGGCTCTGAACTTTCCCAAGGTCATACAGGGAGTAAGCAGCAGAAGTCCTCTTGACTCCAAATCCTATTTCTGCTACCCTATACTGCCTCTTTCCTAATGTCTGATAGCTCCTCAATCATGCACTATCATAAGAAAACCTCTCTTTTCCCTCCCCAGCTCCCGCCTCCAAAGATCAAAAGCCCCCATGGGACCCACAGGAATAGAATGAATAGGATTTCTGTTGACATACTGGATTTCCATGGGAGCTAGTGCTTCCTCAAACTTTCACTATACTGGCTAGATATTGGGAGTGAAAGGTAGAAAACTAGTATTTGAATGAGTCTGTTTCTTGCAGGAGAAGAAGAGGAGGAGGAGCCTGAGATGCCTGTGGGCCCCCGCCCTCGCCCACTCTCTGAGTTGCACCTTAAGGAGAAGGCAGTACCCATGCCAGAAGCCAGCGCATTCTTCATCTTTGGCCATAACAACAGGTATTCAGAAAGACTATGAGAGGAAAGGTTCTGTTTCCTCCAAAGCATTGTTGTTGCTGTGTTTGTCCTTCATTCTCGAAGAGGACCATGACATCAGGGAGATGATGACATGACTTGCAGTTGACTTTGCACAGGCAAGGTCACCAGCCTCACTTTTTCCTCCAGAGCCATCTGGGTCCAGTGGCCCGATATTCACCAGGGCGACTGGAGATGGCCCAGGATGCAATGGGAGACCCTGGCCTTTTCAAGCTAAGGCCTTTTCAGGTTCTCACTTTGAGTGAGGTAATGCCCATTCAGTGAATAGGCTTCTTTAAGAAGTGATGGCCCCTTTAATCAAAACTCAAAAAAAAAAATCAAACTGGGAGGGGAAGACCCTCAGAGTTCCTGGCCAAAAGAGAAATGGTTACTATTTGGTATTTACATTCACTCTGTGTTAGGAGGGCCAGGACCTATTGTCCAATCTATGAGCTCAATAGTAAATTGGGTTTAAGCATAATACCTAGAACTGCCAGGAAGGGCTTGTGTTCCTGTCTGTTGTGTATCTGTCTTCAAGGCTTCAGGCCTCCCCCAACACCCACCAAAACCTAGGTGCCTAGGACTCAAGAGAATCCGCTCCCTAAGCCATGCAGCACAGTTGGACAGCCAAAAGTTTGAGTATCAGTGTGAGAATTTTGTAGAGTATGCCTACCATGGTATCGGTATCTGCCTTTATCCTTTTCCCCTTCTAACCTAGCCTCTCTTTTCTTCCAAAGGTTCCGTCTTCAGTGTCACCGCATTGTCAACAACAATATCTTTACCAATCTGATCCTTTTCTTCATTCTGCTCAGCAGCATCTCCCTGGCTGCTGAGGACCCGGTCCGACACAACTCTTTTCGGAACCAAGTATGCATTCCCCTTTGCTCCCTGTCTTCTTCTTGGAGGGTAGGAGTATGGGTAGGCCCAGAAGTGTGGTGGCTGACATAGATTTGGGAAAGCCCAAACAGTAAGAAGATGCCAGTTTCCATAACCTCTGATCAAAAACATTATCTGCTGCAGAACAACTAGACCCCTTAAAGAGGTCCAGACTCCATATATGCCCACATATCGGTACTAGAAGCAAACAAAAGAGGTTATGCCCAGATGCTTCTGGCTCCTCCTGAGGGTAAGCAAAGCGCAAGCCATTGGATTCTTCATGTGCCCTAGGAAATTGAGTTACCAGAAATACTCAATGAAATAAGGCGCTGGTTCTCTTCCCTCTTATCGTTACTGTGTTTCCATTCTTAATAATGGATAGAAGGGGGGAGATAATGATGTACGAACAATATAGCAAATTCTCTATAGATCCAGGGCCCTGACATCATCACTTGGGTTATTGGATTCCCCGAAAAATGTCAGGGCTCGTTTCATTAGAGCCTGTGCTAAGATGAGACACTGAACAGGTGATCCTATAATCCCATAGCCTGAATTAAACAGAACCCAGGGTGGGCACAGATTGTCTAAAGCATGGCTATCCCAGGAAATAAAGTTCTATCTAAGGCTGTCCTCAGAAGGCTTGGACTAATTCTGGGTGCTAGTCCTTCTCAGGTGCATCACAAGTAAGACTCCATTTTCACCCAGCCCCAGGTTGAAGAAATATTTCCCAGTGTGGTCTCCAGAAAGCCACATAAGAGAAGAGATTGGAGGGGAAGTATGGGAGTGGGAGATGGAAGGAACTCTGACCTTTGAGTTTCACCCATCACTCCAAAGTGAAGAGAATTGTTATACTCTATAGTTTATCCCTACTCCAGATTATATGAGCTTCTGCCGATAGGAAGGGCTAGCATGGCAAACACAGCAGCAGTTTCCTCTGTGTGAATTTCCATCAGAAGAGCAGACCCAATCAGAACTGAGTATCTAGTGTTGTCTGCAGAAATCCCTAACTCGCTTGGTCCTTTGACAGAGATCTCAATGAGAAGCATCAGGGCTGGGCTGACTTGGTTTGATGAGCATATTGAATTAAAAAGAGCAGGCATAGCTGCCCCAATCCCAGAGCAGATTACACCCTGCCCCAGAAACCTTCCTCTCACCTCTCAGTGGCTTCAGTAGGAACTGTTCTGGAGAATCTCTGAAATTGAGCCCTGCCTTAAAGGCATTTGATAATGCTATCTGCCTCCTGACCTGGTTCCAGCCCAGCTCTGCCTTCTTCATGTATAAAGCTTTATGTGACATGCTTTCTTGATTTTTGAATTGCAGTTCCCCGTTCTGGTGAACATCCAATGATCTATCTCCCTTCCCTTTTGACCCCCCTCCTCCTCGCTCCCTCAAACCCTATCCCTTTTTGTTTTGCAGATTCTGTTTTATTTTGATATAGTTTTTACTACCATTTTCACCATTGAAATTGCTCTGAAGGTAAAGCCTCCATCACTTGCTCTCTTCCTCCTCATGCTTTCCTCCTGCCACCAGCACTAGCTCTCTCTGCCACTGTCTGTTGCTAACCCACATGCCCCTGGGGCTGTCTGGTTCACAATCAGAGCCACTAACCCAATTGTGCTTATTTTTCAGATCCTAGGCAATGCAGACTATGTCTTCACTAGTATCTTTACCTTAGAAATTATCCTTAAGGTAATGCAACATGAGCAAATAATACATCCTCACTGTCTCTGTTTCTCTTTTCTCTTTTCTCTACCTTTCCTGGACACCCGTGTGTGTGTGTGTGTGTGTGTGTGTGTGTGTGTGTGTATGGATATGTGTGTGTGTGTGCATGCACGCATGCGTGTGCGTACACACAAGCATGAGAAACTTTCTGGTTGTTTCTCTCTCTTCCTATCTTTCTGTTTCTTTCCTTCTCTTTCACTGTCCCTTTACCTTGTGATTGGAAGGAGCTTATAGTGGCTATCACTTTTGTGATGGGTACATTGTCCTAAGCCAAGAGCCATATTGAGCCCCGTCCTGTGTTACCTGAAAAAAAAATTGTCTGATATATGGCTGGGGAGCATTTGGCATGGAAAGGCCATCAAGAAAGCTGATCATGTAGTCATCTCAGTGGCATTAACACTGAGTCAACCCGAAGTTAACTCTTTACCCCCAAAAAACACATTCACACACTAGATTCCAACTCTCAATCTTCTTTACCAAATTTACATGATTTAGTATGCCTCACTTATACAAAGGACCTTCGGCCTACTTCCTGACTTTTGAGGGGAAGGTTCACCTTCCCTTCTGACCAAAGTCATAACTAAAGTGGAGCCATGCAGGGCTTTTTTCCAGGGTGCTGAAATTGGAAGTCACTCCTTAGAACTTAATTAGCAGTAATTAAAGTAGAAAGTTACCATATGTGAAGCCCCTTCCTCCTCAAGGCAGCCTCAGCCTTATTTATGGCTTGCACGGGCATAGTTGGTGGTGATTTTCCTAATCACAAAGATTACTGCTTATGGCCACCAAGGGTAGAGAACAAGTGGCTGGCAAGAAAAGACATAAGCTGTTTTCTCTTGTCCCTTCTCGCACATGTTAAGTGTGGATCCCAAGGCTGTGTCTCTAGTCCTATGAAAAGGATGTGAGTCAGTCCTAAATCTTGGGGCTTCCAAAGTGTGTGTGTACACAGCTTTATTGAGCTCTTTGTAGCTCAATGCTGAGAGAAATTTTTTAAATTTGGATTTGGAGGGTAAGTACAAGAAATAAGGATTTAATTGTCAGCAAAGGGGCTCAGAAATACAGCATCTAAACCATAGGCTTGAGTCTACATAGGAACAAACCTGAATGCCAGGGGGCACAGGTCAGACCTCCTACCCTGGCAGCTAATAGCCCTGTGGCTAGATCTTCCTAAAACTTTATTTCCCAGGCAAAAACAAATCACTGGTTTCAGCTTGCCACTGAATATATCAGCAAAGCAACACTTGTCCAGTGGTTTTCAAATCTCTTGTGAATCATGATACCCTCAAAAGTAGCTCCTCTAAGTTTTATCAAAAGAGATCTTATCCCTAGAATGAAATACATTACAAAAACCAAAGGTAAAATTCCTATAATTTGGCCCTTCAGAATACTTACTAATATAAAATGTATATATTTATTTGATAATCATTTATTAAATGTGGAAAGAACTGAACTAAATATAAGAAGTCCAGGAAAGGTAATACAAAGACAAAGCATGATCCCTGACCTAATGGAGCTGAAAGGCATGGGGATATCTACTTCATATTTAGTCTTATTTCAGAGTGAGTTTTCCTGTTTCTCTTCCTCTAAATAGATCAGGCCTTCCATCACTGGGTCTGATAGGAAATGGGTTCAGATGTGGAATTGTGTACAATAGCAGCACTTCACCAAGCAGCGCTAAGATCTAAGCCTAAATCCAACCCTTGGAATCCAAACGTGGGCTAGGCCCTGTGTGGTTAGGGTGGGAAAATGGTTGCATCCATATTTTTACACTCAGTTTTCCGTGTCCTTAACCTACAAAGATTCTTCATACCCTCAAATTCTGTCTCTAGCTCCACCTCAACAAATGATATTCCTCATGGTCAGAATTTCTTTACTCTACCCCATCCTCCTTGTGCAGGGGGAAGCCTCAAGTATCTCCTCACCAGATTATATGACATAAGGCAAACCACGTGAGATTGTACCCAGCTTGGTATTAGAATGAACTGTTGTAGATAGCTGTTGCATATTAGACCTTAGATGTAAAAAGCATCACTGGTCACACGAAAGTCTTCAAGGGCAGGGGTGAGAGATGAGACCTCCTTCAAAAGAGGGCCCCAAGTGTGATTCTCACTCTCTACCACCCCCCTCTACAGAGCTTCCCACATTGATTTCAATGGTGCTGATTTTTGTTCAATATTGCCATACAAGCTGAAAATAGTAAAGGACCCCTTTACAAGCTTTGTGATGGCAAGATCCTTTTTCTTTCCTCCCATCCCCTGTCCCTCCTCCTCCATCCTACACTCAGTGTGCTCCTAAGTATAAATTCAAAATCCTAGTCCAGAGTTTATACTTTTCTCCCCACTTTGAGGCACAGTTGCTCAGCCAGTAAGTCAAATTCTTTCTTTATGGCAAGAAGCAATTAATAGCAGCAGTCCAGAAAAGATCCAACATGTCATTTGAAACTCCACTGACAGAATTAACAATCTTTAGCCTACAGAAAAGAAAACTTAATGGGGTCATGATAACTGTCTTTTGAGTATTTAGAGGGCTGCCAGGTGGAAGTGGGAGTAGATTTATTCTGCTTAGCTGTAGAGGGAAGAAGGTAGAAGTTAGAAGATTTTAACTTAATATAAATAACTTTCTCAGAACTAGAGCTGTCCAACAAAGGAACGGGCTGCCAAAGGAAAGGGCAATGAGCTCCCTGACACTGGAGGGATTTAAAAAGATGTTAGATGGCCATTCTTCAGGGATGCTACAAAAGGGACCCACATGCTAGATGACCTCTAAGGTCCTTTCCTACTCTAAAGGTCTATGATTATACATCCTGCTATCTTGGTCTCTTCTAAGACTGTTCTTCACGAACAATGACTAGAAGTCTCCAGGAAATAGCAGCCTGAGCAGGTGGCTTGTAGCAAGGAATTGGGTTAGGGACAAACACCTTTGACTATGTTCTTAGACCCAGCATTGCTGGACCGCCTGACTACAAGCAGTCCTAAATTGTGCTTCCAATGCTCTTTTTCCTTAGCCTCCCTACCTGATTCTCATAGAGACACCTTCCTACATACACACACACACACACACACACACACACTACACACTCACACACACACAGAGAGAGAGAGTATGACTTCAGTAATCCTGGTATAGACTCTCTTTGGGGTTCTCCTATGTATAAGAACACAAACCAGCAAAGAGGACAAAGATTAGCATCTTGAACCCTGTATTTCCTCTAATCTTGAATGATGCCACCCCAAACAGAAGAAGAGAAAAACTGCCGAGTCTTGGGAGTTTCCATGCAAGATACAAGCCTGGAGAGATAGGGACAGAAGTGACCTAGCTCTTTCCATCATACTGAGAGTAGAAATGCTCAATGTAGGGAGTTTGGCTTGTGAAGGAGAGAGCTCCCTTTTCAATGTGTGCTATCAAAACTTAGGTCCAGTCCCAGAGGTCCTCAGCATTTCAGAGGCTGAGGGAGCTGGGAAGGGGGCAGTCACACACTCCAGATGGTGGGGCTAATGGAACACTCCCAATCTATTCCCTCACATCCTTTTATGTAATCCACCTACTTCCCAAAACTGTTTCAGAGCACAGGTGCCTGAATCCCCTGTGACCCCCTATTGCAAGAGACAAAAGAATTAGGTTGCAAGAGCTATTTTTGCAAGCTCCCCCTGTGTTTGCTTTTGAACTGCTCTGAAAACACCCTGTCCTATGCATGCCCTGATTCCACAAAGAAAAGCCAGACTCCAGTTGGTCAGGTGGCCAACTCACCATTCTCGCATCCACAACTCAACTGCTAGACCATAACTTTTTCCCCTCTGGTAACTACACAGCCTATCATTCTTTCCCACCCTTGAACTGCCCTATGCATCAATTCAATTCTATTTAACAAAATATTTTCTAGCAACCACTAGAAGTACAGAACTGATAGGTAGGTACTGTTGGGGGATATACATAAAAAGCCAACTCCTATTATCAAGGAGATGATACTTTAGTAGGGGGTGGGGGTTGGAAAGCTTACATATATTGAAAATTAGGAACATAACATTCTACAAATTTAACAATCATCTATTAAATACTGATTATGTACAAGATACATGTAGGTGCTAGGGGTAGAAAAAGAAATTATATAAGGAACTTACATTCTACGGAGGAGATACCACATTTATACAGATATGTAAATGTAGAGTAATTTGAGGAGGGAGACAGCACGATGATCAACAGTGCGGAGAGGAAGAGGATAAAGTGAGGGAAGGAATCCCGAACTTTGTCTTGAAGCTGAGGTTTCTCCAATAGGATAAGACAAGGAAGGAGTGCACTCTATGCATGGATGCACTGTAGGGAGGCACAGAGGCAAGAGATGGAATGTTGAGTTTGGGGTGATTTGGCAGAAATGTCAAGTTTGTGAAAAGAAGCAATGGGAAATCATTCTGGAAAGATAGGTTGTAGATAGATTTTAGAGCTTTAAAATGCCGACTGAGGAGTCTATATATTACCCTAGAAGCAATAGGGAGCTATAGAAGTGACGTGATCAGACCATCTTGGGAAGATTCATTTGGCAGTTTTGTAGACAGTGTGTTAAAGAAGGTAGGGACTGGAACCATGGAGATCAATTAGGAAGTTATTGGAATAGTACAGATGAAAGGGGAGCTAGGGAAAGCTTAAAACATGTTAGTGGTCATGTGTATGGAGAAAAAAAGATCAACGTGAAAGCTGTTATGGGGGTAAAATTGATGAGACAGAAAATAATTGGATGTCAGAGTGAGGGTCAGGAGAGAGTCAAAGATGGCTCTAAGGTTGTGAACCTGGGTGACTGGAATGATGACGGACACTCCTTAGCAAAAACAGGAAGGCTTAAAGAGAGCAAGCAGTTTTAGAGGAAAAGAGAAATAATTAGTTCCATTTTGCACATGTTGAATTTGAAATGCCAATAGGACATCCAGATGGAAAGCTGTAGTTAGTTGGCAGGACTGAAATTCATGAGAGGTACGAGGGTTAGACATATAGATTTGGCAGTAATTTGTTTAGAGATAATAAATTGAATTCACAAGAGTTGGTGAGATCAAGAAAGAAAGTATAGAAAGGGACAAAAGAAGAGTGCCCAAGGACAAAACCTTAAGGATTACACACACTTTGGAAGTGGGAGATACATGAAGATCCAGCAAAAGGGACAAGAAAAGAAACAGTCACACAAATAGGAGAAAAATCAAGGGAAAGTAATATCACACAGAAACCTAAGAAGAAGAAAGTATCCCTGAGAATGGAGATGTCATCAAGTGTCAAACAGGATAAAGACTGGAAAAAGGCTATCAGGTTTAGTAGTTATGAGACCTTTGGTAGAGAGCCATTTCAGTAAGTGATGGAGTTAGAAACTTGATTGCAAAGGCTAGATGAGGAAAAGAAGGAAATGAATATGGAAAATTTTTTTTGGAAATTCATAAATGAAAGAAAGGAGAAATATAGGATAATAATTCAAGAGGATGGCAGTCACGTGCATGTATTTGAGGGTTCAGGGAGGAGGAGTTGGTTTTAATATGGATGGGAAGAGATAGTCATGTTTATAAGCAGCAGAAATCCAGTTGATACAGTGAGACTGAAAATGGACAGGAAGAAGGGAAGGAAGGAAGGAAGGAAGGAAGGAAGGAAGGAAGGAAGGAAGGAAGGAAGGAAGGAAGGAAGGAAGGAAGGAAGGAAGGAAGGATGGATGGATGGATTCAGGGAGGCAAACTTCTAGAGAAGATCAGAGGCAACAAGACCAAGGACATGGTTGGTGTTGTCAAGGTAAAAGATCACATCTTTATGAGAGACTAAGACAAATGAGAGAATGTGGGGCCCTATAAAAGAGGGAGCTAATAACCCTGATTTTCTTAATAAAATAGAAAATTATGTCCTCATTGATTTCGGGATGGGGTGGGGCACTAAGGATTAGGATGATTGAGAAATTTCAAAACCCCTTCTGTGAGGAATGTGCTGATCAGGAAAAGATAAAAGAATCACTATTCAGCAAAGGCTCATAACATAAATTTGTGTGATTTCCTCTGGTGATATTTTGCAGCACTTGATTAGGAATAAGGAAGGCAGATGATAAGGATAATCCAAGAAGGCAAGAGATCCAAAATTATGAGATGTATAGTTGAGCTGTCAACTACAGGGACAAGACTATAAAGGCATAATAAATAGGAAAAAGGAATTGACTAAGAGACTAGAAGTTGCAGTGAGGACCAATAGTTGTAAGAGAAATGTGATAGAGCGTGAGAGCGAAGAACAGGATATCATTATTAGAGGAAGTTCAGGGTTCAATATTATGGAGATGGAATTTGGTAGTGATGGTGAGAGCTAAGATACAACCAAAGTTTGATGAACTCAAAGTCCAGGTTCTTTTAGGCAGCACCAAAGCATATATTCAAGTCTGATTATGAGGACAAAGGTTGAAGTAGAGGGAAGTCTGTGAGGTATTTTCTTGAAAAGGTAAAGAGAGGAATCTGGAGGCCAATAGATGACTGAAGCAAAGATATGGAAAAGGGTATTGATCTATCTAGATGGAGGGAACCTCAAAAGAGGATAGAGAGCTAAGGGGCATGTCTAGAAAGTAGAGAAGGGGGCGGTACATATACAATATGCCTACTTGTCCTGGCTTATTGTTTCCAGGGGCACAAATGAAGCAGCAGCATCTTCGCGGGGGTTCCAGTTTTCTGTGAGTGCAGGAAGATGATAAAAAGTGTGAAGGGAAGTTAAAAATACAATTGGAGTTTCCAAAAGGAAGTACCAGTTGACCAAGGCTCACACCCTCCAGAGCTGTTTTACTTTTAAACACCTTAAAAGTCGAAGGAGGGAGGAGATTGAATAGGTTGAATTGAATTGATCTGTCTGTGTGGAATTGGAGAAAATATGAGAAAATCCTTGCCCTCGATAAGTTTATAATCTAGTTGGAGAGGAAAAGACTTAGGCACATGAAATAATTAAGGAATCAGACAAAATATGTAATTCAAATATAACTGTCATTGGAGGCCAAGAAAAAATCAGTGAAAGATCAGTTAGAGTTGTTTTTTATGAAAAATGATCAATTTGAGCTGGACCTTGAAAGATTAGGAGGATTTAAAGAGATAGAGAAAAAGAAAAAAAGATTATTATATTGAGGGAGGGAGGCACTGTACAGTAGGAAAGGGTGGGAGTAACAGCAGAAATGAGCATGATGTGTGCAAGGAACAGTCAGGGTACAGAGGAGACAGTGAGAAATAATAGTAGGAGATGAGGTTGCATTGTTAAGGTGGGGCCAGATAACGGAGAGCTTTGAAAGCTGGAATGAGACATCATCTCAAAGGCATTTTGGGGAGCCACTATAGATTCTGGAGCAGGGGCATTCTCTGGGAGCTGTGAAAACTAATGGCCAAAACACCTTTCCTGGCATTTTCTTTCCTTTTTTATATCCTGCCCAGCCTTAGGGTTCTCTATGTCGCCCTTTTGCTTCTTTGAAAGAGCTCTTCCTGGAACAGTCCAGGAGCATGCCCAATATGATCTGGGTCGGGGGGGTGGGGAGGGAAGGAGGATCTTTGAGATTCATCCAGTGTCGGAGTACACTTATGTCTCTCTCTGCATCCCCTGCAGATGACCGCCTATGGGGCTTTCCTCCACAAGGGCTCTTTCTGCAGGAACTACTTCAACATCTTGGACCTCCTCGTGGTCAGCGTGTCCTTGATCTCCTTCGGTATCCAGTGAGTAGGGGGTCCCTCTTAGCCCCAAAGAGAGAGTAGCTAATAGGAGGAAGGAGCAGGAAGACCACTCCAAGGTCCAAGGGTTTTTTGCTTTAATTATGACCTTTTGACCTTGCCAGTCCCTAAGATGGAGAAAGGCTTGACATATCAAGGAGCTATTTGAAGGTCTGGAAGTAAGCTAGACAAGCTTAGCCCTTCCTGGACAAAACTGCCAAGTAGGGAAAGTTGGATGACAAACTTTGTTTTCAGTGCCTTCACCTGTTTATATTTTAAATGTTCCTCTTTCTTCTTCAACGTTGCCTCATCAAAGTACCCAGCACCCCCATGCAGCCCTTACCAATGCTCAAGGCCTGCCACAGCAATATCCCACTCAGTCCTCTATCCCAGGGCCTTGTAACCTATCTTTCCACCTTTCCTGTATTTAAATATACCTGCCATTGAACTGTTTCCTGTTGAGAACTGCTTTCAACTAGATAACAAATTGGGATGGGTCTGATAAGTTAGTTTCCTCTGAAATGTTAAGAGCTGATAGCTTTACCTTTCCCAGTGATTCTGTTTCCATTTTAATAAGGAGCAGAATGCATTAACCCAAAGGAATAAGTGCCTAGACAATCTGCTTCCTTAATTAAAGCCAGCCTGGAGGAGATAAGGAGGGCAGAGATAGTTGCTTCAATAACAAGTCCCCTTCCAGGAGAAGGTAAGGGATTGAGAATGTTAAGTTTAGTGAAAAAGAGCCCTGAGGTGGGAATCTTGGAAATCTGGGTTAGGGTTAGACCAAGTTAATCCTGCCACTCACTCTGCAGGCTTGACTCAGTTACTTCCTTCCATTTACTGGACTTTTCTCATTTGCAAAATAAGAATAATATTGATAGTCTTTCACAAGGATACCAAGGAAAAAAGTGAAATGAAACAAAGGAAACTTTTTATGTTCTTTGGAACAAAGGTGCATTAAAAATATATTATTCATCTATAAATCCAGATATTTTTATCATCCCTTACTACAAAAAAACCAAAATCAATGACAGTCATCCCTAGCGTGCTGTACGTGGTTATTGCCACCAGGATCTAAGACTGGTGTCCCGCAATTTAAGTCAGAATGGTTAGATGTATTGAGAGGTGGAATGATAGAGAGAAATACCTCAAAAAGAAGAGAAATAGCACACACAGCCCACTATCCATGAGGTTTTCATCATTTTCTAACAAACCCACACCTCCAGATATGCTGTGAGAGCAGCCTCTCTGCTGCTAGGATAGCTGCTTCTACTCCACCCTCTAAGCCTGAGTAGGGTTTTTTAAAAATAGATAATTAAAAGAAGAAGAAAACAATAAGCAAAGAAGATATAAGATGGCCCAATTATAAAGACATAGCATTGTTGGTTCCACTAACCCTGGTCTAGCGCTAACCCTTTACCTAGTTTACAACGCCCTTAATACTGTTCCATCTCCAACTGATTGGCGGAAGGGGAAAGAGAAAGAAGAGAGACCAAGAGGTTGCAGTAAATTCCTCCCACCCCCATGGTACCTGGGACAATGAGCATTTTCAGTTCCTGATTAATTCTTTAGACATCAAAAAAGGTTTTTGGCAGGACTCAGCAGGGAAAAGAGCAAAACACAGTAAAAGGAAAATTCATTTCTTTAAGGATGAGTCTCAAATTCAGCAACTCTAGGGAGATGAACAATTCTGAACAACTCTTAGAGGCAGCCAACATTTGCCTGGTGGTCTTCCAGGGAAAGCGTCCACTGTTCCACAAATGAAAAGGAAACAGCAACTATGACCCGAGACTCTCAAAAAGCACTACACAGTGACTCAGGGTTCTGTTCATCCTTTATGCCAAGCCTGGTGATATGCATCACCTGAATGAATTCTGATCCTGCACGAAGATAGACTTGACCTTATGTGTAAATTAGAATCATAGACCCTTAGAATCTTAGAGATTAAAGGAACCTTAGACGTCATTTGGTTCATCACTCATCATGGCTACTGCCAACATAGTAGATTTGATTTTGAGGGATATGTGCCCCAAACTGTCTCACCATCAAGTATGTTAAGTACCTGAAACTCTGCCATTAATCATTCATTCCTTTAGCTGAAACATTGCTGTCAGTAGCCATCCTCTTTATTCAGTCGCTATACATTAGGCTACTTTGCTTTCTGAGAGGAGGTCCCCCGGCTGACACAAGGAGCATTTGGGCTCCTGGGATATGTAGAAGTGGTAGACTATGGGGAAATGGAAGTGGAGGCCAGAAAAAAAAAAAGATACTAGGGAGGGGGAAAGAAAGGGGAAAAAAGTAATCACTGAAGATAAACTTTGTTTACTTCACAATTTTACCTGGGACAGGCCCCGTCCTGGAACCCCTCTTCACTTGTACCCACTAATGGGATACTAACGACCCCAACCCACTTTTTCTTTCAGGTCCAGTGCCATCAATGTTGTCAAGATCTTGAGAGTTCTTAGAGTACTCAGACCCCTGAGAGCTATCAACAGGGCCAAGGGACTAAAGGTGAGAAATACTAGCCCAAGGCTTAGCTGTCCTGGCAGCTTAAAACCCCTCCTTGTTGGGGTGGTGAAGAACCGTGAGTATTGTCCAGTTAGATGGGCAATACCAGCTAGGTATGATAGGTTATTGGTCGTATTGAACAGCTTCCCTCAGATCCACTCCCAAATAAGCTCTCCCTGTGTCTTCTCTGCCCTCTCAAGCTCTAAATGCACATACTGTCCCTGTGATTAAAATACTTAAAGTACTTAAATTATTGGAAGGAATTACCCTGTGGTAAGACTGCCCTGGATTGAAAGGCAGACAACCTGGGCTCAATGAGCAATTCACCATGAGCAATTCATTTACCTCTCTGAAGTTCAGCTTCTTCACCGTAAAATGAAGTTCATGCTTCCATGGCTTAGCACATGCGGTTGTTGTGACCAACACACTTTGTAAATTTCACAATGCTATAGGAATAAAAACTGATACTACTGCAACCAAAAGAGTTGTTTTAAATGATTAAATCCCAAATAAAACTTAGCAAAGGATCCCTTTCTGAGGCCATTGAGGCCCTCAAAATAGTGGCTGAGAATTTGGGTGATCGAAGGTGCCATTAGATGCGAATTCTCTCTTTGGGGAAGTCCAGGATCTCCCTAGCCATATAGTCACGACACCAAAGTTTCTATCCTGTGGTGTTCCAACACTGACTCATGGTATAATTCTGGGAGAGTTACTCCATCTCTCTGAGGCTAACATTCCCTACCCATGCTGCATTTCCTCCCAGAGGCTCCTGAGGCATATAGGGGCTCAATAAAGGCTGGAATAGGGGACTGTTTCCAGACTGATTTCCCATTACTCCCCCTCATACACTTTACATTCCAGCCAAACAAGCTACTTGCTGTTTTCCCTCCGTGTCTTTGCACAGGCTGTCCCCAGTGCTCTCATTCTCATCCCCACCTCTTGGCATCCTTAGCTCCCTTCAAAGCTTAGCTCATGTGACACCTCCTACGTGAGACCTTTCCTGACCCTCCCCACCTCCCACTCCTTAGTGCTCTCCCCCTCAAAAAAGTGACTTGCATTTACTTTGTATGTATCTCAGTTAAAATCCCATCTTCTGCAAGAAGCCTCCCCAACCTCCTGGAATGCCAGTGCCTTTCCCCAGTTATCTCCAACATATCTCAATCTTCCTTAGTTATTTGCCTGTTGTCTTCTCCACTGGACTGTACGCCCTTGAGAGCAGGGACTGTTCTTTACCTTTCTTTGCTATCTCTAGAGCTTAGCATAATGCCTGAGACATAGTAGGAACTTAATAAAGTTTTGTTGCCCGACTGTTATATTTATCAGTAACATATGCCTCCCCGCCCCCAAATAGAATGTAAACTCCTGGAGAGGAAGCTTTATTTCATTTTTGTCTCTATACCTAGCACAGCACCTTGTACGTAGAATTTGCTTAGTGAAAGGCTCTTGCTTCCAAGACCTCTCTGTAGCCCTGGGCCCTTCCCCCATTTCAATTCAACTCATGAACATTTATTAAATTCCTACTATGTACCAAGCACTGTGCTAGGGACAGGGGGAAATAAAAATATGGAATATAAAATGGATGCAGGGCTTTCCCTCAAGAAATTTATAGTTTATTAGGGGAAGAAAAGCCATGTACACACAAAAAATAATTTGCTCCTTTCTTCTTCCTGCAGCATGTGGTCCAGTGTGTGTTTGTTGCTATTCGCACCATAGGGAACATTGTGATTGTCACCACACTTCTGCAGTTCATGTTTGCCTGCATTGGGGTACAGCTTTTCAAGGTAAAACTTTGTCTTCGAGTCAAACTTGTAAAGATGTGGCCCCTAAAAACAACGGATCAGAGTTGGAATAGAAGTGGGTGTCTCTGTTCCTCTTTCCCCAACATTCTAGACCAGTGACATAAGCTGATGGAATGGTTCACCTAGACACTCCTACCCCAGAGTCATGTTAGAGCCATTCCTTATAGCCCTGCTTCTGTTCCCTTCCACTTGCCTCCTACGAGACATTCCCTAAGTCATGAGAGTGCAAAAATATTTCTCATGTTGGGAAAAGGGAAGTATAGCCCTTTAAAAATATTTCACTCTTCTCAAGAAGGTATACTGTATCTATATTGCCTTTTTCAGATCTAAGTACCTCTCTCTGCCTAACTTCTAAATCTTCCTATATCCCCAACTACTCTTTGGGCCACACCCTTTTATGCTGGTCAGGTCATTTTCCTCAGGCCTCTGAACATGCCATGCCAATTCTGACCTCTTTCCCTTTACTCATTCTGTTCTCTTCACCTGAGATTTCCTTGTTCCCCCTCCCTTCGACGGGGAAAGGAGAGGAGATATGAAGATCTGAAGTTGTCTATATAGGTGTTCATTAACCTACTTAGATTTTTTTAAAATATATTCTATTTTATTTTTTAAGACCCTTTCTCACCCAGCCTGGAAGTACACCAGTCATTCATGGGCCTGACCCTTTCTAACCTGGACTGGTTCACCCTTCCTTAGGCAATATGATGGCCTCTTGCTCCCAGTGACTCAACCTATTGGTGCCAGATGTAGACACTTAATGTAGATACTTAATCAACTTTAGCGCACTGCAGCTCAAAACTCCTAAGTACAAGTAATCCACTATCCTTAGGCTCACCAGGAGGAGGGACTACAGCATGACTAGGCATCACCATACCTAGCTAACCTACTAAGATTTTAAAAAGCAGTCCCATATAAAAGGTGAAAGAGTAGGTTACTGAAAATGAATAAAAAAAACCCAAAGCATAGTCATGTAAGAAGCCTATCAGGAGCTCAATGCTTAGAATGGGGAAAGGTAGATAAGGAAGGAAAGCTGAACAGAACAAAAAGGGGTTTTGGGGATTGTAGGAGATGGGGAGGAACAGTGAAAAGATAAAACTGCTATTTGTTATGATTAGACCAATGATAAGAGATAGCAGAGAGAAGGCAGAGTCATATAGCAGAGGGTTGGACCTGGCATCAGGAAGGCTGGGGTTCAAATCCAGTCCCTTCATATTCACTAGCTGTGAAACCGTGGAGTAACACTTAGTTTCCTCATTTGTAAATGAGTTTGAGCTCCTCATTTTTAAAATGGATAATAATAAGTATCAATTAGTTAATACTTATTATTAGCAGTAATTACTTCACAGGGCTCAAATACATAAGGCCAAAATGAGATGATGTATGCAAAACACTTTGGAAACTTTTAAAATGCTATGTAAATGGCAGCTTTTATAACTCAATTCTTATCTTGATTCTGTTATTTTTTTTCCTGCCAAAAGAATAATCTTTTGATTGTAAGGGAATAGAATAAAAATGGTTAATAGGGAGTTGAAACCCAGGATTTCAAAAGAGCATCTAACTGTTAATGATAATTTCAAGTCTCTAGACCAGAGAATGATGTCCCAGGTTCCTGAAATAACTGGCAGAGGAGATTGCTGTGATCTTTGGAAGATCAGGAGAGGAGTCACAGTACTGTAGAGAGCAAATGTTCTTCCAATTTTCAAAAAAAAAAAAGATAGTAAATCTGCATCCTTTGTAGGCCAGTGAATTTGATTTCAATTACTGGCAAATTTGAAAATGTATTACTAAGGAGACAGTAGTGACATCAAGGCAAGAAAAGTGATGGCAAGGAGCCATCAAGGTTTCATCAAAGCAGGTCATATGAGATTAATTTCCTTTATTTTTTGACAATTATCTAGATTTTAACAAAACATTTCGAGAAGTACTGTGCTCTATTTTTATGGAAAAGAAGGAGAGATGTGAGCTACACGAAAGTACAATTATTTGGATTCAGAATTGTTAAATGGCTGGACCTAAGAGGAGTGTGTCTGGATCTTAACTTGGAAAGAGGTCTCTAGTGAAGTGCCCTGAGGATCTGTGTGGCCCTTTGCTGTTTAATAGTTTTTCAGTTACTTGGATAATTGCATGGATGACATATTTACCAAATTTACAGAAACACAAAGCTAGAAAGGATAGCCAAGATTGGAAGCAGAGAAATCCATGCTTTTTTTCCATATCTGATGAGTGATTCAGGATACAAAAAGATTTTGACAACCTAGATGGTTCCATAAAATCTGATGAGATGAAATGTAATAGGGATAAATGTAAAGTCTTATGCTTGAGTTCAAAATATCAATTTCATGAGGATAAGTGGGGGAAGCATGATAAGATACCACTGTGTCTGAAAATAATTTGAGGACTTCAGATTTTAAAGTCAGCATGAGTCAGTAGTTTGATACAGCAGTCGAAAGTGGTAACACAATCTTAAACCACATGAGGAGAAGTATAAGATGAACATGAGAAATGACGGCCCTACTCTACTCCACCCTAGTCAAACCAGATCTGTAGGGTTATTTTCTATTACTGTCAGTGTCACCACCACCATCTGAGTCACCCAGGTTCAAAACTTTGGCCTTATCCTTAACCCCTCATTCTCATTTACCCCACATATCCAATCTGCTGTCAACATTTCTACCTTGACAACATCTCTTGTTTATGTGCCCTTCTCTCCATTTACATAGCCACCCCCTAGTTCAGACCCTCAGGTTTCTTGCCTGCACTATTACAACAGCCTTCACAATGATATCTCTGCCAAATCTTTCCCCACTCCAGTTCATCTTCCATACAACTACCAAGATGGTTTTCCTGAAGTATAGTTCTGACCATGTCACTTCCCTCTTTCCTCAGGAATCAAATATAAACTCCTCTTTTTGACATTTAAAGCTCCTCGTAACCTGACTGTCCGACATTTCTGGTGTTCTCACACATGATATCCCTCCGCACACTCTCCAATCCAGCCATCCTGACCTACTTGCTTTATTCTTCACACACAATAGCCCCACTCTTGTCTTGTCTATCCCTGCTCACCTCCTCATTTCAGAATCCTTGACTTCATTTAAGACTCAGCTTAGGGCAGCTAAGTGGCGAAGTAGATAGAGCACAGGCCCTGGAGTCAGGAGGACCTGATAATCTGGCCTCAGACACTTAGTAGCTGTATGACCCTGGGCAAGTCACTTCACCCCGATGGCTTCAAGAATAAAAATAAAAGACTCAGTTTAAATGCCACCTTCTTAGGGAAACACTCCTGGTTGCCAGTGTCTTCCCCTCTAAGGTAACCTTCTATCCACTCTGCATATATCTTGTATGTATCTATTCATAGATATCAAACTGGGAGGGGAAGACCCTCAGGGTTCTTGGCCAAAAGAGAAACAGTTATTATTTAGTATATACTTTCATTCTGGGCTAGCCATTGAAATGTACCTTCCTTTGGGCAGAGGAAGGAGGAGAGGAAGAAGGAGAGGCTATTCACAGGTTGTGTTTGTCTTTAGTTCTTGAAGAGGACCATGGCATCAGGGAATGATGACATAACTTGCAGTTGACTTTGATTTGAGTGAGGGAGGGCTGTGCAAGGTCACCAGCCAATGGGTGTTACCTCACTCAAAGTGAGAACCTGAAAATACCTTAGCCTGAAAGGGCCAGAGTCTCCTAATGCATCCTGGGCCATCTCCAGTCACCCTGGTGAATATCTGGTCACTGGACCCAGATGGCTCTGGAGGAGAAAGTGAGGATAGTGACCTTGCACAGCCCTCTGTCACTCAAATCAAAGTCAACTACAAGTCATGTCATCATTTCCCTGATACCATGGTCCTCTTCGAGAATGAAGGACAAACACAACAATAACAATTCATAAATATGTTACCCACCAGGTAAATGAGAATATGAGTACCATGAAAATGATAATATAAGTACCTCGAGGGCAGAGACTGAGTTTCCTTTTTTTTTTTTCTATCTCCAGCACTTAGCACAGTGACTGGCACTTAAGAAAGTGCTTAATAAATGCTTGTGGATTGAAGAAACAGGAAATGTTTAGTTAGAAGAAAAGAAGCCTCTGGAGGACAGAGGTTGAGACATGAGAACTGTCTTCAAGCATGTGAAGGACTGTCATGGGGAAAAGAGATTTCAATTGTTATATTTGTCCCCAGTGGGCAGAACTAGGAATAGTGGGTTGGAAATTGTAGAGAGACACATTTAATCTTGGTAAAAGGAAAAAAACTTCCTAATAATAAGAGTTTTCCAAAGGCTGTAGTTTTGTTAGAGATCTTAGAATGAAGGCTGCTTGATCTCTTCTTGGGAATGTTGTAGAGAGGACTCTCGTTAATTTGAGGTTTGAGCTGGAGCAGATTCTTAACCTGTTTTGTGTCATGGAATCCCTAGAAACAGTCTGAGTAACAGTGAAAAGTCTACTGGACCTTGAATTCAAATCTGGCCTCGTTGGGTGACCCTGAGTAAGTCACTTCACTCTGTCTGCCTCAGTTTCCTCATCTGTGGGATAATAATAATATCTGGAGATAATAATAACACCTATTCTCAGGGTTGTTTTGAGGATTAAATGAGATAATATTCATAAAACCCTTGCAAGACTTAAACATTATATAAGTTCTAGCTAGCTATTTATGATTGTCTACGGACACATCAGAATAAGGTTTTTAAATGCATAAAATAAAACAGATTTGCAAGGAAACCAATTACATTGAAATATACTTATCAATATTTTAGAAACAAGTTCAAAGCCCTTGTGTTAAGAACTCTTGGACTAGGTAGTTTCTAAAATCCATTTCAACTCTAAGATTCTGTGCCTCTATAATCCTTTCCTCCTAATCCTCCACCCAAAAATGACATCCATCCAAATCTTACTTATGCTTTGAGGCCCAGTACAAGTAACATCTCCATAAAGAGTTCCTGACTAGGCCAGCCTGTGCTGATCATCTTTCTCTTTCTGAATTCCTCCTGTATTTATAGTTCTGATTTATTTTGTATCTCCATGGTACTGAAAACTATGCATTAGCATATCTCAATAAATACTTGTTGATTGATTAAAATCTCCCTTGATCCTCTAGGGCAAACTCTACACCTGCACAGACAGTTCCAAACAGACTGAGGCAGAATGCAAGTGAGTACAATCTAGTATGGAGTCAACCCAAAGGTCAGTCTGCTCTAGAAGATATGCCTGATGGCCTGGGATGGGAGACTGGGGAGAGAACATCCCATTCTTTCTCCAGGAGCAATTTAGCCTGCAATAGACCTCTTCCCTTTCCCCATTTGAGAATCTGTCCCTAGTGACATCACATGGAACCCCATTGATTACTGTGTGTCCCAGCCATAGAAATTTTGCTGTTTGATCTGACATTTTAGGATTTTGCATAGCCTACTGGGCAGAGGTACAGATGCCTAATATGCTTTCATTACAAACCCACTCACATGCACTTTCAGGTTCAACCACTTACCAAGTTTGGGGTCTGATTGCATCACCCCCAAATCCTTTTTCCTATGTAGATACCACTGGATTCTCAGAACTATGATATTCAGATATCATAATAGTCAGAACTATGTCATTAGGGTCCCCAGATGCTGACATCACTGCATGTGGAGACTCAGAGCCACATATAGTCTCAAGATGTGGCAGACAGCTTCCGACTAGCCCTAATATCTACTTGTTCTATGCTTCTAAAATTAAGGTACACCATAGGGACAAACCTGAGGCCCCTGGAATTTATGCCAGAAGAATCACCTTTGAGATTAACATGCACTCTTAGTTCCTATACAATCATGTCTCTTTTTATTCATTCTACTTCCTGTTGCAGCCTCATACCACTAGTGATCTCACTCCTTCCACTGATAACGTATTCCCATTCATTTCATACACATAACAAATGCTCCAGGCTCCAACACAAACAACCAGGAGCCAGGTCTTAAAGCCATAATGACAAGGAACAATTACAGAGTTCAAGAAAATATAGTAACACTTTAATAACTTGGAAAGTAATCACTAATTATGGGCAGCTGCAAGCCTCTTTTGCCTCCCATGCGCAGCTGTCTGTTTTTTAACTCAGAAGTCTCCAGAATCTAATAGCTTTGTTCATTGCCCGTGGCTCATTGATAAAGATGGCGGGAAAGTCTCAAGTATGGTTATTGTATTTTTTTTCTTTCGTCTTTGTATCCCCATCTCCTACTACTTAGTAAATACTTAATTAGTGTTTGTTTATTGAATACATGAACTAACTTACTTACCCTTTCTCTCTCAGGGGCAACTATATCACATACAAAGATGGTGAAGTGGATCATCCCATCATTCAGCCTCGAAGTTGGGAGAATAGCAAGTTTGACTTTGACAATGTCCTGACCGCCATGATGGCCCTCTTCACCGTCTCCACCTTTGAAGGGTGGCCAGAGTGAGTATGAAAACCAATGTGCCCACAGCTTTGAGGCCCAGAGATGAAATTGGGCCTTAGTCCCCTGACCACACCATTTCCTGGGCCATGCATGCTCATATCCTTTGGAGATCATCTACTCTACAATAGGGACCCTATCCCAATACTTCTCAGCTAGGATGTTCCCAGATGCCGGTCTTCCCAGTAGTCCTCAGGCATACAAATTGTCTATGGTAAGAGGCATGGCATAGTGGAAAGTATACCACACTTGGAGTCAGGACACCCGGGTTCCAGTCTCAGCTCTGCCATAAACAAGCTTGTGTTTGAGCAAATCACTTGACCTCTCTAAACTTCATCCATTAAATGACGGGACTGGATGAGATAACCTCATAGATCCCTTTCAGCTTCAATGCTTTCTGAGTTTCTGTGACAAGTCAGTAATTAGTTGATGATCCCAAAAGGTGGTTACTATCCTGGCTATAACCTTAGCTTTTATCAAACCTTCACCCCAGTCTGAGACATCCGTAAGACGTCCATAGATCAGAGATCATGGATAACCATGCCATCTGGGTAGAAATTTCCTTAGACTGTAGTCAAGGGTAGGTAACCTGCAGCCTCAAGGGCCATATGTGGCCTTTTAGGTCCTTTGTTGTGGCCCTTTGACTGAGTTCAAGTTTTACAGAACAAATCTTTTTATTAAGAGGATTTGTTCTGTGAAGTTTGGATTCAGTCGAAGGGCCACACTTGAGGACCTAGAGGACCACATGTGGCCTTGAAGCCATAGGTTCCCCACCCGTCAGATCCTTAGATATTCAAAGATGCCAGGATTAACAGGAGATCCTTCAGTGGGTTAGGATGATAAGGGTTGAAATGTTACTTCAGTAAAATAAGGTACCTCTGAGCCTCATCACCTTCTACACTAGCTGTATCTAGACTAGCAATGGAAGAGAAGCAGTATTCAAATACTTTTAGAAGAACAGTGAACCAAACAGACTTTGTCTCTTTGTCTCTCAGCTTTTCCATTAAAGTACTTACCAGTATACTTGAATAAGACCCATTTGGCCACCTGCCCTTTTTATTCTAATATTAGCCCCTTTGAAACTCTCCATATTGATTCTTTTAACAAATATACAGATATTTTTATGACAAAAAGTAGATTTTGGATGAAAAGTCAGCATTATTTGTGTGGTGAGGTTAGGATGGGGTCTCAGAGGAGATTCTTCTTAACTTTTTAGAATTAGCCCACACATCCCACCACTACTCCCTTCCAGCATGTCTCTCACTTAGGGGACAGCAGCTCAGGTAGTACTGAAACCAGTAGCTGGCATCATCAACTGTATGCCCACTGTTTACAGAATACAAGGCCCTGTGATAAGCTACAAAGGGGGGCAAAGTCCCAACTCTTATGAAATTTAGGGTTTAATCAAGGTGATAACACAGATGCCAAGTAATGTAAGGCACATAAAAAGATAAGAGCGTAAGGCACTTCCGTTATTTGATAACTTGTATTTATATAGTACTTCCAGGTAATAATGCATATTTCTCACAACGCCCCTATGAAATAGGTATTATTGTCCCCATTTTATAGATGCAGGAACTGAAGTTCAGAGAGATTAAATAATTTGCCTAAAGATATATAACTAGTATCAGAGGGCCAAGAAACCAAGAGGGCTGATTCCAAATCAGATACTCATTCTTCTAAACCATGCTGCTTTTCTGGGACTTAAAATATATTTATATCAAAGAAAAAATGCTGGTCCAGGGACCCTGAGTTTATGAAATGTCCCCAAGATAAAGAGGAGTTTAAAGCACTTTTAAACAAAAGAAAGGGAATTAAACCTATTTTCATTATGAAAATTGCACATGGAGAAGTATTTTTGACACATGCATAATTTCCTAATTAATATTTTAAAAAGGAAAATATTGTTAGCATTAATATTTTCTTATGGAAACCCTATTCATACTCCATAGGATGCTATTTAGAAAGCAGTGCCATAAAGCATAACAACTCCATCGTTAGCATTCTAAAGAAGCACAGTATAAGCATTGAAGATCATATTGTCTTTTTTCTGCAAATCCTTATTGTACACACAAGCTGATTTCTTTTAGGGCTCACACCAGTCTTCAGTAAGTTCCCTTCAATATTTATAAAACTTAAGAGTCGATGTCCACAGTTTCAATTCCAAGGTACCCCTAGCACCAAGGACATCATAAGTCCCCAGAGATATATTGTCTTTCCATTTCACTCTGTGGGATCCATCTCTTCCTCCAGGCTTCTATACCGATCCATCGACTCACACACTGAAGATAAGGGACCCATCTACAACTACCGAGTAGAGATCTCTATCTTCTTCATCATCTACATCATCATCATCGCCTTCTTTATGATGAACATCTTTGTGGGTTTCGTCATTGTCACCTTCCAGGAGCAGGGGGAACAGGAGTACAAGAACTGTGAACTGGACAAGAACCAGGTAGCTTCCTAAGGAAAAAGGGAAGAAGAAGAGAAGCAGGAAAGGGAAGGAAAGTGTAGATAACAGTTCAATTCAAGAAGCAAGAGAGACTGCTAAGAAGGAAAAGATACAGTAGGGTGGGCAACACTGTAGAATGGGGAAAACACTGGGCTTGGAGTCAGGATCTGGGTCCCTGTTTCCTACCTGTGTCACTTCATACAGGTTACTCTCTCAGACTCAGGGTCTGCATCTGTAAACTGTGAAGGCTAAACAGATGATCTCTAAAGTATCTCCCAGACTAAATCTTATGACCCTTCTTCCAGTCTGAGAAGTGACAGAAGAGAGAAACTACAGCACTTAGATAACCTCTCCTATTTTATATTACGAAAAGAGCTAAAGTTGTTTCTTTCGGTGTTTTTTTGGGGGGCGGGGGGTTACCTTTGAGAAGCAATATGCAAAGGAATTGCAAACTCTTACAAGTCACCAAATTTGGCATTTAACTCTCAGCTCTGTCTTGGAGTAGATATAGATGGGAAGGAGAGGAGAAGCGGCAGAAACAGTTAAGGAAAAACCTTGTACCCCAGGAAATAAAGGGAAACAAAATCTTCGTGGGAAGGAAATGGTTAGCAAATAACTGTCAAACAAATTAACATTTATTAAGGAACTTGATTGCAAAACACTATGCCAAGCACTAATCAAGATACAAAAATTTAGGTAAGACTTTATCTTACCTCAAGAAATTTACAATCTAGTGGAGGAATGAGACATAGATAGACAGATAGATAGACAGATAGATAGATAGATAGATAGATAGATAGATAGATAGATAGATAAACATATATACATATGCATATATATCTTAAAATATTCTATCATAAGATTTCTTTTATAAGGGAAGAAAACTGAACAAAAACAGAGTAGTTTTGGTAGAGATATACTTTAACGCAAATGAAGTAGACTTCATGACAGAGATTAACTGGACAATTGATGAAATTTAAAATAGTTAAGTAAATATACTTATA
This sequence comes from Phalanger gymnotis, assembly GCA_028646595.1. NCBI lineage: Eukaryota > Metazoa > Chordata > Mammalia > Diprotodontia > Phalangeridae > Phalanger > Phalanger gymnotis. Next base: position 169,377,600 of record CM053623.1, read on the forward strand.
TTTAAACAAAATTGCAAACCTTCTTGGATTAAGCTAAACATACTAACTGAACTGAACATTCATGTCTTTTTTTTAAAGTCAGGTTCTTTTACCCAGTGTACATAATTAGACTCCTTTCCCAGAATAACTTTAATATTATAAAGTCATAGCACAGATGGATTTATTTTTAAATTTTCAACTTTAAGGTATCTAATTTGAAACACATGACAGGAGAAAATGAAGTGCACTTATCTCTAGGTCTTTTCACATGTTTTGAACATGTTTAGAAATGGAAAAATTAATAAATAATGAAAAATGCTAATCACATGGAAAGAATCCTAGCCATAATACTGAAAAATGTGACCTGTGAAGCTTCCATGGTCTCTTTGGGATGTTTCATCTTCAATACACCAAACTATTTTGGAGGGAATCTGAGCCCCAAGCTGGTGACCACAAAAACCAGATCTCACCTCCAATAACACAAGCATTTTCATCAGAAATATATGTACTACACAACAAGTGCTTTAGAGAGTTACAAAACAAAATGTGATGTAAGTTCTGAACAGGAAGGTCTTTGCTAGCTGGGGGTATCAAGGCTGGCTTTCTGGAATAGAAAGCTTTTGAAAGATGGAAATAACAATTCAGCCAACTATGAGAGAAATGTTGCTACTATCAAGTAAAAACACCAATGAGTAGAGGTGGGAGAGAGAAGAGAGAAATTGTGCCTCTTAGCAGGAAACCTTTGCTTAAGACTAAGGAGGAGTTTCAACTTGGGCATATGATATGCCAATTCTAAAAATTGAGATAGAAACTCTTCCATTGAGGATGGTTGGGAGTATAAGAGCTATGTGCTGACCAAGAAACATGGAACTTCCTCGGAGAGAAGAGCAGGAGGGGGAAGTAGAGAGATTAAATCAAGCGACAAATGTTGATAAATATTCAATTGGCTGAAGAAATATTAAATGGTATTAGGGGTTGGGTGGGGAGGTTGAAAAAAAACCAGCAATTTTGCCACAGGCTTAGGATTATGGCATAGAAATGAAAATTAAAATATATTTGTATAGAAGTGCCAAAGATCTAGCTAACTACAGTAACAAAGATTTGGTTGCAAAGTGATCTCTTCTCATCACCTGCCAATGGTTTGGGAGTGTTTTCTTGGGTTGCAGACTCTAGGAAACAGGAAATATTTAAGAAAGGAAGGCAAGGAAAAGGGTCTGGATGCCCTTGGAGGAGACTATAGCAAAGAGAACAATTAACAATTAACAAGGAGGCTATTACTTTTGTCTTTTTGGTCTTTTCAAACAACATCTTAGATTGTTTTATTTCATAAATTAATAAAATGAAATTTTAAAAAAGAAAAAAATTAAACCCTAAAGATGCTAGAAAAATAAAGCATTGCATGTACGAAAGAAACTAGGAGCAAAGGGTTCAGCTTCCTGTCACCTACAGCAGGATGAGTCAGTGATGGTTTCCCATATAACCTGGGCATTTAAACACATGCCCAATCCCCAGTTCCTCTCCTATCACTCTGTGCCTCACTGACTGACCTGTATTTTCTTTTCTTCTCCCACCTCTTGTCCTTTCTATCCCCCCTACCCCTACTCCTAACAGCGACAGTGTGTAGAGTATGCTCTCAAGGCTCGGCCCTTGAGAAGGTACATCCCCAAGAACCAACACCAGTACAAAGTGTGGTATGTGGTTAATTCTACCTATTTTGAGTACTTGATGTTCGTCCTCATCCTTCTCAACACCATCTGCTTGGCCATGCAGGTAAGTCTAGGCTTGGGGGTCTGAAAACCTGAAGGGTTTTGGCCTCTTCCCTAAGATTAGGGAAGATACAGAAATTAGAAAAGTTATGTGTACCTCACCAGTTAGTCTTTCAATTGGTAGCCAAAAGGGAAGACTGGGGAACAGCAGCTCTCTTACCTACAGCCCTTACTGCTGCATTGAGAAGAATATGACCCTTCCCCAGGATGTGTCCCATTAAAGGACCCCTAGTTTGAGAAAAGGCAGGCAAGACAGATAAAAGGAAAACAGAGGTTATGAATTTAGCCCGTATGTTCATTGCTAGAACAAGGAATGGAATATTAGATGTCATTTTGAAAGAAGTCATACTCTGGAGGTAGAGGACCTGGGTTCAAATCCCACCTCTACTATTTACCACCTTGTGACCTTGGGCAAGTCTATAAGCTTCTGTTCCCTCATCTATAAAATGAGAAGTTTAGATCAGATGACTTCTGAGGTCCTTTCTAGCTCTAGAGCAGAAATAAGCCTATGAGCCAACAATGCCTCTCTATAGCCAGAACACAGAGTCCTGTGTTAAGGTTCTCTGTGATATTAGGGAAAGAGTCGCTGGGGTCCCCATCATATTTTTTCCTCGCCAATCTAAGAAGGAAAGCTATGACCCAAGGCCGCTAAGGTCTTCAGGTTTTTCAGTGTTATCAGAGACAGAAAGGAGCTCTGAGATCTACCTGTAAACTGGAAGATACAGTTTATACAGGACCGGCCCTTTGGGAGGGTGAAAATGGTGTGAGAGGGTTTTGGTTTTTTTTTAATATCGTTGTTGTTGTTTGCGGTAAGGGTCAAACCATGAAAAGGCTAAGCTAAAGAACTGGGTGGGGCACAGACTCCCCACATTGAATTTCAGTCCATTCTCATTGTACACTGGGAATTCCTTCCTCCCAGCACTACGGTCAGAGCTGTCTTTTCAAAATCGCCATGAACATTCTCAACATGCTCTTCACTGGCCTCTTCACCGTCGAGATGATCTTGAAGCTCATTGCGTTCAAACCCAAGGTAGGCAGGCCTTTGAAACAGGTCATCTAATTTCAGATCATATGCCTAGAGGGAAGGGATAGAGGGAAGATGGGTGTGATGAGGTAGAAGGGAGGCAGAAATATGCAGTGAAAGTGTCCCAAACAGCCACCCCTAAACCTGCCTAAATTTGAAACAGAATCCTGGGATGGAATCTCAGCTAATGCCTACAGTGTTCCTGACCTGGGAGGCTAAAGTGACAAGTTCCCCCTGTAAAGAGCTACTTCTTATCAGGGAGACACAAAATTATTCCTTCTCTACCCATTTTCTACCATGCAAACTAAGGTCTTCTACTCATGAGGAGTGACTATAGCAGGAAAATGCCTAGAGATTAGCAAGTCAAGACTCTCCACCCCAATCACCCCAGGCCTCCCATGGCATTCCCCACATATCAAGTACACATAGACCATTCATAACACGCAGCAAACTCTTAATTGTCAGAAAGACTTGATTTTGGTTGTTTTTTCATCCTACTGCTGTTACCACTGCCCACCTTCAGACCACACAAGGGCTCCTTTGACACCCTCTACAACCAGCAAAGCAAATGATCCTCAGATCTCTCCATTTTACTCCTTGTTCACAGCTTTCTAGTAAAAGGCTTGGTTAGATGAGAAAGTTATAATTATTGACTTAAATGGAGGACATAAGAATGAATGATTATGGATTTTAATTGTCTGTGCCTCCACTCTGCCTATACTTTCTTCTTTCTCCCCATTGCCCTTATCATAGAGAACTGAGAGGCTATAATTCCAGGTGTCTTCCATCTCCAAGCACCATGATCAGCTCTATCTAGCTGATAATATTTGACCTTTGATGCTCCATGCCAAGCAGTATAAAGCTACTTCCAAGAAAAAAGCATTAACATAACAGTAGCCACAGTCACATGAAGGAACTTTGAGGAACAATGTGGAGGCGAAATTGTACCTAGGTCAGTATCACAAGTGCACCTGAGATAGTCTCTTCAGCTTATGAAGCTACCAGTCTACCCAGTGTTTTCTACCTATGCCAGCATTAGCTGAAATAAGCAAATGTCCCACCTGGATTTTGTGTTTCTATCCACATTTTCAGTTATGTTTCTGGGATGGTCCATCGTCATCCTCATTTTCATCATTACGCAAAGCAATTGTCAAACTTTTTCTATTCATGGTACTATCCAGAGGAAGCTACATTAACATGGTTTCTGCCTTTAAGGAGTTCCCAGTGTAAAATAACAAAAAGGCATCCAGAACACAGCCTAGTTATTCAGGGATCTCGCTTAATGATAAGGGAACAAGATTTGGGAGGGGAGAATCTAATGTATGATTTTATTGATATAGGAAAAACCCTGTGAGCAAACTCCGCTCACCAAAGCAGATCAGTCTCTATTCTGTAGCTTGTAGTCTTAGCTTACAGCCTGGGATACTGAGAAGTTAAAGGACTTGCCACAAAACTAACATATGTCAAATGAGGGACTTTAACTGATTCCAAGACCAGCTATTTATCCATTGTGCTGAGTTGCTTCTCCCATAAAGGAATGAGACTCTTAACAGCTATGATTTGAGAATGACTTCTTTCCTGACTCCTCCAGGGCAGCTTTCCACCCTCACTAGCCCCCTTCAGCTCCCACACCCAGGGGACAGATAGTCTTTCCTGACTCAGAATGAGGGTACACACTAAACTACCCTGGCCACTTTCCACTTTGCCTTAGGTTTTGCTTTCTCATCAGGATAGCCAATCAAAGTCTAAGGAGCTGAGAAATGCTGTAAGGCTCCAAATAACAGAATTTCTGATTTATGCCCCATTTTACAGAAGACTTCCACTAAAAGTTCACCTTGCTGCCTCAGCATAACACGGAGGTAACCCTGGGTCAGCTTTCATGATATTTAAACCATATGCCCCTTACGTACTGTAAAATACTGCCCAATTCAAAATATAAAATGCTATTGAACTAAGTCTGAATGCCCAACACAATGATGCTTTGACTTCTGTGATCTGAGCTGGTCTCATGTAAGAGTAATAATACGTAAGACTAGTAACAATAGCGCTTACCCTTTAAGATTTACAAAATACTGTTTGATCTTCACAAGAAACATGTGAGTGGGTGTTATTATTATCTTCATTTTACATACAGGAAAAATGAGACTAACAGTGATTTGTCCAGGTCAAACACCTAGTAAGCATCTGAAGCAAGATCCAAAATCCAGTGCTCTATCCACCACCCCACCTAGCTGCCTCTAGGTGAGTAGCTAGCCAGTTTCGTGAGCCTCCAAAGTCTGTCCCCAGAGGAAACAATGCATAGGACAGGCAATTGGATAGGTTCCTAAAGT
>CM053623.1:169383198-169451549 GCA_028646595.1 Phalanger gymnotis
TCTATCACTTGTGCATCGGGGAGTGGGGTGTATGGGGTGTTAAGAGAAGATTAGCACCACTAGCGTGAGGGCTGCTTGTCCACCCTTGGTGAAAATCTTCACCCGGCTCTCACCTGTGGCTCCAAGGAGCTGTAGCATGCACAACGGCAGACAGGATAAACCAGGCTGAGGGCAACCAACAGGCCTCAAACCTGTCAGTGAGTTAAAAGGATGTCTACCCCAAGCTAATGTGAAAAAGCCCCGGCAGAATGGGCAGATGAGAACAATTTGTTCCATTGATCATGAAGATAGCTGAAACAGGCACAGTGGAGCTCTGGGAGCTTGGTCAGACATCAGAGATGCCAGGTTCATCCACTGCTTCCTGGGCCATCATCAGTCATCTTGACTTTTGTCCTGCCACTGAACCTCACTGATCCCAGAAGAGAGGGTAACTCTGGAAGGGACAACTTTGCACAACTCTGCCTCACTTAAATCCATTTCACACACAAGTCATCATCCATGATGTTGTCGGTCCTCTTCAAAAATTAAAGAGAAACACTAACAGCACCTGGGAGTCCAACTAACTCTCTTATAGGCAATAACTCTCTTATAGGCCATTGCACATTTCATTGTTTTTCTAAGTCCCCACCAATCTCTAGAGCTATTCTATATAAATAGGCAAGTTGTCCAGTCTTTCCACTAGATATGAGGTAGCTTTCCATCTATCTGCTAACTTCTGTGTCCCCTGAATACCCAAGTTTCTCAGAAATACTCTTTTTTTTGCTGGTGGTCTTCTCACAACAAATCCAGGTATCAGACTGATTTGTTTTTGTCAAAGCTCTTCTGAGCTGAAGACTTGACTATTTGTTAGGCATCTCTTAGCCTCTAAGCCAGGTTAGAGCTTGTTGTGAGTGTCTTCATTCTCACCATCCTCTGAGACCCCAAAGCACGCTAGTCTATGTGTGTCTAGGTGTGGCTCTTCTCTAAACGTCTGTAAGAATAGTGTGAAGCCTGTGACATCATTCCTGGTGTATCTGTACAATTGTTCTAGAAATGCCATCTGTTGACTTCACTGAGATTGTTCTAGTCTCAATGTTCCTTAACTGTGTGTCCAACAATATGTGCTTGAAATACTCAGGCTGGGGGGGGGGGATCACTAATGGGAATAATAAAATTGGGTTTCATACTTCTTTATGCCTATCAAAGCTTGCATTTACCTGATTAACTCAAAAGTTTCTGCTTTGGTCAGTATGAATCCTGAAAGGGAATTCATACACTGAGAAATACTTCTGCCACAAGAGTTTAACAACCATGGGTGCTTTCTGGTTCCTGACAGAGCATGCTTATGCATAACTGTTGAAATGATGAGTTTTTACTAAACTATGACTTCTCATTCTCTTCTTCCAAAGATAAAAACCAATGCAGACAAGTTCTAAAGGTTTTCTAGTGCTTATATTCTCCAAATTTGTTACACAAGTTGACAGTGCCTTTCTTTAAACACACCATAAGTCTCACACTTCTGAGTGACATCTGCTGCCATATTGGGACAGTAAAATCTGCTTCTTTCTAGCTCTAAGCTTCACTTTGGTTGACCTGTCCAAAACCATCATGCAAGTGATTTCATAGCTGCAATACAATACCTATTGTTCAGTATCAACTGCTTCCTGGTACCGTGTGTGAGATCAGTCATAGTCAAGTACAATAGACATTTTGAGTAGCTCCAACTTCTGCCATTGCTTCAGTAGTAAGGTACTTTATCAAAAATACGAATTTGAGTTTCTTAGTTGGCAGCATTCCCTTTTTTCTTGGCTTATATAATTTCTCAATGTCCATCAGATATCTGCTCTTGCCACTAGTTACCCACAGGCAACTTACTGAGGCAGAAAAGATTGGTTCAATGAAAAGAGATGCCTGTATGGTGCTGATAACACTCTCTGGTGGAAGTCCCAAGCTCTCAATTCCACTTCTGTTTGATGGCAGCCCAGCTCCCTGAATGTCCTACATGACTTTCACATCATAGCTTTGGTGTCACGTGACCTTCAGCACAGAGTATCTACACCCACATTAGTCTTCCCCAGGCAATGGTGAATGCTGAATAGTTAACTAGTAATGCTCCCCATATTGGGCAAGCAGCATTAAACTTGGCACTGGTCAAAATATGTCAATGGATTGTTTTAGTCCATACTTGCTCTGTATACAGTCTTTTCAGTAATAGCCCACTTCAAAGCTAAGAAGTCCAGCTTGTGGTTGGGATAGCAGCTTAAGTCTTCTCCCAACACATACAATTGGTTTCTGGTAACAATTTTTCTCTTGTAATGTGACTGCCTTCAAACTTTCCAGACTAGCATCTGTGTACAGGAAAAATGGTTTGTTTGGATCTGCATAAACTCCACGCCGGTGCGTGTGTGACCAAGTCTTTGAAAGTTGGTTCACATTTGCTCATTCAGTGATCTCTAAATAGCTTTGTTGGCTTAACACAACTCAGTCTTTCTTATCTTTCAGTTTCTGGTTCTCTTAAATCACATAAGCACAAGTGATGTTTAGCAATGTTAGCTGTGGGAACATAGCTCTTGGAAAATTTGTGATAATAGTCAACAAATCCCACAAAAGTCTTTAGATCTCAAAAGTTCTTTCAGTGTGGCCATTTTGGAATTCTCTTCTGTCCTCCTTGGTCAGTGTTTACATCTTGCTGTGACACTGAGTAACCAGAATTTGAAACCACTCTTGATTCATTCAGTGAATTCAATTAGTTAATAGGCATTTGTTAATTGAATAAAGAGCTGTCACCTTCACATTGCTATGAATTTGCATATTCACTAGTTAGGGAAATTGTAAATTGTGTAAATATAACATATAAAGCTATCAATTAATAAATAATAAATAGTAAACTATAAAGTAAATTTTCTGTATAAAAGTTATAAAATAAAATACTAAAGTTATAAAGCGAAAATACCAATTTGCATATTCACTTTGCTGTTATAAAATAAATATGGAAATAAGTAGCACTTTAACAGTGATAGACCTTCATTCAATTGGTAATATGTAACATTGAATAAATCTTGAATAGTTTCAGATTCCCATCTTCTCATCAAAACCAGACCTAATTCATCTATTAGAAGCATTGAAACTTCACATTTACATTTGTCATTTGAGTATAACTGATTATGATAGAGAGAAAAACTAATCAATGAGAGACCAGAACAAATGTAAAATGAAACAAAAATCAATGAGAGACTAGAACAAATGTAAAATGAAACAAAAGTATGTGTATGTTTAATAGGATTTTTTAAACTGGATTGTAATATTTCAGTAAATACATTTCTTTTTCTGTAAGGAAAAAGTCTATCAAAATTATAAAGAAGATTCTTCCAAAAATAATAACAGTAAAAATAAAAACACAGAAAGCTAAATTCAGTTCAAAGCTCGAAAGCATCCAAGGAGAATTTAAAAACAGAGCAACCACATGTAGTTCAAATGTGTAAGCATCAGGTGGTACTAGTGAGCAAGATAACCTGAGTGGTCTCATGTCCTAAGAGAAGAAAGTTTCTCCTCCCTTTGTGGAGGCAGGGCCTGCTTTCATCTTCCTCCTCCATTAAGAGCATGGTTTTCCTTTCAAATTTAACCCACCTTTTTGGCTGACCCCAGGGAAAGAAAAATGGCTGTGCCTTGCTCAGGCGCAGCTTGGGACTTTTTACTGGTTCTTGCATCAGGAGGAAACTGGGCCTAAACATTATTCTCTTCTTCCTTCTCATGCACTGTACTTTCAATGAAATATGCAGCCCAAGCCCCCAGCCAGTTTGCACTGACAAAATCCAAGTGGAGTTTATAAAACCTCAAAACATTAAATCGGCTTCCTTTCCAGGTGTCCTCCTTTGATTCCCAACCTCATCACCAGTATTCAAGTAAGCAGAATTGGCCCAGATTTGAATGGCCAGCTGGATTTTAATGCATTATCACAGGCATACTGACAAGACACTTAAAACCATATCATTTACAACGACGACAGTTTTAAAAGTAGAATGGGAGGAGGGCGGGTAGGAAGGAGAGGTCACTTGTCACTGGTCCCAGCCTACATTCGAAAACAATTCAGGGCTCACCCTGATGACCTTCATACTTTCATTGTCCCCAACCCTTTGCCTCAAGACTTCCTGCAGTGGCTCCGGAGGCCCCCTTCTCCTTGCTGCTTGTCTTTCTCTCTCCTTGCTCAACTTGATTTCTGCCTTTCTTACCAAGAGGCCTCTGCCAAAGGTTAGGGTTTGAGGTCTCTAGATAGGATGTGCCCTCAGATAAAGCCTAAAATTCCCTCAGAGCTTAGAGAATGCTGGAAGTGGAACTTTGCTAGCCAGTTGCCCAACCACCATCTTGCAACCACAACAAAGCCTTTTTGCCGAATTTCAAAAAGTGAAATAGACTAAATTTGTCTCGATCAAAAGTGAGACCACAATGACCTCACAATCAGCAGCCTTCATGAGGAGTCCTCCCCACCTGAACCTGAAGCTTCACATTTGTAGAGTCATTTGATAGAATTTCTTTCACCTGGGAATTCTGGATTCTCCCTGCTCCCTTCCCATTGTGAAGAAAAAGGGGGAGGTTCCTTTCTTTCAAAAATAAAAACTTCCAGAACGAAATCTAAAAACCAAAGGACTAACCCTAACCTAAGTAACCTAACCCTAACAAAACAGAATGAAATTGAAGCCTTTAAGCTTCTGATACTTCTCAGTTTCTCTGCCTGAAATTCCATGACTGTGGGATCTGCCTATTCTTTCTCCAGAGAGAAGGACCCTTTCTCAGTTATAGGAAGCCAGATATGAAACTCTAAGGTGCATTCCCCAAAAATCAGAAGACAGAGAGATTTAAACATCTCTACTTGGACTGTTGTCTTTTCATTGAAAATCCAGAATCTTACTGTCAGCTGGTTTGCTTTTATATTGTCAGATCTCTTTCCGGTCTAGCTTCGCCACTTCAGTGTTTTCCAGTCTCTTGTTCCAAGTCCCCTTCCTCTCCCACTCCCAACCAGCCCTCAGCAAAGTGTTCTGTACAGAGTAGGTGTTTAATAAGTGTTTGCTGAATTGAATTGCGTGTTGTCCTTTCCCTAACAATTGAGTTAGCAATGACTTTCCCCAAGGTGAACTGGATTTTTGTTGTTTTGCTCTCCAAAATTAACTTTATTTTATTTCCTTCCTTGGCTTTCAGACAATCCTGCTTCCCTCCAAAGAGGCAGAGTTCTCATGAATTATCTCAAGTAGGCTGAGTGGCCTCATCATCCTTTTTCTCCCTCAATTTCTTTCTTCATAAAATAAGAGTAATTATTTAACAGGCTTGCAGTGAGGTTGAATGAGATTACCCTTGGAGGGTATCTGGACTTTTCAAAGAGCTAGTGCTCCTAGGTCTATGGGATGTGAATGATAGAACCCATGCTCAATTGCCAAGGAGACTCTGAATCATGCCCTTATTGAACTATTTGCCCAGATCACAAGAAAGTCTTTTAAAAGTGGAATAGACTGTCTCAGGTTCTTGTTGGATGTCTTAAGCAGAAGCTGAAGGACCCCATTTGGCTCTGTTTTTCACGGATGGACTAGGTGGCCTTTAGTCTAGGGTCCCTTTCTAATGCTGAAATGTTATGATTCTGTGATCATTCAAAATGAAATCTAAAGTAGATCTTACTGACGTCAGCCTTACCAGCTGCCAACTCCATTGATTATTCTTCAGTTAGTTTTTAATCTCTCTGACTTCGAAATCCATTTAATTTCATTTGTAAGAGATATACTACTAAAGACCGCCAACTACATTAACTGCAACCCAGCACCATTACAACCACCTACATTGCAACTACAACTAACAACATTGCAACATTACTTGAGCTGCTAATTAGCAGCTAATTGGTACAGTGGATAGGGTGCCAGACCTGAGTTCAAATGATGCTTCAGACGCATACTAGTTAGATGATGAACCATAGCTTCTCTATGACCGTTTCTTCATCTATAAATTGAGGGGATTGTAGTCAACGACCTCCAGTGCCAAATCTATGATTGTATAAGTTGCCATTTTTAAATTTGGAATTAAGTTTGTCCTGGTATCTCCAGCCTTCATCCATGGTGTTGCTTGGTATTTTTTGTCCTCCGTGCTACTCAGTGTCCACATTTCTTGTTCATATTTACCTGTTATTGCTGCAGGGTAGGGTAGATAATATGATTCCTTTATTTGGCATTTTAAAGAGAAAACCACATCCACGCTGACCCAGTGCTTAGTGGGTTCCCCAGTTGTCTAGAATTTTCCCAAATTCATGTTCAGCCCTTAGCCTTGAAGCAGTTTGGCACAGTGGAGTTGGAGTCATGAGGATCTGGATGCCAAACCTGCCTCAGCCACTAGTTGTGTAACTTTGGGCCAACTATTTAACATCCCTAAGCCTCCATTTTCTCACCTGTAAAATAGAGGTAATAATAGCAACCTGAGATTGTGGATACAATGCACTTTGTAAACTTTAAAGCACTATGTAAATGTGGGTGGCATTCCATCCTTCATTTCCATGCCGTTTTGTCTGATATTGCCATTCACTTTTTAAAAATCAGTCCATTAATCAAGTTTGAGTTAGCCCCTATACATGAATATCTTTTTTTCATCATTATTAATGTTATTACAAAATAAGCATAAGCCAAACCCTGTTTTCTCCCAGTAATATCTGAGTAATTAGTGGTCCTGCCTCCCTTTTTCAGTTTATACCTTCTCCTCCCCCCACAAAAAAATGACCCTTTTAAGTTCCTCTGCCATTTGTTCATTCTGCTTATGTGCTGTTTTCCAAGTCTGAAGCTCAGGTGTTTATTGCAGAAGAATCAACCAGTAGTATTAGAAAAATAAACTGAACATACACCCTACAATGCAGTGCGCAGTTGCACTGATGTCATAGTGGGATTAGAAAGGTATGGGAAAGCAATTGGCCAGTGAAGGAGAGGGAAGAAGAATCACAGAATCTGCATTAAAAAGAACCTTAGAGGCCATTCCACAAAAGTGAGAATCTCTAGGAAAATGAAGATTTTCCAGAGCAGATATATCTCACAAAACTTTTCTTTAAAATAGGATTTTTTTTTTCAGAAGGGAGGATGTAAAGGGAAAGAAATATATAATCCAGCTGTTAGCTAAAAATGCTATCTTTCTCCCCTTCCATGCCCATTTTGGGCACAGATGATTCTGCCCCCTTGAAATCATATGGCTAGGTAGTTCAAGTTTCCATTTTCTGGATGATTTTCTGGGGAGCCTCAGGGCGATTATTGCTATGCTCTTCAAAGTCTTGGTTTCTCTCATTAAGCAATGTAGAAATAGTGTTACTCTGTAAAGCACCCAGATCTCTCTAATTCTACTGTATGCCTCAGGGCTCTCCCCCCCACCTTAAATGTTTAGTATTAGGTCTCTCCACAACTGTTTGGTATTTAGTAGTGGTATCCCTCCCCAAATGTTTAGTTTTAGGCAAAATACCATCAAGCCTGTCCTAGTTAGCAAGATGTTGCCATGTGCCTGATAATTAAGCATATGGCTATGAATGGCCCCAAAGGGTCACTAGGAAAGAAGAAAGTAATGTTGTATTAGCACCAGGGTAAGGATTTGGAATGAAAAGAAAAGAATTAGCAGAATTTGGTAACTGCCAGGTCTTTTCTGCAGCCTTTCTTTATATACCTTTTGCTCTTGTTTTTTCTTATTTATTCTTACTAGTCTAGTTCAGGTCCTTATTATCTCTTGCCTGAACTATTGGAAAAAAAATATTTTGGGGATTTGTCCCAATCATTCCTTTCATTGTTGGACACAAGTAAGGCTTTAGAAAATTCTCTGACATGAGTCTCTAGACTAAGCTGAAATCAACTTTCCTCAGCAATCACCTGCTGAAGCTCCGAATTCAACTCTGAATGCCTTGAGACCTTCGCACAGTCACAAACAGATCTACTAAGGTACTCTACTGCCCCAGGGACCCAAAGGACCAAATCCCAAGACTTTGGTCCAGAGACAAAAAAAAAAAACCTTCCTTTACAGAGGGAAACCCAGAAACTTACAATACAAGAAAAAGAGACACCGGATTCTGCAGGATGGATTTCAATGATAATGAGATCCAAGCTTGAAGTGCCCTAGTGTTTCTCTTTCAGCAGGAAAGGAGCCAAACTACTTATAACTAACACAGAAGAGCATCTTGTGCTGGTTCTCAAAGTTGCCACATTCCTGGAGTCTGGGGGTTGGAAAGTATCAGCAGCTTGGGATGTTGCAGGACCAACAAGGAAAGAGACAAGAGTATATGTCTTAGAGAGGTAAAGAAAAGTAGGCGCCTGCAATTTCGTGACAAGTATTTAAGAGCATTAGAAAGAAGCCTCAAAAGGTCATTTGGTGATTGAGAGAATAGCATGGGGAGAGTGAAGATGGTAGCATGGAATGAAATTCGGTGATTATGTTGAGTATGGGTACTCCAATGAGTATACATTGTCATACATTGGAGAAAGCAGTACATTCAGGAAGTAATTTCAGAATAAAGGTTGTTTCAGTGGTTGTATGTTTGGTATTAGCTAAGGTAATACTGATGGTATGAGCTTGGGAACCTTGGAACTGTGTTTGGGATTTGATGGGAAGGATAACAGAATGATAGGTAGACCAAGAGAGTAGGAAGGTGATTTGGTTGCTAGTGCTGCCTCCACCACAAAGTATAGTCAAGACTGGACTGAGCTAGGATGAAAGCTTGTAAGATGCTCTCATACAGCATCTGAATCACAGGGTTCTGAGAGCTTCTCTAAGTTTCTGCTTCTGAATAGCAGAACGATTAATAGCAATGCAGGTCTCTTGCTTCCTGAAGCTCTGCTGTACTCTCCTAGTTATACTCATTGGAGTCATAGCCATTATGACACAGACCCTATTGTTAACATGCCTAAAACGCATCCCCTTCATTCAATCAACAAACATTCATTGAGCAACCATGTTCTACACTTAACTGGGAAAGATACAAAGACAAGGCATTCATGCCCTAAAGTAGCTTACAATTTAATAAACAGGGTGTAAATGGTATGTGGCCATGTCCCTCAGAAAGCAACAGCCCAACCTACTGTGATGCTATGAGCCTACTGAAAAACAAACTGGACAGATGTGAAAGATCCATATTGTATTTCCCTTTCCCCAGCCCCCCAAATGTGCTCCAAAACCTGGTGCTGATTCACTAGGGTCCAGATTGCGTTGTTGGAGAGGAACAGGGAAGGGAGGAAAAGGCAAAAACTTCTTAATCTTCTCTTGAGTCCAGTTTGCTCTGAGTAATGGTCAGTAATTGGCTTCTGTCCACCATTTTCCTGAAGACCTAGTTAATGTTTAAGTAGCTCAGAATGTCATCATTTAACAAAAATCTACAACATGCAAGTGTTGTAGTAATGTGTAATAGGTCTAAGGGAAGCCAAGCTCATGTGATCATAGGTTTAGAGTTGGAAAGGACCACAGAAGCCATCTAGACCAACCTTTTCATTTTACAAAAGAGGAAACTGAGGCCCAGTGAAGCTAAGTGAATTGCCAAAGATCACACCAGTGGAGAGAGTATCAGAGGGCAGGTCTGAACCTGCCAGTGTTCTGACTCCAGAGCAGCCCTCTTTCCACAATACAACACTTCCCATCCTAATTCAATTCAACCAGCATTTATTAAGCACCTAGTATATGCCAGGCATTATACTAGGCTCTGGGGACATAAAGACAAAACCAAAAAAGTTCATGCCTTAAACGAACTTATATTCTACCTGGAAGATTCAACATTTACACACATATACACACACATACATATACATACATACATGTAGTAATTTCGGGGGGGAAGCGGGGACTACTAACAATTAAGGTAATAAGTAAGGAAAGACCACTTATAGGAAGGAAACATGTATTAAGTACCTACTATGTGTCAAACACTTTATAAGTATGATTTTATTTGATCTTCATAACAACCCTGAGAGGTAAGTGCTGTTATTATCCCTGTTTTACAGTTGAGGAAACTGGGGTAGACAGAGGTTCACCTCTGTGCTTTACTTAGGGTCACACAGCTAGTAAGTTTCTGAGGCTGGATTTGAACTCAAGGCCCAGTGAGCTAACTAGCTGCCTTCCATAGGAAGTACTCTCAAAAGGAGCTAGGGATTCCTAGTAGCTGTGTGAGGCATGGGGAATAAATAATCCATGAAAAGGCACAAGAGGCAGGAAGAAAATGCTGTGTATGAGTAACATCAAGTGTGTCATTTTGGCTGGAACATGGAGCTCATGAAAGAAAAGAACATGAAATTCATCTGGAAACATAAGTTGGAGCTAGACTTTGACGGACTTCAAATGCCTAACAGAGAAATATGTTTGCAAGCCTCTGAAGTCCTGAGCAGAGGAGTAATGCAGTCAGACCCGTGCTTTAGAATATCGTTTTGGGGGCAACTAGGTGGCACAGCAGATAGAGTACTGGCCCTGGAGTCAGCAGAACCTGAGTTAAGATCTGGCCTCAGACACTTAACTGGCTCGATCCTAAGGCAAGTCACTTAATCCTGACATATCCTTTGGCAAGAGGAGAAAGGGCTTCCATTGAGGATTATTACTCAAACTAGCTGAGATGGCTAATGTCAGACTTTATCTTGCTGTTACCCTCAACACGATCTAGCTATACACTCACATATACATATATACACACTGGTAGATATATGTGTGTGAGAGACTAAGGGAGCTGTGTGGAGCATGGACTGGAAAAGAAAGCATTGACTCAAGGAGAATGATTGAAAGACTGTTGCAATAGTTATAGTCGAGATGCGATTAGGGACCTGACAAGGATGGTGTCTTATGAGTAGAGAGGAGACGGGTGGAGAGGTGTGATGGAGATGAAACTGACAAGAATTGGCAACTTATTGGAAATGATGGGGGCAAGGAGGTGGAATGAAGAAGATTGAAGAGGATGACAAGGAGATTGTAAACCTGAAAACACAGTGGGGGCCTCAAGAGAAATTGGGAAGTCAAAGAGAGAGAGGGCTAAGTATAGGGGAAAGGAAGACCACACCATACAAAGAACTGTATTTGTTAGGCTGTCTGGCCCTGTCATGAATTTATGAGTCTTTTCTCCTTGCCTGAAATTTAACATTTTGCCCATGAAGAAATAAAGAATTCTTTGGCAAGAGGAGAAAGGGCTTCCATTGAGGATTGTTACTCAAACTAGCAACTGGTGAACATTAGCAGAAGTGGCTAATGTCAGACTTTATCTTGCTGTTACCCTCAACACGATCTAGCTATACACTCACATATACATATATACACACTGTAGATGTATGTATATGTGTATATACACCTATGTGCATGTGTATATACAGATATGCATGCATACACATATGTGTGTTTGTATGTTTATTTTAAAACCAACCTATGGTTCCTTAGGGCATCAGTCTGACTTGTCTCCAAGACTCACTAGCACAGTCTAAAAGAAATAGGAAAGAAAAGGATTTGGAGATGGAAGGGAGGGGTATAGGAGGATCAAATATGGTAACCCTCCTCTCCACCATCACACACAAAACACACACACTGCCTAGAGAGGTCTGATTAGTGAGCCACAATTACCGTGATTATTATTTATTTATGGCATGACAACAGGGTACCTGGTGCTTTCAGTACAAGACTGACAGGCATGAATGGTAATAGTAGGGGCTTTGTTAAGGAGGGGCCTGCCTATCACAGCTTCTGTACCCAGGAAATTTGCATATTGTTGCAACATTGTGACAGGCTTCTTTCCTGCTTGGCTCTTAAAAGCTGGAACATTGCTATGAATGATTTTTAAAAATGATGTGACTTAACAAAAAGCAGTGGTGAGGGAAGGGTAGTATTAGCTATTACATTTAATTATTTAATAGGTAAAATTATTCCCACCATGAGAAAAGCCCAGTGGGATGGTACACTTCAGTTTTCAGTCACAATCTTGAGAACAAGAGAACAGGCACAGAAAAATTCTGCCTGATTCAGAGACAGTGAATTTCCAAAAGTCCATCAACCCCCACCCCCCACCCCGAAGGCTTGTTCTGAGCAATTCAGACTCAGTTGATGAGGGAACCCAAGCCCATTATAAGGTGCTGTGAAATAAGGGAAATGCTTAGGACAATTGCCCTATAGAGGCCCCTTCCCATTGGGATTAGGTTGCTGGGCAAAGATTTAGAGGCAGAACTCATTTAAATGATAAGGACTTGACTAGTACTAAAAAAAAAACTTCCTGTATTTCCAGCAGTCAGCCCATAAGCCTCCAAATCTGCCGCAAAGACCTCTAAGACTGCATGTTTTGCAATGTCTTTGTAGCACAGCACAATTTGACCCACCTTATTCCTTCAAAGACTGTAACTGTTTAACACACTTGCTTAGGGCTGAGGAGTCCTAAGCACTTCAGAGATACAGCTCTTTTGTCCCAGCTGCAAGGCTATGAGGAATGAGGGAAGTTATTCTTCTATTATATTAATAACCTATGTACTAAATTAGGATTAAGGCTTTTTCTCTTTATTTCTTCATTTAGGGACCAGCCCCTGTAGGTCAGTCAGCCAGTTCCTGAAGGACAAAGCTGATAAGTGAGACTGTCCAAATCCTCCAGGAACCTGCTCCACAATCTTGGGCAGGACCCCACCCAATTAGAAGACTTTACCTCTGTCTAAACAGAATCTAATCTAGGTAGATTCCAGCCTTAAAGCATTAAGCCAATGCCCTTGCTCCCCTCCATTAGAGTGACCCAACTCATGAAGGAAAAAAACCAAGAAATTGATTCATCTGTCCAGAGTGTGGGAGGCGGCCGAGTCTCATGACTCAGGAGACATCACTGCACGACACTCTTTTTGCTCACCTCTTCATTTAAAAGCCGACTTCCTAATTAATTGTTCATCCATCAGGGCTGATTTATCCTGTCAGGGGCATTGGATTTTGTGTGGGGTGAGACCACCCAACAGCAATTAATTAAAAAAAGTCGGAGGTCTCTCAAATTTAGAAACAGAAAAACTTCTTTATTATGATCCCCAGGGAAAGGGTGGTCTCCCAACCAATAGACCATGGGTAGGGAGAGGCAGGGTCCAGAGGGCAAAACCTGACCTTATACTCTAACATAAACAAGTCCCTGCCCCACCACCACTTGTCTTTTACTCTCATTGGTGGTGTCCAGGCTCCCAATTTCGCGGAAATCTACTACCCCAGCTACAATTTAGCCAATGCCAAACTCTTAAGGACACCTTTTCCCTTTTTTTGGTGAGGACACAGTTCAGGTGATTTTTAGTAACTCGAAACTTAGGCCTAGCTGTCAGTCAGAAGCCCTGAGCTGATGAGGAAAGGTCCCCACCCTCATTCATTCCACTCAACTCACAGAAAGGCCGAGATCAAGATTCCATGAGAGGGCTTCACCATCCCACTCAATTTCAGCAAAAAAAAAAATGTTTACGGCATTGAGTCTCCATTGTCTTTGGTTACTGAGAGAAACTACTGACCATCAATGTATTGATTATCAGCTAGGCTAACTAACAAATAGATAATTAATTGTCCAGAAACTCTGTCTCCTAGGTTTTTAATTCATATCAGGAAGGTACTGGAGGCCTCTATTTTAAAGAAGTGCAAAATGAGGTACAGAAAAAGCCTCCTGCTTCTCTTCTAAAAGATTTGACCCACTTGCATACTTTTCTGTTTCACCTTAAGACATTATCCATTGATAGATAGGGATATTTCTGCCTACCCCAATTCTCTATCATGCTCTTACTCAACAGGTTTCACCCTCTTATTAGGTTTGCCTTTGGTGTTTCCTGATAAGGAAAAAGAAAAAAGAAAAAAAAGGAAGTGGAGGCTCAAAGCTAAATTGAGAATGGCAGATTTCTCTCCTATACCTTTTAAGAAACTCAAGAGTATCCTTCTATCAGTGGGAAAAGCTAAATTCAAAAAGAAGGAAAGACAGCACCATGTAGCATACCAACTGGCCCCTTCCTCCAATCCATGACCCTTCATCTCTCCACCATACAATATTTCACTGATCTCTAATGAATAGATATATCACAAGGTAAGAACATAAATGCGAAAGTCTTCACAATTCCCTTCCAGGCTCTGAGGAATCCTGGGACAGCCGCGTGCTCCAATTATTCTTCCTCTATTAGATGCCACTAATTTCCATGATTACTGTAATTCTAAGTGGCATCTTCCAATGTAATAGAATTTGTATTATCTCTGCTTAGTGTCATTTACCATTGTCATGTTGATATTCCCTGGGATCAACCCTTCCCAGACATACAATGAGACCTTGCCACTGCTGCCACTTCTCATTTGGCAGCTCTTCCCTTCCCAGGCTTACTCAATTTAACTGTCTGGGGCCACAATAAGAAAAGGAAGGAAACTGGTAAGAGATCCTGCTTCTGGAAAGCATCTTCAAACTTCAAAACCCCTTTCAGCTGCATTCCTTCCAAAATATCTTCTTCAATTCTATTAAGAGTAAACTAATGGGTGGAAGGAGTACAAGAGGCTTGGGCCGTAATCGTTATCTTCAGGCATTTTAAATGCCTGTAAGGTTTCTCACATGGAAGAGGGTGTAGACTTGTCCTGCTTGGCCCCAGAACTAGGGATGGAACTAGGAGGAATACGTGGAAATTACACAGACATTGGTTTGATGTAAGGAAAGGAGCTGTCCAAATGTGGAATGAGCTTTCTCCTTGCAGGAGATAGTAGATTCTTCATCACTAGATATTTTTAAGAGAAGATTGAATATCTCTACAAGGATGTTGTAGAAAGGATTTTCCCTCGGGTACAGTTTAGACCAGATGACCCTCCAAGGACCCTTCCAACTTGGAAGTTCTATAATTCAACAACTATTTATTGTCTATCCTATGCAAGGCACTGAATTAGGCTCAAGCAATACAAATTCTTCAGGGAGCCAGCATATCCTAGAAATTCATAAATGTCTGCTTTTACCCCCTCCCTCCTCTTTCCTACCCTGTCTCTCTCTTATTCCTCTTTTTCTAATTCATGACTAATATTTCTTTACTTTGTCTATGCCTGCAGGTTTACTTCAGAGACACTGAGACCTGACTGTCTGGTGAATTTTCATTTCTATTACTTTCCCAATTTCTTATTCTCTAACCCCACTTCCCATTTCTCTTATTCTCTCAATTATTTGTTCTCCATCCAGACATCCTCTTTCAACATATACCTATTCAGTATTCCTCTCCATCTTTAACTTATGTTGTTTCTCTTCCAATACTACCACCTCCTCCTCCTTTTTCTTCTTCTTTTCCTCTTCTTCCTCTTCCTTCTTTTCTTTCTTCTCTACTTCTTCCTCCTCCTCCTCCTCCTCTTCCTTTTCTATGTATCTGCCTCTCCTCTCATCTTTTTTCTCTCTCTCTCCTGTTCTCCCTTCTCACTTCTCCTTTTCTCTTTCATCTCTGCCCTCTCTCCCTTAACTAGTATCTCCATCTACATGCTTCTCCAATTATTTTCACTTTTTAGCTATCACTTCTCTTTTACTTTCATGCAGTCACTTCAAATTGTGCTGCCTTTTTTCTTTGCTTCACCTCTCTCACTTTGGCAGTTCTTCAGGGACTTGGCTTCCAACAGGAATCATCTGACTTCAGTTCAGGTCTACCTATACCCAACTAATGGATAATCACAGCTCCCCAGTGTGCCTTGATCTATTGGTTTCTTGCTTGGTATCACCTGCAAAGAGTAGTTTTTAGGGTTAGATGGATCTGAATTGGTGGAAGAATTTATACCAGCATTCTAAACACCAAAGACATCAGTGACCCAAAAAAAAGTTTTATAGTCATCAACCCCATGCCATTGAACTTTCACCTCTTCTCTGCTAATGTTTTCTGATGTAGGTGTGTGAAAAGGAATAACATGAATAATCAGGTAGTGATTTCCTACAATGGAATAAATCATAACTTGAGAATTGCCCAAGAATTAACAACACAATCTCAAGGTATACATGAAACTGTATGCAAGTGCATCCATGGTGGCTTCATTTCTATTTGAAACACCACTACAAGGCTGCTGGGAAAATTCTAGTGGATACCCCTACTGTGGGTACACCATGGGAATGAAGAGGAACTAAGGCTCCAAGAGCAAAGGTGATACTTCAGCACTCAAGGGATTCATGTCAGCATAGACACCTCCTCCATTGAAATTCGTCATAGCCACTCCATGGTTTAGTAGACAGTCTTCGTGAGTATGGCAGAAAAATATACCATCCTGCCACCAGTTCTCATGACCCAAGATATGGGTCTTATTCTCTAAGCCTTTTGAAGAAGAGTTTACATTCTTCTGACATAGCCTTTCAGAAGCCCTAATTATTTCCAGACATGCTACAGTAGATTCCTAATAAAATAGTCTACGACATAGTAAACTCACAGCAGCCAATCCAGTTAGTCCTAAACCACTCTATACAGAAAGTCCTCCCTAATGCCTCTGGCCAAAAGAATAGCAGCAATCTGATAATAGTGATAGTGCCTGCTAAGTATTCACTAGAACTAGAGCCCATGGAGTCATGGGCAGGGCTTAGCCACATTGCACCCCACCATACCATATGGGGCAGCTAGGTGGTGGAGTGGATAGAATGCTGGGGCAGGAGTCAGGAAAAGTCATCTTCCTAAGTTCAAATCTGGCCTCAGATACTTATTAGCTGTGTGACCCTGTGCAAATCACTTAACCTTGTTTACCTCAGTTTAATCACCTGTAAAATGAGCTGGAGAAGGAAATGGCAAACCGCTCCAATATTTCTGCCAAGAAAACCCCAAATGGGCTCATGAAGAGTTGGACACAACTGAACAACAACAAAACCCCATCATACATCCTCTCACCATCCTCATATTCACTTCAATATCCCCACATAATTCCACATTAGAACTGCTAAAATTCCTTTCCAGTCACTGCATATTACTGACCTTTGGGGAAGAGCAAAGAAGACAATGTAGAAGACTTAAATTGGGTACAAGGGCAGGAGGGTGGGCAGGGGGAGGGCCTTTGAAAGAGCAATTCCCAAATTAACCAACCCTCAGTTATCTTCATTGATAATCCAAAACAATGATCAACCTAAAAATCCTTTAAATTTGGGTTTGGAAGTGTTTTTTACAATGTTTTTTGCAGGTTTATCTTAATAATGATGTTTTGCTCAAAATAAATTAATCTGAATTCTCTCAGGATGTGAGGGGTGGGTGAGGTAAGGAAGATAATTCTAGGGTCTTCTGACAGAAAAAGGAAAATGGGTTAAAAGTTTGGAGTTTTTTTTAATGGTGTGGATCATTAAAAGTTGACTTTATATCGCTGGAGCGGGCCTCAAAGGTATAATTCCCATCCAGGATGAAAAAAGAGAGGCATCTTGTCTCCTGGCTCTATATCCTGAGGATTAAGAGAAGGATGAAAAAGGATAGAGAAAAGACATTATCTCCCCAAACCTCAGAATTGGTGTTGGGGGGGGGGGACTGGAAAGAAGGGAAAAGAGGGGAGAATGCATAGCTAACCATCTGAGCAACCCTTCAGCCATATTGGCTCTATGAAGGTGAACAAAGGGTCTAGTGAAGTCAAAATCAACAAATTCCACCATATTCTCCATCATGGCACAATTTACAAGCTTTAATCTAAAGACCAGCTTCCCCCCCCACCTCCAATAAAATAAATTTAAAATTAAAAAAAAAATTTAAGACCAGTCCTCCCTGACCCCCCTAAGGGAAGGAAAGATAACAAATATAATTTAGTTCCAAGGAAAATATTCTTTAAGGTATGTACTTATGACACTTTCATATCCTACCCCACCCCCAAAAAGAATATTTTCAATACCTCATTCTGCTATTCCTGTCCAACATTTGCAAACAGGCATTGGGAAAGCAGAAACGGATATTTGTCAGAGAAAATTTGGTGAATTAGACTCTCCTGGGTTTCATATACCACAGGGTCCTCTATTGCCAAGGGACTGCTGATTTAGGAGGTTGGCCAAGTAGCTTCTGTGGACAACCTGAGCAGTGGGTTGGGGAGGGGGGCAGGGAGAGTGGCCGTTGCATCTGGGAATAAGAGTGAGAAATAGAAAGGAAATAAAAGAGAACTGGCTTGGCCTGAAAATTTCAAGTCTTGGTCAGCTGGCTAGGAAGATAGGGGTTGAAAATGGAAAGGGTGCGGGAATGGAGTTTGGATGGGGAGTAGGTCCTCAAGATAAACTGCTACTTAAAGGGACACTGTCAACACTCCCTTCTCCTTTACCCTCCCTCTCACTCCCTCACTTTCAAGCTGTGTTTGTGAACTCCAAAGGGGCTGGGTCCAAAGAATCATGGTATTGTTTGATCAAAGCCTCCAAAGACTGGAAAAAATGATAAAGGTACTTTGAGCAGTAAGCCAGTGGAAGCTGTCTGCTCAAGTGGCCTGACACAGACCAGGAAAATCCAACCCAGGAGCCAGCTAGCTCCTGCCTTTCCAAGAAACACAGCCTAGTGGGGATGGGACAGGAGGAGTTACCCCAAAGGCAATCAGACCAAACTAGAGGAAAAGGAAGAGGGGATGATTGGCACATTTTTCTTTTATTTTCATAACCCTGAGCCCCACTCTAAAGTCCAAGGATAATACAGACAATTGATGGTAAACCAGGAGGTTGACAGAGTCCCTTTAAAGTCATCTGCTCTCCTGGCAGCTATTCTGATTAACCTTTCCTTGTTTGTCTGGTTTTCAACACCTTTCCCTTGTCTTGTTATCTACCTCTCTTCCTCCCTCTCCCTCTTTCCCTCTTTCAGTGATATGGCAGATCAGGGCCCATCTCACCAGTTTTGTTTCAGGTCCCTCAGAAGGATGCAGAGACTCCAGTTCATTCCTCTTTTGACACCATGGTTCGCCTCCACTCACATGTCTTAATCCCTCTCCCCCATCCCCTTCAACCATGTAATGTTTTGTTACCAAATGTTCTAGGCGGGATGCTGAACATTTCTGGGTTCTGAGCTAGCTCTTGTTTCTCTATTCTTTTCTTCCCTTTCCCTTCCCCTCTAACAGAATCGGAATTATCAGATTATAAAACTTAATGTATGGGTAGGGTGGTGGGGATCCCCCTGGGTTGAGTTAGAGCCTGTTCTACCCACAGTGAAGGCATTTGTATTCAGAAATACTTAATAGTATTTTCAAAAATCTAGTTTTAAGAGTAGAAAAAAAGTACCATAAGTACTAATGAGTCTTCCTTTTCTATGTCTCCCAGCTCCCCTCCATGAAATAAAAAGACTCTTGATATTTTCCCCCTAAAGGGAAAATTAGCAGATCAGGAAGGGATTTGTTTTGTGTTTCCTGCTTTAGGTGTGTAGAAGAGAGAGTTCTCTCTATCTCAGAGGCTCTGACTTTTTCTGAGATGCTCCAGAGGGCCAATAAGAAAGCCATGACACAATCTGACCTTCACCTAACCTCTGTCCCCATCAACCTCTGCTCCACCATCTGGCTCTTCCCAAACCCCTTTGGAGGCTGTGCTTTACTTCCCCTTGGCAGAACTGCCTGGGAATGGAGGCTCACCCTTTCCCCATGACCTGACTTTCCGCGTTAAGAATAGCAGCCGCCTAGGACAACATGTCTTTCATTCCCTCTGGAAACAGGGCACAGCTGGGAAGTTAGGAGGTTAAAGGAACTGGATATAGCCAGGCAGAGATGAAAGAACACAAGTTTTGCCTTATGAAAATACATATATGTATATATATAAAACATAATATATATGATATACATATTTATTAAATTGACTGAGGAAGTGACGGAAATGGTGAAAATATCTTGTCGACTCAATGAGTCTGTGGTAAAGAGATGTTTATTCATGAAGAATTTGTGAATCAGACTCCTGGGTTTCATATTACCCAAAGGATCTCTTTAATGCCTAGCACCTGCTGGTTTAAGAGGTTGGTCAGGTGGTCCTGTGTTCAGCCTGAGGAGTGGGATAGGGAGGGGCTGTCCTTTACCAGACAAGGCACCTCAAAGAAAGAGCTAACTGAAAAATTATATGGGGCATGTTCCGTGACAGGCTAATAAGCTCATCATAGAGAAGCAGCCTTAGCCTCAACCCAACTACAACTGTCCTCGGGGACATCTGGGTATTTCCCTAATGGCCTGCTGCCACATATCTGAGATAAGCTCAGGTAAAACGAATAGTGAAGCCTGAGCCTCTGACCCTACCTCTCAGTAGCTTCACATCCACCATCACTAATTCCTAGAATTCCCACCCCTAAAAGCTCCACCTATGGGGGGAGGGGGGATTCAAAGGGTGCAAAAATTTAATACATGCACTCTTTCAGTAACATGAAAGAAGGTGGGAGGACCAGGAGCCTGTTAAAATGTAAGGAAGAAGTTTGGGCTCTAAATGCTGTGGGGAACTTCCTTCCATCTGCCCTCCGTACCATAAAGAAATCTCCAACTTGTCTGCCCAGCCCCCTCCCTAGGGAATTCTACCCTTCTCTCCTTTTCCAGACAGACAAGTCTCTCTCTGGCCTCCCCTCCACAAACTGTAATAGTTCCTCTCAGCAAGTTCAAGTAATGATCCCAGTGTTACCTTCCAAGGCCTCTCTGGTAGAATAGAAAAAACATAGAATCCATAGGCAGTAGCCAGGTGTGTTCTGGGACATCTTTGCAAAGCATTCCCATTTGGCCACTGGGGAATGGTAAACAGGATTCTCCCCCTCATCCCCGCCCCAGGCCGCCATTTGCCTGCATACTTGATATGTGCTCTATGCATGCTTATTTATGATGAGATCCCAAATCCCCAAAGGTTGGAGTAGGGTCCCTCCAAGGTCCCTTCCAAGTCTGAGATTCTATCCCTGTATCACTATAGAAATTAATTCTCAAGCTCAACCAACTGATTTTGTCTTAATTAGTTGCATTATTTTCATTCCATGAATTTTAAAGTTGATTTGTGAGTACATTTCATGTTACTCACCCTAGCTAGAAGGGTGATGCTAATGGTTCTGCTAGTCACTAGCCGTAAATACCTAGAGCTCCAAGCACCAAACTTGTGGGTTGTGGCTCTCAGGGTATCCTCCCGAATGCCATCTTGAGGGTACGAAAGGGAAAATTATAGCCTGACAGGATAGACTACATAGTATGTAGGTAGCCATCACTTATAGATAATGGGAAAGATCCAGGTACCTGGTGGTTTACATCCATCAGTTTACAGCTTTGAGGATAGAATCTTGAGACAATGGGACCACCTTCCCTTTGTTGTCAGGCTATCCTCATTTCCACAGGTGTCATCTGGGAACATAGACATGTACCTCTTTTCTAGATCTAAAATATATAACCCATGTCCAAATTCACAGGCTGTGTAGCACCAACTCAGACAAAATTCTGAGGAAGGTGATTTTTTTTAGACATCCTCAGCCTCCCTCTTCCCTTTTCTGTGCCCTTTTCCTTCTTAATTACACTTCCTCTTTCCATATACCATCTCTGAAACTCCAGTGACCTGTTCTTCTCCTCACCTTTATCCCTAAGGTCTCTGGGAACAGTCTGATAAAACTCTTTCACACTGAGGTGTTTAATATGTTACCTCTCCCCAGGAATCAATATCTAACTGGAATTCCAAGCATCAACAGATACTAGGTGGGAAGCAGGAGGAGGGGTATTTATCAGCCCTGAAATGATACCCACACTCTGCCTACACACAAGGCTACCTGGAACTATGTTTCCTTTCAATAGCAAAGCCTATGAAAGCTGGGACTTACATTTGATGTGAATAGGCTCTGGCTCATTGTGGATGTTTTCGTCATCTAAGCCATCATTTATTTTTTCAACCTTCCCTCTGTGTGAGCTACCCTAGAGCCGAGTAGATTAGATAGCCCCTTTGGGTGCTGTTATCTTGGTTTTTAGTGCTTCTCTTAACCTCTAGCATCATCCATGGGGCCAGAGCCCCATTGGTCACAATGGCCAGTTCACTTTCACTGCGGTCTCTGAGATGGGCCCTGGTAACCACTCAGAATTAGTGTAAAGGTTGGTAGGGTGGAGGCCAGGTTGATGCTGAACTGAGTGGAAAATAGAGACCAGCCATATCCCTGGACAATCTCAACTTAAACTTTCCACTCCCCTTCCTATTCCTCCCCTCTTTCCCTTAATTCCCAAACACAATATACCTGAAAAGGAAGTCAGTCGCCTTTCTCCTGCCTGCCCTTAGGGAGGGTGGATTAGGAGGGATGCTGGGATCAGATGGGACAACAAGGAAAAGGCAGAGGCCCCACCACCACCCTCTTTCCCTGCACTCATGCTCCTGGCCACACAATGTTGAGGTATGAAACTCCAGCAAGCAGCAGAAGGTGATGCTAATGGTGATATTACACTGTTTTTGTCTGTCTAACATTCCTTTTTAATCCCCATCCTGCCTGCCCCTCCCTTATGTAGGGTTACTTTAGTGATCCTTGGAATGTTTTTGACTTCCTGATCGTAATTGGCAGCATTATTGACGTCATTCTCAGTGAGACTAATGTGAGTATTACTCTACCCTTCCCAGGATACCACCTTCTTCTCCTACTTTCCCCTCCTTTTCTTCCTCTGTTTCCCTTTCTTTCTCTCTCTCTTTTTATATCCTGTACCCCCCCCTCCACTCCCACCCTCTAGTCATTGCTTTTGTTGAAGCCGCCGTACTTCTCCTGGGGGAAAAAAGCAGGAATTTCTCCTCCTTTTTTTCCCTCCCACATGTCCCAGCTCTGCCCTGCTGTGATGGGCCCCAGTGCACAGAAATGATTTGGAAGGGAGCAGGTGGGCTCCCTTCCCGCCAACCCACAGGGGCCTATACATCTGAGTATATGTAACTATTGAACTAACCCACCTTTTGTCAGTCCTCTCCGCCTGCCCTTCGAACCGAACGTGACACAGGTTTCAGCTGCCAGAGTTATAGAGTGGTTTAAAAAAAAAGAAAAAGGTGATTGGAGATGCCCACCGTAACCTCTTTCTTTTCTTATTTTTTCTCTTCTCTCCCTTTCATGCTTTTTTTTTATTTTTTTATTTTCTTTTCTTCCTTTGTTGTTGGTTTGTTTTGTTGGTTTTTTTTTTCTCTTCTCTTTTTTTCTCCTGGGCTTCTCTGCCACATGCAGCACTATTTCTGTGATGCATGGAATACATTTGACGCCTTGATTGTTGTGGGTAGCATTGTTGATATAGCAATCACCGAGGTAAACGTAAGTAAATGGCGTCTGTACCTAACTGTCCGTGCCTGCTCTAACACTCATTTGTCTTTAGCAATTTTTCCTCCCCTACCCCTCCTATGTTCTTTTTTTTTTTAAGGGGGTTTGGTTTGTTTGGGTTTTGATTTTGTTGTTGTTCATTTAAATGATTCTTTTTTGTTATTGCTTTCATTTGATTATTTTCCCCTCTTATTTGGGAATGAGTTCAGATTTTTCTCCCCTTTCCTTATTTTGTTTTTAACTGTTGCATCTTTTCCTTTCCTCTCCTCCCTTCATAATCAGCCTGGCATGAATCAAAACTGTATGGCAGGAAGTAGCCAGGGGCATGTGGAATGAGAAAGAGATGGGAGTTTTCCCACTGCTGGGCAGCTGCTGGGGCAAGGATCTGTACCCAGTCTGACCCTCCTTCTTCGAGGAAGGCCAGGACTGCCTGAGCACCCCAGCCCTTTCCCCCCCACAGCCTGCTGAGCATCAACTCTTTCGAGGTTGGAACGAAAGCTGGAATCCTCACTTCCTTTAGCTTTCCATAAGCCAAGGAGCATCCTGAATAGGATCCCCCTTAATATAAGCTCAAACAGCCTTTGAAGTGGAAAGCTTGTCTGGCTCCTCCTCCTGGAACCCTTCCTCAAGTTGGGGAGCCTTGATTCTTTATCTTCTGGATCAGCGGATGATTTGAGTGGTCAGATATCACACTCAATCTCTGTTTGGTCCGTTGCAAGAGCACATTGCTAGAGCCTTAATAAAAGCATGTGGCTCTGACCGTAAAACCAGGCAGCTGGTTCCTTGGCACTTTTCACAATCCTGTCCCCATTCACCCTAGCCTCGGATAGAAGATGACCCTGGCACCCCGTACTCTGCGGCCTTCTGCCGCATCCCCTCTAAAGAGTTCCCTCCTACTATACAGTTCCTCTCGATTTCTGCACATGTCTCTTTGTTACCTGGCATGTTTAAATCTTCTCTCTTTATAGGCAAATCTTTCTTAACGTGTGTTTTTTTTTGTTATTATCTTTCTTTAATTAAGAATCTTAATGTTTGCACACTCCTCTAATCCAGTAAGTGGTTGGATAACAGCATCAAGCAGTGGTTTTAGAATGAGTTTTGATCTAAGATGTTTGAAAGTACCCCACCCACCCAGTACAATCCCTAGGATCACCCATCCTACTGTATTTGGTTCCCATACTTCCAGCCAAGTGGAAAAAATGGCTGCTTTGTTTCTGTGCCTACAACTCTGTTCCACCTCCCTCCCCAACACAAAGGTGAACTTTGGGGGAGCAGGAATGCCCTTCAGTGCCTGCTCCTCCTTTACCTTCTACTCTCCTCCCCTTCCCATGCCTGCCCCCCTCAATTTTATCACATCTCTTAATAGCTGTGATAGATCTTTAAGGAGTCAACCCTGTTCCTCTGACCCTAGAGAGCTGTCTATCTTTGGGGACCCCATATGTCTTGTCTTTGTGTGTGTGTGTGTGTGTGTGTGTGTGTGCAAATGTGTGTGTGTACCTTTTCATCAAGTTCCTTTGTCTGTAGATCTTCAGATAATTTTAAAATTCCTCTTCTACCCTACCCAGTCCCCTGCCTACCATCATCAATACTGCCTGCTGGAGAATCCACAATTATTTCCAAAGTCCCTGGAGCCCTCAGACGCTCCAGTATCTTTATCTCTATTCTATAACTCTAGCTGCAGTAGCTTAATAACAGCCCTAGAGATATTATTCTAACCCTAACACTAGCCCTCCGTGATAACCTGTTAGCCTATTACAGGTGAAACTTTTTGCTTAAGTTGTCATCATGAGGAGTTGAAGTATGGGGTTGGGGGAAGGAAGGTAGGGGATACTATGTTTATATATACATCTATAGCCACAGAGGTGGCATTGCCTATGGGCAGTATTTGAACTGGGCCTTTTTACCAAATCTATACTTGGTCTGCCATGTATCCCCAACTCCTAACTATGAACTCTAGGGAAAGAACTGGGGTAAGACCTTTCTGTCAAATAGCTGAGGTTTGTCCATGCTGTGTTGTGAAAGGAAAGGAATCCTGTGTCTGGCTGTGTCTGTGTGACTGTTAAGTGAGGCTTGGGTAAGTTTATCCAAAGGAGGGACCATATCTTAAACCTCTTTATATGCATCTGAGATGGGGACACCAGAGATGCTTAGTTGAGTAAGATGACTATGATGAGGACTGTGTCAGATAGTGGAGGAAAAAGAGATTAACCTCCTGAGGTTTTTGGTGTTTATTTGAATGTGTGTATACAGTGCCAGTCACTCAATGAACAAGTGTGAAAAAATCACCTACTGTGTGAAGAGAAGAGGACATAAGCCCCTTGAAGGCAGGGACCATTTTTATTTTGTCTTTGTATCTTCAGTGCCTAGCCCTTATTAGTTGCTTATTAAATGGTTTATGGAATACTAATAGAAATAGCAAATGGAATTCCTGCCTTCGGAAAGCTTATAGTCTTTAAACGGGACTGAGACATAGGAAAAAGATAAGAGATATAAAAAATTGGCAGGGAAACAAGTGTCTGTGGCATGAGTGGGGAAGTACAAATACAAGTCCCCAGAATTCAAAGCATCCAACTACTGAGAAGACATGGCACAGTGGAGCTCATTCACATAGCACTTTAAGGTGGACCAATGCTTTTCTCAGAACAAGTTAGATAATACAAGTATTATTATCTTCATTTCATAGGTGAGGAAAATGAAGTCCAAGGAGACTTGACCATGATCACGCAGCTAATGATGTCAAGGCTGGGATTTGAACTCAAGTCTCCTGACCCCAACTCCCGAATCTTTTCTACTATTCCAGGTTGCCTCTCCTCATACTATGGGCACATTGTTTGTAATCAGTAAGTTGAGCAGCATTGCCCATCCTCCAATTCCTCTACTTACTGCATATGTTTAAAAAAACACATACCCCTTCTCTGAAGGTAGAGGGGGAGCTACAGGATTTTGTTTATAAGAGGTTTAGGTAAAGAAAGAGATCTAGAAGAGACAAATGACTCACTCCCAATTTCCTCTTACCCAACCCTTCCTGAGCCCCTGAATAGATGGGCTAGGCTAGGGGAAAGGGGAATTGACAAGTGTTCTGTCTTTGTGGACCTGCCTCTCTACGTAAATATGAGTGAGAGTGAAGGAACAAATAGAAGTTAATTCCAAAATGACCTAATCGGTGACCATGATCCCACAACTAATCACCTCCCCTACATATGAATGCCCTCCCTTCTCCCACCTTTCTCCTTTACCTATCCCACTATTTACTCAGAGCACAAGAATCCCCCCTTTCCATACTCAAGATCTCTTATAGTTACCATTCTGTTAGTTCTGCAAGATGCCACTATCCACTCAGCAGGTGTATTTGGAAGCAGATCAAAAGTCTGGGTTTTGTATAATTATTCTGACTTCACCCACAGAGTTCCAGTCACCACATGGTTAATCACACACCTCAGATAGTTGGACTGCTACTGTTTTAGGATGCTTTCCCCCATGACAGTCCTCACTCAAAAATCTAGGCTTCTCTCCCCGTAATAATGATCAATGGACACAGTGCTGGGCCTGGAGTCAGGAAGGCTCATTTTCCTGAATTCAGATCTGGCCTCAGACATTTACTAGCTGTGTGACCCTGGGCAAGTCACTTAACCCTTTTGCCTCAATTTCCTTATCTGTTAAAAAAAATGAGCTGGAGAAGGAATTGGCAAACCACTCCAGGATCTTTGCCAAGAGAACCCTGAATGGAGTCACAAAGATTTAGACATGACTGAAACTACTAAAGAACAATAACGCTGCTATCCAAGGAATTTAGTCTTGTGGCTGAATCAAAGTGCCCCAGGCTCCCAAAATACCCTCCCTAGGATCCCCACTTTTAGTTTAATTATGTGATCCAAGTGGATGGCGGGGCTTGGAGGTTGTAAATGAGGGCAGAAGCTTGTGCAGGCCTGGATGGCTGCTCCTTAGGGAAAATAACATGAGACTTGGAGTCTGATGACCTGGATCCTAGAGGTCCTGGAGCTCTGGATTTAGATTCAGGAGATATGAGTTCAAATCACAGCTCTGCCAGGTACTTACTATCTTGTGTAATCTTGGGCAGGTTTCTAAACCCCTTGGGGGCCTCGGTTTCCTCGTCTATAAAATGACTAAATGATTTCTGATGTCCCTTCCCATTCATGATCCTCTGAACTCTCCCAGCCATGCCATAGATATAAGCCCATGTGTTGTTTGTTTTAATTCAACAGATTTATTAAGCACCTACTATGTGCTAAGTGCTAGAGTGGAGGTTTATATTCATAGGTACAAACTTAGGTATGACATTGTTACTACACTTACGAAGCTCAGTCACCTAGGGTGATAATACACAAACTCAGATGACTGCAACACACAATGTTATGCTATGTGAGGTTTGAGGAGAACAAAGTCATAAGTTTCATTATTTCAATTTGTAGCCCCAACATTTAGCACAGTGCTTTGTATGAGGTAGGCACTTAATAAATAAGCACTTTGTCTTTCATCCATCCATCCATCCATCCATTCATTCATTCCTCACTGGTAGGCAATCAGGAGAGGACACATCCCAGAGCATTTGGCTTGGCCATCTGATCCAAGGAATACTGATTTTTTGCCCATCTTCCAGATCTAAACATAGTCTCTAAGATGCCTTCCAGCTCTCAATCCTGGACTATGACTATAAGCATTAGAAGTACTCCAGAGCAAGTACTTGACCTACGGGATTCTACAACAGTGTGTGTGAAGATAAGGTGTTGGAGACACCTTGACTGGTGGGAGGAGGGAGGTAGGAGTTGGACTCTGGAAAAAGGAGAAGAGTCAGATGGTTCTAGCCTTGAGAAGCCCTGAAGAAGGAACATCTGTTCCAGTTGCCAAGGTTTCCGTCTCTATAAATCTGTGTTCATTCTAGAGGTCCTCAAATAGAGGCTAGTTGTATGACAACTTGTTGGGGATGTGGCAGAGGAGGTTCAGGTTCAAGTTCAGGTTAGACCAAGCAACCTCTGAGATCCCATTCTATACTTTTGATATAGTAACCCAAAAAGGGAGCCATGGCTGGGCAAAAAGAACCCAGAATTGGGGCTTCACCTTTCTGAGTGATACCTGAATTCCCCAGAAACTCTTCAATAAGTCATTGGATTATGACTAGTTTCTGCATAAACTCTTCTATAGCTCTGGAATGGAAAAGACCAACGTGCCTTCCATGTCTCTTGAAAGGCAATAGAACCAGTTCCCAGCTTGTGAAGGTTATGTTCCAAAATTTCATAAACAAAGATGTTGTTTGGAACTTGGACTAGATTTCCCCACAGTAACAATGTTATAAGTGGTGGTTGCTAGGCTAGCCCACAAAAGTCTTCTTAACTGATAACATTGATAAAGTCTACTTCCAGACTGACCGCACCATCGAACCTAATCACAATATACAAGAATGAGTCATGTCTGACTCTTTGTGACCCCATTTGGGGTTTTCTTGGCAAAGATACTGGAGTGGTTTCCCATTTCCTTCTGCAGCTCATTTACAGATGAGGAAACTGAAGCAAACAGGGTTAAGTGACTTGCCCAGGGTTATATCGTAGGTGTCTGAGGTCACATTTGAACTCAGGTCTGCCTGACTACAGGTCTGGCCCTCTATCCACTGTGTCACCTGGCTGCCCCTAATGTTCCTATAGGAGAATCCATTGAAGTCTCAGCTTGGGACATGAGGAATATATTTCTCCTCTCCTACCAAGTAAGGGGAAAAGGGATAACCCCCTATTCCAAGCCATGGAGCATCAAGTTAGGGTAAAGGATTCCAAAATTAAGACTTGCAAGAAGCAGGCTAAGGATTCCAGGACTTCCTTCTATTACTTTCCTTTGCTTAGACAATTAAAATGCTGATAACCATTCATCAACTAGCAGAAGGGGGAGAGAGCCCAGATGTAAATTTGGGTGATTTGGCTTCAACCTCTTCAGCTCAGGTCATCTAGTACGAGCACTTACTTGATGAAGAAACCAAGACCCAGAAAACGTAAGTTGCTTACCCCACATCTAAAGGGGACATTTCTCAGTCCTCACCTCTTTTCTCCCTTTTGATAGGCTTCACCCAAGCCTGGCTGCATTTCTGTCCACAAACACCACCAGTTGTGTCTATCCAGAGCAATAAAATGGTGTCCTGGAATCAAATAAAGAGCCCCTAAAATGTTTCCTAAGAGCTTCCAATGCTGATAACAATGGGAAACAAAAGACTCATTTAGATTCCGTAGGAAAAGCTGTAGGTAGAAATGAGAATGATCATCTGTCTTTCAGGTGAAAAGAAGATTCAGACTATCATATTAACTAGGATGGGCTAGGACCCAGGATGCCGCCAATTAGATGGGGGGGGGGGGATAAAATAGAAAGAATGTTTAACTAAAAGTGAGGAAACATGTTCCAGTCTTAGTTCTGCTACAATTGTGCTAATGTTGATCAACTTCCTGGGCCCATTTCCTCTTCTCTAAAATGAAGGGGGTCAATTCTATGGAGCCCTAAGATCCCTTCCAGCTCAAGCAATCTGCGTCTGCTTAGACCAGGACAAGACTAGTGCTGAGGCTGGAAGAGGAGCAGTGTTGAGAAGGAAGGAAGACCAGTTCTTTCTAAGCTAAGAATTTCTAAATTATCACATTGGGGAAGAAATAGAGGTTTGTGGGAACCACCCAGGTGGAGTAGCAGTAGGGCACAGATGGATCTAAAGTGGGCATTTATTAGTGGAGAATTGCCTGATTTACTTAGGCTTTCTCACCAACGCTCAGGACTTTCTAAATCTTTTGCCACATGCTCTGAGACAGTTACTTAACCTCTCAATGCCTATTGACCCTGTTTAGTAAGAAAAACTGTAAGGGACAGCTAGGTGGCACAGTGGGTAGAGCACCAGCCCTGGAGTCAGGAGGACTTGGGTTCAAATGTAGCCTGAGATACTTAGTAGCTGTGTGACCCTGGGCAAGTCACTTAACCCCAATTGCCTCCCCCTACCCCAAAAAAAGAAAAGCCATAATAAGTTCTTGAGTATGTCCAAACGATAGGTGTTCAATGAACACAGGGTCAGTTTTTTGTAATGACTGCTGCTTAGCCGTGAAAGAGGAGGGAAGTATGCCAGCTATCTATAGCTCTATTGACATATCTGGTACCTCTGTGGATTGGGAAAGAAAATAGAAGGAGGAAACCAAGGAGAAAACTGCATGTCAGAAAGGAAGAAGGTACAGCTTTCAAATGACAGTCTCCAAAAAGGAAAACCATACCCATCAGATTCTACAGAAATAGCTCTTTATTCTATCTCCAGTCCCTGGGGTCAGCCCCACATTTCTGGCCTAGAAGGCAGGAACTATGTCCTTCACCAGTGCTCTCCACTGCCTTTGCTGTCTGATCCCTTCTAAACATACACACAAAGCAGGGAAGAATGAAGTTTGGTCCCTTCTCTGGGCATCTGCTTCTAGAATGATGGGAGAAAGACAGCCTGAGTCAGAGAAAGAGCTACCAACAGCATCTACCCACCCACCCAGAGTTGAGTCAGAGAGCACGGCCCCAGCCTGAGGGCCCTTCCTTCCTCTTGGGGAGGGAGCTGAGGGGAGGGCACAGCTATGGCTGGCCTGGCTTCAACTTCCTTGGTGGCCAAAGCTGCTGCAAGGGGAAAGATTGACCAATTGAACTCATGTTTAGTGTGAGGACTGGCGTGCCAATGGAGCGGGCGAAATTAGAAAGTGTGAGTAGTTTATATCATAGAGTCATAGAACCTCAAGTAGAAGAACATTAGAGATCTTCTTAATCAAACCCACTTATTTTATAGCTAAGAAAATGAAAGCCTGGAGAGATAATGTAGCTTGCCAAGAGCACGTAGATTAATGGCAAAGCTAGGATTCTGACTCCTAACTCCTAAGTCTAGCATTCTCACTGCTTTTTTCACGTGCTACTGGACTTGGTTTTGCATGAATTACAGAGAAGAGGAAGAGTTTGCTTAGATAAGAAATTAGCCATGAGTTAAGACAGGTCCAATCCATGAAAATATGTGAAGAAGGGAATGATTACCTCTGTCATCCTCTTTCCTGTCCCCTTTTGAAACTCTTTTTCCTGGGGCTCTTTCCATCACCAGTTTCTATCTCAGAGGAAAATAATATAACTATTTGAGTTATTCATTAGCTTGATGGAATCTAAACTGATGAGAAATGGTAATTTGGCAATTGGGTTTGATCTAGTTTGTATAACTACTGAAATTTTAGATGCTTCTATAGGCAGCTTCTTAGAAAGCTGAATCTTCTGGCTTATTGTAGCCAGTGTATATAAAATCAATCATTCCTCTTTAGAGGCCTTCAATATTTATAAGTGAGAGAGATCAGTTTGATCCTTCACGTAGGAGTGCTAGTATTAGTTTTTGAATATACATTTCATTGATAGAAAAAATAATGTCAGAAACTCGTTCATATAAAGGAGTCTAGAGACAATACAGGGTGTTAGTGACAATACAGAGCTCAGGTCTCAATGACTCCAGGCCCAGTGCTTTGTCCGCTGTACCCCCTAGCTGCCTATATTTGAAAATCACTGGTTTCCTTTATAATCTTACATATTTTATGTTATGCACTTAAAATTCTTATTCTGAGGGGTCCATAGGCCTCAGAAGACTATTAAAGGAAGGCGTCTGGCCCAGAGGCCCAGAATAATAATTCATATTTGTAAAGCACCTTAAGGTTTAGAAAGAATTAAGCCTTATGAGGTAGCTGGTATGAGTATTTGATCTCCAAAGATCACACAGCTAGTTTTATAGGCTCCAAACTAACTAGGCTCCTTAAGGTCAAATACATTTGGAGGAAATAGAAGTAGGCCAAATAAATTACAAGGAGTCTTCTCCAAATCCTTTGCTTTAGAAAGTGAGCTCCTGTCTTTGATCCCAAGTTCACAGGGCCGCCTCTGTTTTTGAGAATATCTTAAATTTAATTTTTAACTCACTGGAGTTCTCTAGCACCTCCATCTCTACTTTTATCTCTGGATAAGCTTGCTTCCCTTTTTTTGTTTTTCCTACATCTCCTTTATCACACACACACACACCCCACTCTTTCTCCTAGCTTTGCAGAATCCTTCTACAAAGAAAATAGGAATAAAAGGAGACCCGATGCTTAATTCAACTATAGAATGATCTATCTGGGTTCATCTACCCATGGGTCAGTGCCTGTTCAGCAGATTGGGTTTGTGTTGATTTATATGCCGGAAAATTGTCAGGGCAAAAAGAAGTAAGTAGTTTACCTGAGGTTACACAAGTACCAAGAATGAACATAAGCAGAGAGATCAGTGTGTCCCTGCCTCTCCCAAGTGCCTAATGGTAAACCAAACTCCCATAACAGATTGCAGAGAGATGAAGAAGCATAACCATTTCCTTTGACATACCATGAACCCCTACCTTTATTGATAGCATTCTGGGATTACTTATGTTTTCTGAGACACGTCTCTTTGTCCTTCTCACCGACCTTGGAACTAACTCTTTCTAGAATTTTGAATTACTTGATATTGTAAGTAGTACTAACAAACACATTTTGTTCATTTATTTCATGTGAATTTTCAGTGTTTTTTTTTAATGATTTAGGTGCTGTTTTTAATCTCTAAGAGAACAAAAAACACCATGGCAATTTTATAACAATTTTTTTTTTACCTACACATTTCCTTGAAAGACAGTAGAACTTGTCCCAGCTTGAAGAGTCCATCATATTGCTAGGAGAGGTATATGGTGACCCTTGAGACTTCATCTAGTTCCAACCATTTGAACTGTCAGCTATGCAGCTGATAATAGAGGCCAGATAGATACATCAGACTTCAGCATTTCAAGACAGAAAGAAAGGATCAGGTAGGAGGAAATCACTGTTGAGAAGCTACCAGAAACCTTAGCTTTTCTCAGTGGTCCCTTCTGAGGAAAAGAACCTCTGTTAAGTAGGTTGTCTGGATACCTATAACAAGGGACATCTAACACAAGACACCCTTCTGCTGCCATAGTTTCAATATAGTTATATATGACAGAGCCAAGAATACTTGTAACAAGAGCATAACACAATAGATTAGGAAGGAGGAATGTAAGCTGCCTCTTTCTGACCTTGTCCCTTTTCATTGTTATTTTCCCCTGCTTTTTATCCTGTTTTCTTTCCTTCCCTTCTATTTCTTTATCTCTCTTCCCATTCTTGGCCTTTGACCATTTCTCCATCCCCTCATTCTACAATCAAAATCAAAATGTCCCTCCTAAAGCACTTTGCTTTGTCTCTACCTACTTCACAATTTGGAGAGCATTTGACCTTTTTCCTACTTCTCACTGATACCCCAGTTCCTAAGTGTTTTCTTATTGATGATTGCTGCTTATGCTTACATGCTGGCTATCAAAATTTGGCACCAAGTATATCTTAAGTCCTCTGGTCCCATTAGTTTCTGCTGGTCTTCTCCCTCTCTTCTCATGTCTCCAAACTAGGATTAGCTTTGGTCTGTCTCCAACAACTTCACATACCTCTCTCTTCCAATATACCCATACATACTAAGGTATCTCTCATGCTGATTAGGCAAGGTTAGAAGCAGTTCAGTGGTAGCAAAGAGGGAGTTGGAACAAAGCTTTAAAATAACATGGATCCACTCCCAGCCACACCCTTGGGGCCTGACAGAATTGATGGTCCACAAAGTAACCCAGAGAGCACCATTAAGAGACTAGTGAAAGACTACCTGCACCTGTGCTTCTCTTTTTATTAGGCTTTTCCGGAGGAGCTCAACAGTCTATATTCTTTTACTGGTGGCTCAGAATCTCAAAGGGCCTCACATGGACTGTCCAGGCCTCATTCTGCCCTTTGTCACTGTGGGCCAGCAGGGTCACAGAACCATAGAATCCAAAAGCTGGAAGAAACCTCGAAGCTCATCTAGCCCACATTTATAGGAATTCTTTCTATATCTCCAGCTTATGTTTGAAGACCTCCATTGGGGAGAGGGAGACGTCACTGTTTCTTGGCCACTCATTTTCACTTTGGGACTGTTCTAATCATAGACATATTTTTCATGACCCGAAACCTAAATCTACTTCTCTCCTGCAATTTCTACCCCATGCTCCTGGCCTTTTAGGCCAATGAGAACAAGTTGAATTTCTCTAACATATAACAGTCCTTCAAACACTTAAAGATTGCCCAAACATGTCAGACTTCCCAGAGAGGTACTCAGAATCTGCCAGCTGCTCTTTTAGGTCATATATATCCTCTTTTCCAGACAGGAGAAGAAGGCTGTAGTGACTTGCAATCCCAGGAAATCCTAGAGAGGCATCAAGATTTGTTTGAGGACCCAATTCACACATATACCACAGATTATTAGGCTTTTTTGTGTTGTAGACCCATTTGAGTCTGGTGAAGATTGTGGATTCCTTCTCAGAATCATAGCTATTGTCTGCATTCCTAATTAAAAACACTACTAAATTTCATTAGAGGTCAGTAAAAATGAAGACGTCATTTTTTCATCGAAGTTCCCAGACTCCCCTAAAATTTATCAGCAGATCTCTTGAGGGTTAGTGGATCCCAAGTGAATCCCTTAATATAGAAAGTATTGAAGCTGGAAAGAACCTTCCAGGGGTGGGGAACCTCTGGCCTCAAGGCCACATGTGGCCTTCTAGGTCCTCAAGTGCAACCTTTTCGCCAAGTCCAGGTTTTACAGAACAAATACTTCTATTAAGAGAATTTTGTTCTGTGAAGTTTGGATTCAGTCAAAGGGCCACACTTGAGGACCTAGAGGGCCACATGTGGCCTTCAGGCCACAGGTTCCCTACCCCTGATCTAGTCTAACCCTTCACTTTACATATGAAAAGACTGCTAGGGTGACTTGTCCAGCATCTCTTGACTATTTAATTGCGGTCATTGGTCATGTAGACCTATTCTGCCTAGAGACCAGGTAAACCTGCTAACTCTCATCCCACAACACTCCTAAGTCTTGTGCAATTAACAAAGGATCCATTCTCTAATAGCTATGAAGTATTTTTTTTAACTCCAGGAGGAAAATGCAGTGTTTAGAAAACCTGTCTCAGGGTTGACAGCCACACAGTCATCCTTTCTCTATCCCTGTCCTAATGGGAATTTTGCCTCATCTGCCTTTCGACATCTGGGACCCTGTCCCTTGGGATCTCAAACATGGAACACTGAGAAATGTAAGGAAACAATAGTAACAACCACAGATTCTTCTTAAGCACCCATTATGTACAGAGCTCTGGGCTATGTACTGGAGAAGATAACAAAGTTTAGAAAAGACAGTCCCTGAAACACAGTCCTAGAAGAGATTTCATCTTCTCAGGCATGCTTCACAATCTCAATCTCAGTGCTTCACAATCTCAATCATTTT
This sequence comes from Phalanger gymnotis, assembly GCA_028646595.1. Classification (NCBI taxonomy): domain Eukaryota; kingdom Metazoa; phylum Chordata; class Mammalia; order Diprotodontia; family Phalangeridae; genus Phalanger; species Phalanger gymnotis. Next base: position 169,418,628 of record CM053623.1, read on the forward strand.
CCCCCGGAACTTAAAAACAAGGAACAGAAGTAACTCTTAGCCGTAAGGAGGAAATGGATCCTTTATTAACTCTCCACTGCTGTCCATATTGCAATTTGTAGTTATGCCAAATAAGGGTAATTTGCATAAGTAAATTGAGTACAGTAATTTACTTTTTTTTTTAATTTGCTCTTAACCTACAGCTGGAACCTGTCACTAGGGGTCTTTGAAAATTTCCCCTCTCTGTCTCTTAGATACGGAGCAATAATAACCTGTTCTTAGTCACACCATTTGCATCTACAAATGGAGTTAACTACTGTAGTATCTCACAGCCCCAGAAAATTGCAGTCTGGTTAAGAAAGAGAGATGTGGGAGTCATTCACCCTGTGGGTAGTGTTCATGGAGGCATTACCCCATTAAAACCTGGTCATTTTAAGTAATCTGAGAGAGCTAGCACTTAAGGTTCCCATCAGAAGGTAAAGGCTTAAAAAGTCCCTGGGCTCAGGAATTCCATAATAGGAGGCCTTAAGGAAACTTACTCTATATACATTCCTTCTAGGTCTCAGTGTTTCCAGAATGGACTCATAGAGAATGAATGAATGAATGAATTTCAGCTTCTTCAGACTACCAGCAAACTGTTGGCAGATGGTTTCCCAAAATGCTAACCTAAAAAGCTGCCATCAGTAGATGCAATGGAACCCAAAGCTGTCTTTCACATAACCAATGATTGTCATTTACTGCCAGGCAAGACTTAAGGAACAAGGAGAGTATCCAGGAAGTAACTTTTTGGGACCAACCAATGTATGAACCAGATTGGAAGTTCCTAGAGGATAAACATGTAATGCCTATGCATTTTAGGTTTTCAATAAGGATTTTTTGATTTGATAATTTTGTTAAATGGCTTTAGTGGGTTTTCAAACTAGTCTCCATTTTGATAATATTGCAGAAGGGGATGACCAGAGGATAATCCAGCCATAGAATAACTCGCTTGTTTTGGTGCTCTATGCCACTGGATGGAGCCAAGAGAAGGCCAAAGGCCCATCCTCCCTAGTAACTGGACTAGATAGCCTCTAAGGTACCTTCCAGTTCTAAATCAATGATCTCATGTTTATTATGGTGGGGTTGCATCTAGTTTACTGAAGCCTACTCCCCTGTAGCAGGAACTTCCCTCTTAATGCTCATCCTGGTTATTGTAGAAGAGCTACACATACCCTGCTCCTTTAGCAACACCAAGTAACTCTGGTAGTCATCAGTCTGACTATCACTTGTTTGGCACTAGAAATCATTGCAAAAGGTTTTCTTCATACATTATCAAGACATATGATAAAATGTCCTTTCTGGTGTGTGTGTGTGTGTGTGTGTCTGTCTGTCTGTCTGTCTGTCTGTCTGTCTGTCTGTCTATCTCCTTGTCTGTCTTTTGGGGCTATGCTTTAGCTTACTGACCAAACACCAGTGATCCCAGACAAACCAGAGAAATGGATCAACCAGAAATCACCTTGGCATCCAGTAATGATTGTGAAGCAGAAACCCAAAGTCCAAACTGTGTTTTCTAAATGACGTGCAGACCCTCTGTCTCCTTTCCTTCCCTTGACCATTGCCATCCCACCCTTGCAAATACAAACAAACAAAAAACAACCAAGCTACCAACTTGCTATGGAAAGAAAAGGAAAAAATCAGTTGAGAAACTTGATAACAGAGAATTTTGTTTTCCATCTTTAAAAAAATGTCTAGCTGGGCACATTTTCATTGTATAGAAATTCCATCTCATGTTTTCTTTGTACATTAAAAACAAAAACACAAGAGCAACCACCTGAAAGAGGAAGGTAAAAACTAAAAAAATAACTATAGATCAACAATTCAGATCTCCTAGAAGTGGCCTCTGTAGGAAGCCTATCATAGGTAATTTCAGATCCAGAGTGGGGGGAGGGCACCCAATAATCTCTTTTTCCAAAGTAAACTCCAAAGCATTATGGAAAGATATTAGCACAAGAGACCTACCTATAGAGACCAATTTATTGGGTGTTCTATTGTCAAATTAATCCAACAGTCAAAACCCAGAGAATGGCTTTTAAGGAGTGTTCCGAGGGACCATGCAAATATATGGACCTAAATTCTAGTAACTGAGGCAAGTTATTGCCTAGAAAAAATATCTGCCATCTTGTCTAAAGACTAAGTTCTGGGAATCAGCACTCTGGAAGGTATAGGAGGGTGCTTCTTTCCTCAGATTCTACAAGAATCAATAGATCTCAGTCCTCCTCAAGACCCAGATGTCCATTGCCCAAAGTTTAAGCTTCTTTGCCCAAAGAAAAGTGGGAAAAGAGGAGGGTAAAGCATAAACAAAGCTTTTCTCTACTGGTTTCCCCAGAGAGTTGACAGCCCCACAGCCCCAAGCTGTCACATATTGAATTGGGAATCACAAGAAGATAACGTGATTTACATATCTAAGATAGGGTGGGCCAGAAACCAGCCAATTTATCTAATTAGTGACTGGACATAGTCTTTCCAGTGAAGGAAGTTCTTCCTAAAGCTTGCTTGAGGGGGAGTAAAAGAAGGCTCTAAAATGGTAGCCATACCCAGACAATTTACAATTCCCGGGACAACTTAGAACCTGACAGGCCTACTCTTTCGTGTTTTGGTTTTTTTTTTTTTGTATTTTTGTTTTTGCCACTTGCTTCCTTTTGCCCTCTTCTGCCACAGTGTTGCTCCTGTGTTAGCCAAGACCTAGAATACTAGGGCCTCTTCACTGGAGACTTATTACAGCTTATCTCTGTCTGCCTTCCTTTAAAGCCAGCTGAACATACCCAATGCTCTCCCTCTATGGTAAGACCAAACATACAGACCACGCTCCCAGCTTCTGTGACACTCCTAACACACTTCTCACTCTGTTGTCCACCCCAGTCACAAGAATCTCTGAGCCCCGAGTTCCCTGTGCATGAACCCACTGTGCCATGTTTCCATACCTGCCTGGTGTCACATGAGCTGTGAATATGCTGTACATGTGGTGGTGTTTTTTACCTTCATATGTCATGAGCTTTCCTTTGGGTGAAGCTTCCCTGTTGTCCTGCCTTTCTAATGAGCTACTAGGAGAGAATAAGACCCAGAGACAATTTCCTGTTAGATACAGAAGTGACTCAATTGGCTGTGCTATCTAACTTTAATCCAAGATGGAGGGAATAATGTTGCTGGTCCAGCTGGTCAAGAAGGCTGAAAAATATTATTTTTTTTGTTTGTTTTTTTGGAGGGAGGAAGGCAGGGCAACTGGGGTTAAGTGACTTGCCCAAAGTCACACAGCTAGTAAGCGTGTCAGGTGTCTGAGGTCGGATTTGAACTCAAGTCCTCCTGACTCCAGGGCCAGTGATCTACTCACTGTGCCACCTAGCTGCCCAAAAATTAATTATTTTAAGCATATTAGGACTTAATGCACTTATTTGCCTACCTCCTTTTCCAAGGAGCTCATGCTGCAAGACTGGAAGACAATATATGTCCAACTAAGTGGCATATTTGTCCCCCTTGAGATGTTAAAAAAAACAAGAAGAAGGCCTCCAACATGGTAGAGTACTCCTCTATGCAGAATTTATGAAAAGAGAAAAAAAAAGGGAAGAATTACACAAGATAAGAAAACATGGAGGGATTGCAATCTGCATCAGAGACCATTAGATCAAAGATCCAATAAATTACTCAAAGTAATTACCTGGTTTCCACTTCCCCTAAGGCTAGATCCTGGAAGGAAAAGGAGCTTCTTAAACTAGCATTAATTGCCAAGGGAGATCCAAACATTTCTCTGCCTTTTTTAAGACTAGGCTAAGTCTCTCTCCCATGGCCTGGAGGCATGAGAATGGTGAACTAGATTAAATGATGGGGGAAGGGGGGAAGGGCTGACGTTACTTACCTGAGGATCCTATCATTTTCCCCCTAGGAAAAAAAAAGTCATGAAACCTGATATTAATCTTTATGTTTATCTGAGGCATTACCTCCTTGGTAATGTTTGCAGATGCACACACTTTGAAAAAGCCAAGTCAATTCCCTGTTCTAGCCTATGCAGTAGTCGGTAACCACTGAGCATCTAAAGGCAAGACACATTAGGGACTCATTAGGGTGAACCAATTCAACTGAACAGCTCTCCAATATAGGCTATCCTGGGTCCTATGCCTCAGGTGAGAGGAAACTGACAGAACTTGTACTTTGGATTTTTCTAGCTCTTGGCACAGCAATCGGCCTTTGAAACTGTCTTCCTATTACATCATAATTCATTTTATTAGAAGAAATGATAATGGCCCAAGAAGAAATGTGTTTATCCTATAAACTGAGCAGCACTAGCAAATTATAGTCAACAGGGAAAGTTCTGAAAAATAGAAGAGAGTTCATTCTGCAGGATTTGGTTTGGTGTTTGTTTTTTTTGTAACTCATCAGAATGAGATGCCCCAGTGGCACCAACTTTTCAAACTCTTGACACTCACAGCTGGATCTCCCACTCAGGATTATTCTCTTTACATTTTTCCTTCCCTCCTGAAAATGGCGAAACTGACAGACAAGCTACAAAATCTTAAATTTTCTCTTCAAACACCTCTGGGGAAAGGCAACCTCTTTTTAAGAAAAGAACATAGAATTTCAAGCAGATACACGGATGATAGAAATAGAGATTAAGGACATCAAAAACTTCAAAATATACAGGCTAGAGACCTAGGAATATGAGAAAGATTGGTTGCCGACCATCCCCCACCAGTGTCTTCTGCAGTCTACCAGAGATGCCCAGACTATTCAAATTGGAAGGAACCAGAATGCCAAGAGTTTAGAAAACCACAAACTTTCTGTCTCCTGGAGTAGGCAGAATAACTGGGTGAAAGAAGTGTCTTTTCCTGAAGGGTCTGAGGAGTAGAACAGAAATCCATTTACTGAGATGGTTCAGATATGGTCCTGCCCAGAGAAGAGCATAATACACTATTCCATTGTTTCTCCAATTTTTTATTAGCCTTTTATGGGGTCCTTTATCCCATTTTGAATAGGAGTGAGGGTTAGGTACAAATAAAGCATCTATCATCCACATACATGCCTCCAAGTTATTGCTGGTCAATAAGCCATGAAGTTGGACAAATATTGCCTTTAAGATCTCAAGTGCATTTCAGTGTATATATCTGAAGCTCGGACACAGCTAAGGAGTGATTTGCTGGGAAATAGTTAATATCTTTTGCAAAGCAACCAGGGGAAACCGTTTGTTGGTGAGGTCAATAGTAAGACAAACACAGCTGCCCTTGGGCTGATGAGTTTTCCTCATTTGTGGGAGGTGTGAAGAGATGTAGGCTTGGAAGCAACAACAGGAAATCTAATGAGTCTGTTCTCTCTTGGTCCTGACAGCAGGAGGGGCAGTGGCAGGGGTTGGGTGAGCTGCACTAGTTTGGGTGGGGAGGGGGGTGTAAAGACAGATACATTGACCCTTCTTGGAGATACTTCCCATCTGAGCAGAGCAGCCAAGCTGGATAAAGAGAAGAGACTGGTGAGTCTACATGTTTCTATGTAGTCTATGTAGTTCTGAGTTCCAGAAGCAGAGAAAATGAGAAGTGAACATCCCACCTCACTTTCCTGGGCACTAGTTGTCCAAGGTCCTGAGGCAAACAAAACTGAAAGTTCATCCTTCAGCTCACATTGGAGCCATAAACTCTAAGACTATTTTTATCTCATTTACCCATCTCTTCCTTCATCACCACTCCCCCCGACCCCGCCGCTGAAAGTAGACTCCCCCAAGGATACTGTTTAGAAAGATGGTGTTTCCCAAGGCAGAATATCTCTCTTCAAATAAGATGAAGCTGATCAGCTCACCAAGTGCAATAGTGGCTCCCTTTAGAAAGTGTCAGAGTCAGATACAGGTCCCTGGCCAAAGGAGAGAAGGGAAATGGTAAACAGTAAGGTAGAGAATTACATAGATCATATATATGTATGTGTGTCTATATATATACATATACGTACATATATATGCATATATATATATAAAATGGGGTGGGGGGAGCTATCTGTAAGGTTGTGACTAGGCTTTGAGTAAAGGCCATGGAGTTGTTGTTTATCCTTCATTTTTGAAGATGACCAGGTTGTGAGAAGTGTTAGTGCCTCTATAGCCAGAGACCCTGGAACAATGCTGGCTGGACAATTAGTCTAAGGGGCAGTCAGACCCTACTCATTATGGGCATTCCTTGCTCATAATCCTTACCTCTTCCAGTTCTATTGAATTTGAATCCTAGGATATAAGCCCCCTAGAACAATGCCCCTTTTCACCTCCCCACAGATCCACCCAGACTTCTTAGAAAAGAGCCAGTGCCAGCAGCAGAAGGCAAGAATATCAGTCCTTTATTGAAAAAAGTTTTGATTTATAAACAAGGCCCACTCAAGACTTGGAGCCCCTTGGCAAAGCCAGACTAAGGGCAGTATAATGCTGTATCATTGTGCCAGTGAGATCAGGGACTAGTCCTAGAACAAGAGCCTTTCATAATAGCAATTTCTTCTGAACTTTCTTCAATAACTAAAATGAAAGCTTTTTCAACTATACCAAAATTTGAGACTGAAGGTTTAAAAAGAGCGAGGATTAAGTGAGTGAGTGAGAGAGGAAGGGTTCCAAAATAAAGTCCTGACTCCAGGGAACATAGACTTAGGAACACCTAGGCATGGTTCTGCTCTTCAAAGAACCCTACCTAGAGACAACTTGATCTTGGTTCGCCAGGTAGCATGCATGGACCAAGGGAAGGACTGAGCATGGAGACTCACCAGAGAGCAGTCTGTATACAACCTGAGGACAGATTCTGGGAAATAGTAAAAGGAAACAAAGAAAGAAACAGAGTGCAGCTAACCCCACCCCACACTTACCAATCCCCTGCCTCAACCAGGCATTGCTTTCTTGGAGCAGGGCTCCTACCCTCCATCCCCATCCCTTCTCTCTCTGGCTATGTTAACTACTACCTCATGTTACCAATGGATTCCAGAATGCAGAGGAGAACTCCCGGATCTCCATCACCTTCTTCCGGCTCTTCCGGGTCATGCGTCTTGTCAAGTTGCTGAGCCGTGGAGAAGGCATTCGGACCCTGCTCTGGACTTTCATCAAATCTTTCCAGGTATTCCCACTTTCTCCTCCTACTAGCAACAGCTTAAAAACAACATTAGGAAAGATTTTCTTACCTGATTGAGAAGAGATATTGTAAGATATTTCATTAAAATTTACTTTCTCCTAAATAAGTCATACCTTGAATATTTGATGTGTCTGTTAAATAGTTGTCACCTTCCTCTTAAGAGATGAATATATTTCAGCATATGTACCTATTCATTCAACTAATTAATGCTCCCAGAGAAAGAGAGAGGAGTTCAAATATCCCCCTAATAGAGAAGGATGAGCATCATTTGATCTAGTAGGTACTGGATTGCTTGGGCTCTTCAACTAAGTATGGCAAGGTAATTCCTCTTTTAATTACCTGCCATAATTCCCCCTATTTATAAAAAGAGAGAGACTGTTTATAAAAAGAGGATGTGGCTATAAATGAAGTTATAAAGAAAATGAAGAAAAAAACCACCATCTTTATGTTAAGTACTTTGAATTTCTTGAACATATGTAAACTATAGTTGTCTGGCCTCCATCTGCAGAGAAGCCCTGACAGTGTAGCAGAGGGTGGGAAGACTTTTATCCTAGATTGTCAGCACCACTCTCAATCATCTCAAATCAAGGGAACTCAACAACACTGCAATATGCCTTCTTTGTCCCCAGAACTGGACTCTACCATTGGGGAAAAGGTGGTAGGACTTAGAATCTATTTCTCAGCCTGGGCAGAAGCCATCACAGCAGAAAGGAGTATCTGCTTGGCCCTCAGACATCTGCCTTGACCCAGAGTCAAAGCCGAGAGACATAAACCAGAACTGGACCAAAGTTATGACCCCAAATTCTAAAACCTGATTTGAAAAAATTCTTTAGGTTTTTTTTTCAATTATCAATCATTTGTTTTAACCTTGCAACAAATATGCATAGTCAAAACAGCATCCTTCTAACAAATATACATATATATAAGGTCTTAAGATTGTCATGAAAAACCCAATGGGTGCTAGCTACTTCTAGTTAGCTTTACCCCTTACTATTAGCCACTCCAGGCTACAGGCTTGCTGAAGCAGTATCCTTCATTCCCATCAGCCAGTCCCTTTGCTGGAACTGAGAAACAAGTGTCTCTCAAGTGTCAAGACTTGGGACCAGAGGACAGAGGAAGAGTATGTTTCCACTGCTTCCTAACTGATGCTAGTTTCAGTACCTCAAGTAGGGTAATCATTAAACATTATCCACTCAATATGTTTGTTAAATGACTTCTATGGTCTCTTATAGCTCCCAGTCTATGGTCCTGTGATTTCTAGAGAAGTTAAATAAATTTCATAAAAATGACAGACTAAGCCAACTAGAACAAAGACTAAAGGCTGAGCTTGACCCCTGGGCTCAATCCTGAGCTATGGGACCTAAAGACCCAGCATCCCGAGGTAGTTAGTGAAAGGGAACAAAACCCAATCTGGGGTGAGTTGTGAAGGTGCTTCCTCCAGTTAAAGGGGGAGGGGTGGGACTTGGAGATTGGACCTGGAGCTTACTCAATGTGGATCTGCAGTGACATCTAGTGGTGGTGAGAACTGATAGCTAACACTTTGTGTTGTGTTTTGTCCTGGCTTTTTTCCAGCACAAGGCACAGTACTTGTTCTGTGTCTTCCAGAGAAGGGACTGAGGCCTGCAGAGATACAGTTACAGGTTGCCCAGCAAGTGATTCAAACAAGCTGGGGTTTAGAATCCCACTAGCTCATCTCTTGGTCCTTCCTTCAGAGAACTGATAATGGGATCTCAGAATTAAAAAGAACTCTAGCTACTATGTAGTCCAATCTGTCCCTGCTGAGATCTACCTCTTTGACTTCCCTCCCTAAAGGTCCACCAGGTCCTTGTTATCATCGGTAGTACCTTGTACCACAGGTCTACGTCAGGAGGTCCACCAGAGCCTTGTTCTGATGGGAGGTACCTTGTACCTTGGGGCTATGTCAGAAGGTCCACCAGGTCCTTGTTATGATGGGTGGCACCTTGTACCACGGGGCTGCGTCAGGAGGTCCACCAGGTCCTTGTTATGATGGGTGGCATCTTGTACCACGGGGCTGCATCAGGAGGACCACTAAAGCCTTGTTATGATGGGTGGCACCTTGTACCACGGGGCTGCGTCAGGAGGTCCACCAGGTCCTTGTTATGATGGGTGGTACCTTGTACCAAGGAGCTATGTCAGAAAGTCCACCAGGTCCTTGTTATGATGGGTGGTACCTTGTACCACGGGGCTATGTCAGAAGGTCCATCAGGTCCTTGTTATGATGGGTGGTACCTTGTACCACGGGGCTGTGTCAGGAGGTCCACCAGGTCCTTGTTATGATGAGTAGTACTTCATAGCATGAAGATACATCAGAAGATCAACCAGGTCCTTGTTATGATGGGTGGCACCTTGTACCACGGGGCTGCGTCAGGAGGACCACTAAAGCCTTGTTATGATGGGTGGTACCTTGTACCACGGGGCTGCATCAGGAGGTCCACCAGGTCCTTGTTCTGATGGGTGGAATCTTGTACCACATCTTGTCTCCAGCATTGGCTGCCTATGCAGCATCTTCCTGGGAGTGGGGCAGGAGGCAGTGGGCCAACTTTTTCATGAAAGGCTTCAGCACAGAAGTCTTATTCATTTTCTTCCAGGCTCTACCCTATGTGGCTCTTCTGATAGTGATGTTGTTCTTCATCTATGCTGTCATTGGAATGCAGGTAGGAGATGCATCAAGAATTCACACGCCTCTGGCTCTATCCCCACACACAGACCTCTCTCTCCCTCCCTTTCCTTCTTTCTCTCTTCTCTTTATTCCCTCTACCTATCTTCTTCTTCCTCTTCCTCTCTTCTCCCCCTCTCCCTCCACAATGTAAAGCTGAGGGTTTTTTCCCCCTTGGAGTCCAAAACAGAATTCTGCATGCCAGATCTGATCACTACTTTTAGCATGGGTGGGTGGCCAAATCGACACAAATAAATTCCACAAACATTTAGTAAGTACATCCTATGTGCAGAACACCGTCAGGCAAACCTTAGATAGGATGAGATCTCTCAGCCGCTTTTCTTGTGATTCCAAAACTTTTTTCTGCTATTGTCAGTGAGGAATGTTGCCAAATTCTATGTTAGACCCTTTTTGGAGGCTGCACCCCCAGGATGTCTTAAAAGGGCACATCTCCTTTTGCTAATCAGTGCCAGAAATTCAGTTCAACATTCTTAGTGTCTGATCTGTGGATGGCGCTGTGAGAGCCAATAGGAACATCCTGAAGGGGCTGTCATTCTACTTCAGAGGTGAAAGATACAACTCATTAAAAGATAAATAAACACAAAGTCTTTTGAAAAGAGAGAGCATACTAATAAATGGTTTGGAGTTAGGAAGAGATAAGGAAAATTTCTATGCATGTGGTAGAACCTGAGCTGACCCTTGGGAAGCTAAGGATTCAAGAAATGAAGAAGATGTGGCAATGCATTCCAACAATGAGGGGTGCGGGTAGGATGGGGGGTGACTATGTAAGTACACAAAAGTGATAGAAATTTGGAGAGTGACTAGTAATCCAGCTTGGCTGGAACACAGGGCATGTGAAGGACCATGATTTGAAATAAGTTAGGAAAGGAGGTTGAAGCCAAATTGTTGAAGTCTTTAAATGGCAGGCTGACTGATTCCTATTTTATGCTGGAGGAAATTGGGACCCACCAAAACGTTTTGAGCAAGGAACTGACTTGGTCAAACCTGTGCTTTAGGAAGGTTAGTTTGGCCGCTGTGTAAGAGAAGAGATAGAAGGGAGAAGACCAGAAACAGAAAGGTTATTACAATTGCCCAAGAGAGAGAGGAAGAGAAAGAAGGACTGAACAAAAATAGTAATTGTGTGAATGGAGAGCAAACAGATGTGAATGGCATTGTGGATGGTCATTAAAATAGACAATGCACTGGAGGCAGAGGATTTAAAAAAAGAGAAGAGATAAAAATGTCTTTCAGGTTGTAAACCTGGAGAACTAGAAAGACAGTGGTGGCCTTGATAAAGTCCACTTGATAATAGTGGATTTAAAAAGGAAGATAATGATTTCTTTTTGGACATGTTGAAACATCCCCTAACTCTGCATACGTAATGTGACCTCTACAACCTTATCAGACTACAGACTAAGAAGCTGGACTATCCTCTCCCAACATGAAGAAAGGGATCTCTGTCCTGGCCAAAAATGCCAAAAAGCATTACAGCAGCAACCTAAGGGCCCAATACTGCTGTCTTCAAGTCACTGGGGTGTCCTTTTCCTCCATCCCTCAAAGCCTCAATTTGGACAAAGTTGCGTGGTTTTTGTTTTGCACAAAAAAAGCATTGTTAGTTGGAACTAGAGTTTGGGGACCTCTTTCCAAAAGGGAAATTAAAGAACCAAGCCAGGACCAGACAAGAGCACTGACTTGTAGTATGTTGTAAGTACATCCAACAGATTCCTCTGGTCTCATCTCAAAAACTCTAAAAATTAAAGTCAAGAAGAAATTAGTTTCTTCTCACAGACCTGGGGCCAGTCATTCTGTCTAGTCCTATGGGCAGGCCAACCAGGGCTTTGTCCCAGGATGCTGAATTTTAAAAGCACCAATAACAGTTGGAGTCAATGAATATTAAGTGCACACTATGTGCAAGCCTTTGTGCTAAGTGCTGGGGATACAAAGAAATCACAGCCCCGGCCCTCAAGGGGCTGACATTCTGTGGGGGCAGTAGTACTTGTAGTCCTGCAGCAGGTTGAAATAGCTGAGCTTAGCACTTGCTTAGCAAGAAAAATTAAAAGAGGAAAATAACAGATTTTTTGGTGGTGTTTGTCGCAAGCATAGAATTGCTGGTTATAGTTCTGATTCTGATGCTGCCTAAGAGTAGAAGATCCTATGCCCAGAAGCCAAGTCAGGATCCTTCAGAGATCAACTGGGTACTTAGATGGCAGGGTCAGGGGAAATAATTAGGTGGGAGAAATTGGGGATAAAGGTTAGAGAATGTTAAATAAAGTTAGATAAAGTGTTAGAGAATGCAGTTGCTATCCCTAGAAATGTTGCTTGGTAGCCTAGGTGTTATGGGAATTTGTCTAGCCTGTCATGTGAAAATCATCTCTCACCGTAGGATTTGACAAGCCAAGTAGCATTTATGGATTGTAGATGGGAACTGGGGGCCAAACCAACCCTGTCACAGACTCCTTCTTCCCTCTCTTAGGTGTTTGGCAAAATTGCCCTGAATGACACCACAGAAATCAATCGAAACAACAACTTTCAAACCTTCCCTCAAGCTGTGCTGCTACTCTTCAGGTGGGTAACTCAGGAATGCAGTTGTAAATATTCTAAAGCCACCAGGTGGCATTGGAGACTAAGACAGGTTCAGATATGACTCACAGCCCACCAGGAGAATGGTCTTCATACCCACGTATGGGAATTCACTCCCTGTTCCGTTCCTGTGGCTGGAGCTTCCCTAGCAAATCTCTTTTTGGGGCACTGATTTAAAAAATCCTTTAAACTCATCTCTATTAATTATGTAGCTCCAAACTCCGGGTTCAGCCCTTCTCTCCCCATAACTGAACCAAATTCTCATCTCTAAATCAGAGAATCCTCCTCCTTCATGTATAGTAAGTCTTAAGTAAAAATACGATAGTCAGTATTGGTTTATACTGAACAACATTTTCATCACATTTAAAGTCTTAGAAGTAAACATGCATATTAAGAACAAAGGCTAATGTTTCCTAAACTCAGAGGGAAGTAGGAAGTTTAGAGTGGATAATTCATAATACATTTATGCCTCTCCCTGGAAAAAGGGAAGAAACGAGGGAAGAGCTCTCTTCCTGGCCCAGAATCAATCATATTTCACCCAGGATATATCTTATACTGGAATCATCCTCTCCTCTCTGGATCAGGTATCACTGCAATCACTCACCATAGCTTAACTCTGTCATTACCCCTCCGTGGCTCTCTGCTTTCTTGCGATAGATTCTTGCTTCTTGCTTTTCTGGTCCCTGCTTCTCCATTCTAGCTTCCTCCTCCAAGACCCATTCAAACCCAAGGTCAGAGGAAGAACCTTGAAAATTTGCAGACCTTGGTTGGTCTGTTTGTTTGTGTTTTAAAGGTGAGGCATTCCAGCCAGCAGGGCAAGCACCGTCCCACCATCTCTCAAGTCACTCCTCCTGTGAGCATGGCCAAAAATGGGCTACCTATATCCACATTCCAACCTAGAAACTCACAAGGATTATCACATGTAAAACCTTACCATTAAGCTGTAATCTTGAACTCTGAAACTCCCCTTTTCTAATCATAACCTCCTGTCCATCCATCTCTCCTTCAGTCTTCCATCCTCACTTCAACTTTCAGTCCTTTCCCCTATTCCTGTTCTCCTTATCCATTATTCCTGCTCTGACCTTACTTCACACCCTTGTCTTATTGACATTCATTCCATTCAAAACAACAACCTTAATGTAAGGCCACCTATCCTGTAGTGCTCCATAGCTCTCATACAGGGCACCTCTTCATCCTCTAGGCTTGCTCACTCACTCAGTGACAGGTTGCTCAATGGCAGATCTGGGTTCCTAGAAAAGGACCACAGTCACATTGTTCGCTCAGACTGTCTTAAGGTCCTAGGATAACCCAATTGTGAGGGAATGTACTTCCCCTACTCAACACAAGCTCTCAAGCTAAACCACCAATGGACTTCCATTTACAGAACCAGTCCTGATGATACTTTTAGATCATAAACATAACTATTTGCTTAGCAATAAGGCAAAAGAAATAATAACATCAGAGCTACTCATCTATTAAAGCAAATGTAGGAATGATTGTGATGTTACAATTCACACATAAATCTGAGTCACACTTTCCTACCGAGGCACAGTATCTACTGGGGAAAGTAGACACACACACACACACACACACACACACACACTTGCTCTTGTGCACTGGTAAGGAGACCATGAGTGAGGAAAGTTCATCTCAGGATAACTAACAAGCCGGGATCCCAGACTTGGATGTCATTGGTCCATTCAGGAACATCTATACCACAGGAAGCTGCTTGTTTGTTGGTCCTCACCACTTTGGCTGGGAAGATCCTCATTTCTTTTATTCTCCAACCAACAAAACATATATAAGCTCTTTTAAGTTACATTGATTCTTAAAAAGATATCAGAAAAGTGTTACCTTCTTAATTCATCTAGCAGTTCCCTTTAAGCCAGAGAACTCCCAGACTCCTCAGGCTCATTCTCTGTGGGCAGTAAAACTTCAGGCAGATCTATTCACTCACAAGGATGCCACATCACCTAATCAAGTTGGAGCAACCAAAGCTCACCAAAAATAGCTCAGGTAGACCCTCTGGACAAGGCAAACGAACCTTGCAAACTCTGCGCTCATCAGGATTCTAAATCTCAGCATCTCTTCTTTGTTGGGCAACGCGACCGTCCCTTGGGCAAATATTTCTGAGCTGCTTCACTTCTCTTAAATTCTAGATATCGCTGAAGGGCAATAAATAGGACTAAAACCCTCTTCCAATAAGTTCTAGCCTTTATCCAGTCAAGAACTGGAAAGAAGCTGGAGCCTTATTATCAGCTTCCCCTACTCAACACTAGCTCTCAAGTGAAACTACCAGTGTGCTTCCATTTACGGAACCAGTCATGGTGATACTTTTAGATCTTAAACATAATTATTTGCTTCTGCTTTATTTTTTTAAACAGCTAACAGTTTCTTTTTGCCCCCTCATTCCACTCATGCATCTCCACTTTACTCTCCTGTGAGTCTTCCATTTTTCTCACCATATATTCCCTACATCAGAGCTCTCTGGTACTCAGTGACCCGACATTTACTTAGGAGGTAACAACTTATCAAGTCCCCAAGACACAAAATTCAATAAACTTATTCATACTAAGATTCATACATTTTAATGTAATCTACCTACAGGAGTATTGGCATTGGAGAGACCATGCCTAGGAATAAAGGAACCAGAGATTGCATCTAATGATGTAATTTAAGGCAGCTTGTTAGGCCAGTGGTCAAGAGTGTTTTGCATGTGCCTCAAATCACAGTACTTAGAAAGCTCATATTTCCCAAATGTCAAAGTTGACCCTGTTAATGATACAATTATAGAATTGTTGTGATTTGTGAATATAATGATAACATAATATGATAGTGGTTTTTTTTTCTTTTTCTCTGGGACTTTTAGTGGTAGTTGTTCATTGTTCAATTTGTTTGTTTACATAATTCTGGCTGAATTTCTTAATTACAGTCATTATTCTTTCTCATAACAAAAATATGTATCTCTTCCTCCAGAACTGGGCCAGCCCCCATATCACAACTGATAATGTTACTAACGATGGTATCGCTGTCTTCTAGTCCCTCTTTGCCAAGCCTGAGTTTTGATCCTTTCTTATCTCTCTTCTCCCTCACCCCCCCACCCCCAGGTGTGCCACAGGGGAGGCATGGCAAGATATCATGCTAGCCTGTCTGCCGGGAAAGAAGTGTGCCCCTGAGTCGGAATCTAGTAACAGTACTGAATCAGAAACGTTCTGTGGTAGCAGCTTTGCTGTCTTCTACTTTATCAGTTTCTACATGCTCTGTGCCTTCCTGGTGAGATAATGCTGAAAGCAAACCTTCTCTGGACCCTCACCCCACCCCTGCCCCAATCTGGCCAAGGCTAGGGAAATGAACATTCTGTTCTAGAATTTCCCAAACCCTTCAGGGTGGGTAGGCCACTGGGGAGCCCTGGTCAGGGAGATCCCAACCACAGAAGGACCTGGCTTGGGAAGATGAAGCTAGAGCAAGCTTGTCCAAAGACAGTAATGCAGAAGTATGTCCATGGTCAGAAGATCATGCAACCCAAATGGCGTACATTTTCCTTCTTAACTATTGGTAGCATAACCCAGATGAGCAAGATTTTGACCAAGTATAAAGGAGAAATTTGTGACAATTAGAAAACTAGATCTAAACTGAAAAGGTCCTTAGAATACATCTGGTCCAACCCCAACATTTTACAGGTGAGGAAACTGAGGCCTAGAGAGATTAAATGGCCTGCTCCAGATGATACAAGAAGTAAATGTCAGAGCTGGGATTTGAATTCGGGTCCTGTGACTTGAAGTTTAGTGGAAATAAGCTGACTCATTAGGAAGTAAGTTCTCCAACATAAGTATTTAGGCAGAGGAAGAAAGACTCCTTGTACAGAATTTTGGACTAGAAGATTCGGATAAGGATTGAACCAGATGCTATCTATGGTCTGTTCTAAGATTCTGGGACCCACAAAAAGAGTGGAGCATTTACCTGCTGGCCTTTGTAAAACTACTTTTTTGTGCTTTGTTTACTTATTGGTGACAATTTCCTAGAGCCCCTGGACACTGGCTAGCAGTTTGGCTTTGTAGCCTGCTACATGGCTTCCTTGGAAGGCTAATATTTCCACCAACATTCAAATTGCAGAGGGTAGGGTTTTGAGCAGTTGTTTCCTGGTACTGGATAGTTTTTTGAAATCTTTACTCCTGCCACCAAAAAAGATCAATTGATAAACTTTGCTAAAGGGAAAAGAAGCACCTTTATCCCTTTAGGGGTCCAGACAGCAGGGCTACATGTCATGCTCTCCCATCCCTTACCTTGTAACCAAGAACTATGGCCTTGGCATAACCATAGCAGGAGTGCATGAGTGGGATCACTGAAAACCCCTCCTCGTACCTTCTGCAGATCATCAACCTCTTTGTAGCTGTCATCATGGACAACTTCGACTACCTGACAAGAGACTGGTCCATCTTAGGTCCCCATCACTTGGATGAATTCAAAAGGATCTGGGCAGAATATGACCCTGAAGCCAAGTAAGTACACGGAAAGATACATCATAAACTATGTGACATACCTGTACTGATATTTACAGTAGCAGACAGGACCATGCTGAAGGTGTAGAGATTGTGACACAAATATTGACTATGGATGAGAAGAATTACCCTGGGATTAAAGGCTTTCAACTCAGGTTTCAGTGTTCAATTGAGAGAAAGGAAGGGGAGAGGGAGTGGGAGAAAATCTCAGGACTGCAATAATTAATAAAAGTTCACATTTACATATCACTTTATAACTTATAACCTACATAAAAGTCTTCCCCCAATACTTCACTAATAAATTAAGGTGACCTGGGACTCTTGAAAGCAATGCCAGTGGAGCATCACTTCTGGAAGGTCTTCCAAAACTGGAAAGACATTGAGTACAGAGCTAGGAACAGTCTATACCTGAGCACCAGTGTTGTTCATGAAAACAAACCCAAAAAACTGAAATAATTTTAGAAAGAAATTGATTAGGTCATCTGGTAGAGAAAAAGAAAGGAGTGGCTGCCCTTGGGAAAGCTCTTCCAGGTTGTGAAAGGTTTACATTATATAAGATTTGACGATGTCACATGTGAATCATCTGACAAAGGTATCACACATGAGTCACAAACAAATAACACAAGCTTGGACCCAAAACAAGTTCTGGATGTGGAGGTCCCAAACAAGAGTGCTTTGGGTGGATCTAGGACCCAAAATTCCTTGTGGCTATGTCTCCACAATTCTTAGAGAGTTACTGACATCAGGCAACATTCTGGGTACAGGCAATTTCTAATCAAAAAAAAAACTGGATTTAAACAATATAATAATTTTTTTCAACTTTGAACAGATTAATTTCAGTTTATTTCTCATTTATTTATTTATTTTTATTTTAGTTTGTAACATTCAAGTCCTCAAGTTTTTGAGTTCCAAATTTTCTCTCCCTCCTTCTCCTCCTTGCTCCACACCCAAGATGGCATGCAATCCAATATAGGTTCTACATATACCTTCATGCTAAATATATTTTCACAATAGTCAAGTTGTAAAGAAGAATTACAACCAATGGCATGAACCATGAGAAAGAAGAAACAAAACAGAAACAAAAACAAACAAAAAAAAGAGATCAAATAGTTTGCTTCAATCTGCATTCAGACTCCCTAGTTCTTTCTCTGGACGTGAATCACTTTTTTCCCATCATGAGTCTTTTGTAAGTTGTCTTAGAATCTTGCATGGCTGAGAAGAGCCAAGTCTATCAAAGTTAGTCATCAGAGATACCATGTGTCTGTAATTGTGTATAATGTTCTCCTGGTTCTGCTCCCCTCACTCAGCATCAAATCATATAAGTCCTTCCAGGTTATTATGAAGTCCATCTGCTCCTCATTTCCTATAGAACAATAGTATTCCATTACATTCATGTGCCACAATTTGTTTAGCTGTTCCCCAGTTGATGGCCATTCCTCTTGATTTCCAATCCTTTGCCACCACAAAAAGAGCTGCTATAAATATTTTTACACATACACGTCTTTTTTCCACTTGTATGATTTCTTTGGGATACAGCCCTAGAAGTGGTATTGCTGGGTCAAAGGGTATGCACATTTTTATAGCCCTTTGGGCAGAGTTTCAAATTGCTCTCCAAAAAGGTTGGATCAGTTCACAACTCCACCAACAATGCATTAGTGTTCCAATTTTCCCGTATCTTCTTCAGCATTTATGATTTTCCTGTTTTGTCATGTTAGCCAATCTGACAGGTAAGATATGGTACCTAAAAGTTGTTTTGATTTGCATTTCTCTAATCAATAGTGATTTAGTGCATTTTTTCATATGACTATAGATAGTTTTAATTTCTTCCTCTAAAAACTTCCTGTTCATATCCTTTGACCATTTCTCAATTGGGGAATGACTTGTATTCTTATAAATTTGACTCAGTTCTCTGTAACAACATAATAATTTTTGTGAAGTATACAATAAGGCATTCTTTCCGCACCAGTTTAGCAAAATGCAGAGAGGTTTAGATAAACCTCTTAGTTTATTGGCCATAGGGGAATGAATTTTTCAGTCATAGTAACTCTCAAGGACAATCAGTTAAGGTAAGGATTGTGATCTGCAACAGGGAAAATTGCAGATCCTTGAAATAATAAAGTGATTTTAAATAATTTAGAAAGCACTTTCCTCACAACCCTGTAGTGCCCAAGTCATTTGAGTATAATTATTCCAATTTTGTTGATGGAGATCAACCGAGGCAGACAGAGAAGTTAAATGACATGCCTATGATCACAAAGCTGTTATCAGAAGCAAAACTTGACCCTAGGACTTTTGACTCTACCTCCAGTGTGCTTTACATTAGATAATACACCAGTCCAAAAACACTTCAGTCATAGACAATAAATCACATATAGCAGGCCTTCAGTAAATACTTACAGATCAGTTGATTGACTTAATAAGAATTTAAGTTACACTACTTAAAATTCCTTCACTTTAAAACATCGGAATGATGGTCAGTTTGTATTTGAGTCTTTAGCATGCAACCATTGACAGTAGAGGATCAAATGCTGTTTTTTAATTTTGAAAAAAAGGTTGGCCAGCTAAGATGCAACTATATAACCTCTTCCCTGAGAGGCCTAGGCCACCATGTGATGAAGCTTCTGAAAGGTTGGGGGTGGAGGAAAGAGTGAATAGAAGTAAGGACTGTGCCTTCCTAACTGCTCCCTTCTCTTCATCTTCCAGGGGTCGTATCAAACACCTGGATGTGGTGACTTTACTCCGGAGGATCCAACCCCCACTAGGGTTTGGAAAGCTGTGTCCTCATCGAGTAGCATGCAAAGTAAGCATGACTGGAGTAAGGATAGGGAGGAAGAATGCCCATATCTGTAGGTGTATAAAGGAAGATACAGTTGGGGAATATGAGAAGAGAGAAAAGGTGGGAGAAAAGATGTTTACTAGTTTTGTAGCCTTTTGGCAAATCATTTAGTCTTGCTGGGTCTTAATTACGTAATTTGTAAATGTATATTCCAAAAAAGAGATTGACCCAAATTATCCACTGGTGTCCTTTCCAACTCTTAAGATCTATAATGGGAAAACAGAAAGATAGAATGAATGAGGATAACATCTCACATTCCTCTGATTTTACCCAGATGGCCAATTTAAGACCGAAGAGACCAAGGTACTCTGATAAGAGGCCCAAAGACTTCATTTGAGAGTCCAGACGTGCTTCCACGAATAGAATGCCTTAGCTCTTTTTGATGGCTTCTGGGGATATATGGTCTGTTAATAAACAGTATCTCCTAATTTGGTTCTTTCTTTTGCCTCCTAACTGAGGATGTTAACTATCCAACCATAGCCATATAATACTCAAGCTAAAATCATTTAGTGCATCTTCATGGCTCCATGAAAGCTTAAGCTGTTTCATTCCATCCTATGAGTATCAGACTTAAGAACAGTACTGAGTTTCTTTTCAGGTTTTTGATTTCCATTCCCTACATCCCCTGCTTAGATAGCGTCTATAAACGGTGGCAGCACCATGACCAATGGTACAGTCCATAGAGAAGCTAGAAAGACTCATTTGAGTTTCCTTTCCCTATTCTTACCCTTTAGTTAAGGTGTTCATTAGCACCTTAGTAAGGTACCCATTAACACCTGAGTAACGGCCAATGGGAAGAGGACTAAGAGAAGATAGAGGAGACATAATATAATATGGAGATTATGCACTCTTGGATAATGCCAAGCCGAGTAGAAACAAAAGACTACATCTGTGCACCAATTTAATTCCATTTGATACTACAAACATTTATTAAGCACCTAATATGTTCCAGATGCTATGCTGTGTCCTGGATATACAAAGGTGAAAAAGGAAACACCCGTTGCTTCCAAGGAGCTTACCAAACTCACCAGGCTCCATATGCTCCAGAACTGTGGGGCCCTATGATTATTCTTTCATAATAGCTCAATGAGTCTTTTGAGAACTGTTTATTTCAAACAGTTCAATAGATGGGCAATATCAGGTATGGTGAATCTGGCAATAGAGAAAGAACCCCATAAAAAGCTCTTGAGGAGCAGGAGGAAGATAAGAGGAACAAAGGCTTTAGTCTTTCCCTTTCTCTACAGCGGCTGGTGTCCATGAACATGCCTCTGAACAGTGATGGTACTGTTATGTTCAATGCTACATTGTTTGCCCTGGTCAGGACCGCCTTGAGGATCAAAACAGAAGGTAAGGCAGTCTTGTCACACTTCACCCCCTTCTCCCAGAGGACTGCTATCCCATGGGAAATGAGAGAGACACACAGACAGAAATAGCCTGATTCCATAGGTATAATCCATAAGTATAAATCTCTAACTATCAAAGAAATTGTACTGAGCCTTTTGTGCATTCTCATCCAAATTATTTCTAAATCATATAATCAGAGTTTCATAGGGTTTTCTTACCCTGGACAGATGCATTGGTAAAATGTATCTTGAATACCTTGCATATTCTAGAGTATAAAGGAATATACCTCTTCCCCTACCCACTGCATTCAAGTTAGTTGAGTGTGCATCCTGAAAGACTTAGTCCATCTCCTGGTTGAGCAACAGATGTATCCTAGGGACAAGGTGAATCTGGCATCCAGATTTATAGATTTACACTTTTCTGATTGTTGGAAGACTCACTCCCACCAACACCTCCAATAACCTCCTGCCCCCACCGCACAGACACCATAGCCCTATTACTTTCAGGCTCTGGACCTTATAGCAAAGTCCAGAAGTGTTTCTGGTACACTACAGGGGAGGATATGAGAGAGGGTGTGTGGTCCAAAGCAGTCCCAAAACAGGTATAATTGAAGGTGTATTGACCTCATCCCATAAGCATATGCACCAGCTAATGTTGAATTATCCTAGAAAACAAAAGACTCTTTGGTAGAAGGAAATAGCCAGGGAAGTCAAAGTAAGTAAATGACTTGGGAAGAACTGAAACATCCCACCATACTGTCATTGTCAGCAATCAACATTTGATGATCACTCACTATGTGTCAGATACCATCTAGAGGGTATTTAAGAAAATAAGAGATCTAGTCCTTTCAAGTGTCTATAGTCTGACTAGTTACAACACAGCTTATCCAACCACTGATGACAGAGTAACTGTGTGGTCTGGAGAAAAAGGAGTAGACTGGGATGCCTCTCTGAACCTCAATTTCTGCATCTTTAAAATGAAGTGGTTGGACACTCTAAGGTCCTTTTCTACTTCTTAGCATCATATGATGCATGTCAATAAAACTTCCCCTGGTTTATAATGAGCTAGAAAGGAACCTAGATGATGTTGAAACCAACTCCCTCCAAGTATTGGAGACTAATTAATATATGTCAGGAGGCAAGGGATTAAGTGGTTGAAGAGGGACTGGATGAAGATAGCTGAAAGCTGCTAGATGTCAGAGAAAGTCGGAAAGAGTAAACCAAAAGCTGAGAGAAACAGAGACAGAAACAGAAACCAGGCCCAAAACAAGGACATTTCAGAAGTATGGCATACAGGAAGACCAAACCAGGCAGAAGAGATAAATGGTGCTTTGGGGCTACAGTTCCAAATTACTTTCTAGAATGGTTGGACTAATTCATATCTCTGTCAACACTGCATTAGTTATAACTATTTTCCTATACCGCCTCCAATATTTGTCATTTTCCTTTTTTGTGTTAGTGAATCTAATGCGTATGAAGTAGCACCTCAGAGTTATTTTAATTTTCATTTCTCTAATTATTAGTAATTTAGAGCATTTTTATATGGCTATTGATAACTTTGGTTTTTTTCCTCTTAAAGCTACCTGTTCATATCCTTTGATCATTTGTCAATTGAAGAATGGCCCTTATTCTTGTAGATTTAACTCAGCACCCAAAAAAACAGTGCCAAAAACATCAGAGAAGCTGGATAGAAGTCTAAGAATCCTTCTAGAAAAAGAGCAAACTATCACCTGTGCATGGTAAATTAGACAATCCTTGAAGTGGGACAGGGGGCGGAGTGAAAGGAATTCTATCCCTTGACTGGGGCTAAGGAAATAGAGTTCAGGTTGGAAGAATGATATTAACAGAATACATATGCTTAAAAAGTCAGGTTAAGTTCATGCCACAGAATTTCCCAAATGAGATGATCTAAAAGTTCAGAAACAGAAAGTCTATTTTGTGAAATAAAAAATAAAAAACCTAGGGAATCTATAAGATCTGAGGTCAAAATGCAGTCTATCAGCACCAATCCCATTGGATGAAGACCAATACATTGTGATTTCTAGTTTTAGTAATTCCCAGAAAGGAGTTGGCACATATTGCAACAAGCCTATTGTCTGGTCATTGCATACTTGGCCTGAACATAGATGGCAGGACATAAGCCCCCTAAGAGAAGAGATCATCTCATTTTTTATACTTGTATCCCTAGCCTAGCATAGTGACCGACACATATTAAATGCTAAATAAATGCTTATTCGTTGATTGACACACTGGCTGATGTCATGTCATAATTGCAGTCCCAGAAGTCATAGGTAATCATTGGTTATATAAGATCTTAAATGATGCCATGTGGCTGGTATCTGGCCTCTCATGGCAGAGACAGATCACTATTTCTCATTAAGGAGGCCTTAAAGAACAAGCACAGTGGAGATCAACTCTTGTTGGGAGTGGATATCATACATGTTTGGAGAACAGATAATTAGGCCTGAAGGTAGGTTTCTCAAAAGTGCCCATGAATTTGCTCTAATAGCTCTGGCTGAAATTTAGTGGCTGGAAAGTTTATAGTCTTCAAGAGGCTCCGTTGAGGTAATATATCCATCAGATGTTCAAATTTAGGTTTTAATGAAGGGGCATCTACCTGATTGGAATGAGGGACAATTGATAGCAAGTTGATAGCAAGATCATGCCCAGTGGACAGGACTGAGTTGCTAGGTAGTCTAATGGTGCTCTAAGTTTGTGTAGTTGTAGTGGCCAATGATCAGATATCATGCCCTTTTGCACTGGTCCATCTATGCTTCAGATGTGATTTTGTGAGTAGTTCCTTCTCCCAGACTGATATCAATCAACTTTCAAGAGAGGTGTCCACAGGGCTGGGGCATAGGGAAAGGCAGTGTGGCCCATGAGAAGATAGCAATGTTGGCTGTGTCAACCACTAAGATGAACTAGTTACATCAAGAGAGGACCAGAGATGAACTAAGCTTTTGGATTGTGGGTTTGAGTTTTTTTTTTTCATTTGTTGGTTTTGGGAGGTTTTTTGGTCATTAAATGTGCCTTCTACCCTGGGTATCTGCTGAAAAAATTGATGAGGGAGCAAAGCACAGACCCCTGGTTAACAGCATTAAACCATGCTAATACAAGAAAATGCTGCAGATAAAGGTCTCCCACTTCAGTACATGCACCTTATGTGACTCTATATGGCATCCTTACCTATCTTTTTTGTGCTATGGAGTTTTAGCTTCTCAAATTGATACTGTCCTGGAGGACAGTTTGGACCAGTTGGATCCCAAATATAGAATAGGATATAATAGAACTAAAACCCCAACTTTTAGTCCAGGAGATCTTGAAACAACAAATTCATGAGACTCTCAAGAACCACATTGACCATTACTTAATCTATGTAGTATAAAACTGATGTAGACCATACTAGGTTGAGAAAACCATCTTCTATTCCTCATCGTTTCATATCTTAACCAAGTTGTATTTGCTTCAAGAGTCCAATTTAGTGACTACAACCATCTGTGCCAACTGGCAAGGAAACAAGAGTAGGAAGGGGAGGTGCTGATCCCTAAAAGTGATGGTAATCATGGCAGATCCTTAGCTCCTCGCTTCTCTGTTAAAAAGGTGTCCTGGGACACTGGTGGCAAAGGTAAGGAGGCTTATGAACCCAGATGTTTTCCAAGAGCTGTCACAGACCCACTGTCTCTGACCTGGCTATAGAATCAGATTTCAGATTTGGAATGGAACTCAGAGACCATCTAGTGCAACCCACATCCGACAAAAGAATTTCTTTTATACGCTATCCAACTAGTGGTCCACCGATCTTTGGCTGAAGAATTCTTTCTAAAGTAGCCCATTCCAATCTAAACAGCTCTCATTGCTAAGAAATTATTCCTTACACCGAGCCCAAATTTGCCACTTTATACCTTCTACTCATTGCTCCTAATTCTGCCCCCTGAGGCCAAAGAAAACAGGTCTAATAAGCTAATCTGAGTCTTCTTTCTTGATATTCTCATATGGCATGAACTCGGAGTCTCTCATCATCATCATTGCTCTCCCCTTCAAGTGTTTCAGCTTACTTACACACGCCCTAAATATGGTGGCCAGATTTGGTGCTCCATATGTGATCTGACCAGGTTTGGTTCTGGCACAATGGGACTATCGTCTCTTTATTCCTGGGACTGATGGCTGTCTTCCTGCAAACCAAGACCACATCAATTTTTGACTATTCTATGACACTGATATTGAGTTTGTACTCATTTCCCTAGATATTTTTTAAACAAACTGCTTTCTAAACATGCCTTCCCACAATGCTCCACCTTGTATTTGTGAAATCAATTTTTTGAACCTAAGCATAAGGCTTTACATTTATCCTTCTTGAATTTTGTTTTATTAGATCACTCCAAATTCTCTATGCCATCAATATCTTTTTGGTTCCTGACTTTATCATCCAGTGTGTTACCTATCCCTTCCAGCTCTGAAATCGATAAACATGCCATCTTGTGTCTTCATCCAATGAGTCAGTCAAAAAGGATTTATTAAGAGCTTACTATGTATCAGATGCCATGCTAAGCAATGGGGTTACAAAGGACAGAAAAACAAAAACAAAAACATCCAGTCCCTGTTATCAAGAAGCATACGTTCTAATGGAAGAAATAACATATAAATAGACACATACAATAGATATATATATATATAGATATACAAAGTTGAATGAAGGTAATCTAAAAGGAAAAGTAATCCTGGCAGCTGGAGGGACCAGGAAAAGCCTATAGCAGAAGATGAATTTTGAGCTGAGTCTTAAAGGAAGCCAGGAAAATTGTGAGAAGACACACCATTCCAGGCATGGGGCATGACCGGTACAAAAACTTGGCAAATGGGAGGAGTGTCATGTTCAAGGAACTGCAAGTAGCTGGATTGTAGAGTGTGTAGAGGTTACTGAAGACTGGAAAGGTGGAAAGGGAGCAAATTATAAAGAACTATAAATGCCAGTTAAAGGAATTTATATTTGGTCCCAGAAGTAATCTGGAGCCACCAAAGCTCATTGACGAGGGGAGTGACACAGTCAGATCTACACTTCAAAAAAATCACTCTGGCAGCCAAGGGGAGGACATCTTGGAGTGGGGGGAGACTTGAGTCAGGGAAACCAGTTCGAAGTTCATTGCAATAGTCTTAGTGAGAGGAGATAAAGACATAAACTAGGGTTATGATTTGAAGGCAGAGAGCACAAGATTTGGTAATAAATTGTATATGTGAAGTAAATAAGAGGAGTCAAGGTTGACACCAAGATTAGGAGCCTGAGTAACTGCGAGAATGGTGGTGTCCTCAGTAATCATGCAGAAGTTGGAGGAAAGGGAGGGTTTGGGAGTGAAGATAAGTTCTTGTTTTGGTTATATTGAGTTTGAGATGCCTACAGGACAACCAGTCTGAGCTGTCTAGAGGACATTGGAGTTGTCAGATTGTAGCTTAGGAAAGAATATAAGAGACTAAAGAAGCACATGTAAATCTGGAAATCATCTGCATAGAAGTTGACAATTGAAGCTATGAGAGCTGATGAGATCACCCAGTGAGATAGTATAGATTGTAAAAGAGAAGATAGCCCAAAACTGAGGCTTGAGGGATGTCCACCATTATTGGGAATGGTGTGAATGGAAATCCAGCAAAGAAGAATAAGGAGAGGTTAAACAGATAGAACCAGGAAAGAGCAGTGTCAAGAAAACCTAGCAAGAAGAAAGTGTCCAAGACAGGGTGATCAACCATGTCAAATGCTATTAAAAAAAAAAGTCAAGAAAGATCAGGATTTTTTTTTAAAAAAAGATCATTAGATTTGTTGATTAAAGATCT
The DNA here is from genome assembly GCA_028646595.1 of Phalanger gymnotis. Classification (NCBI taxonomy): domain Eukaryota; kingdom Metazoa; phylum Chordata; class Mammalia; order Diprotodontia; family Phalangeridae; genus Phalanger; species Phalanger gymnotis. Next base: position 169,445,471 of record CM053623.1, read on the forward strand.
TTGGTAAGTTTAGAAACAGCAGTTTCAGTTGAGATGAAATTGGTAGTCAGATTGTGGTGGGTTTAGAAGGAAGTGAAAGGAGAGAACGTAGAGGCATTGACTTTCTCTAGGAATTTAGTTATGAAAGAGAATATATATGTGTGTGTATGTATATGTATATATATGTATATATATCTATATCTATATCTATATCTATATCTATATATATAGATATATATGAAATAGAATGATAGCCAATAGAGATGGACACATCAAGTGAGGCTTTTTCAAGGATTGGGAGACATATTATAGGCAAGAAGGAAGGAGCCAGTAGATAAGGAGAGACTAGAGATAAGAGATAGCTTAGGAGAAATTCACTGAAGAAGTTAGGAGGTAATGGGATCAAGAGTGTATGCCAAGAGTTTGATCTTAGAAAGGAAAAGGGCCACCTCTTCATCTGATACCAGAATAAAAGAGATATTGGGACTAGATTCTCTTGGGTCATTGGTGTAGTCTGAATATATTGGAATGACATGAAATGAGGAGAGAAGAAATGAGAATTTTGAATAAATTTAATTTTTTCAATGAAGTATGAGGTGAGGACCTTAGCTGAGAGAATTGAGGGAGAAGATGCTTTGGTAGGGTTAAGGAGCTATGAGACAGTTTCGACCAGCTACTGTGGACATTTGGATAACAAATCAATTAGAGAGGAATTAAATGTTTGCCTTGCTACAGTGAGGGCCCAGTTAAGATTAGATAACATAAATTTGTAGTAGGACCAATCAGCATATTTTGTAATTTCTTCCAACTTTGTTCAACACCTCATGAATAGGATTGAGGAAGGCAGATGGTAGGAATAATCTAGGGTTGGGATTTGACAAGGATTGATCAATAATAGGACAAGGGGACAAGGGATTTATTGGTAAAGGATGGAGTAGAGTGTGTTCAGACTAGTACCTCTGGTGCAAGGACTGCTTTCCATGTTTGATGTCCACCTGATCTACCTAACTCTCACCTGTGGCTCCAAGAAGCTATAGCACGTACAGTGGCCATACTCCAGTAAACCATTTCAGCAGATGGGCTAAACCAGTTTGAGGGTAACCAAGGGATCTCAAACCCGTTGGTGAGTTAGGGGTATGTCTACCTCAAGCATGTGAAGACTTCCCCTGGTGGAATGAATGGATGAAGACAATTTATTCAAATGGCCATGAAGGCAGCTAAAGCAGGCATTGTGGAGCACTTAGAGGTTAGTTAGACATCGAAGACACCAAGGTCATCAACTGTATCTCAAGCCATCTTGACTCTGTCCTGCCATGGACTATGATGACTCTGGAAGAGAGAGTGAGGCTAACAACTTCATGGAGCTCTGCCTCACTTAAATCTAATTTATACACCAATCAAAAGACCAAAAAAAATGGTATGGCATCAACCATACCATTTTACCATTTTTACTTATTTCAAGTCCTGTGGTGACAGGCAAGTGACAAAGCAACAGGTGCAGATACACTGAGAGCTATAGTCACAATCCTGCACACAGGCAGCCCAGGCCATAGGGTCACCTTCTCACTGGAAGCAGCATTGGGATTCAGCAGCCCCTTGGGTGTCTGAGCAGCCTTTTAAAGATCTCACTGCTTACCTCCTGGTGTGAGAAAGGGGCTAGAAAAGGTGCCTTAAAATTGTCTGCTTACCCAACCCAGATCTGATTACTGCGGCCAGTGGGGATCCCACCCTGCGGTATAAATACACACAAAAGAAAAAGGTATGAAAACTTCTGCAAAGATGATTCCACCCACCTTATAAATAACACAAAATCCAGTAGACCTGAAAGATGAACAGCTCTTGATGCGAGAGAATTCAGTAGGTATCACATCCAAATAGCAGTCCTGAGTGAAACAAGGCTGGCAAATGAAGACTAGCTCACTGAAGTCAGAGCTGGATTCACATTTTTCTGGAGTGACTGCAGTGAAAGGGAGAGCCATGAAGCTGGCGTAGGTTTTGCAATCGAAACTAATCTAGTCAACAAGCTTGTATGCCTGCCAAAAGGAGTGAACGACAGGCTCATGACAATGCGATTGCCACTCGCAGGAAAATGCCATGCTACCATCATCAGTGCCTATGCTCCCACCATGACGAACACTGATGATGTCAAAGAAAGATTTTATGAAGACCTGGAGACCCTTATCATCAATGTGCCAAAAGAGGACAAGCTTATAATTCTGGATGCCTCTAGTGCTAGAGTAGGCTCAGGCTGTGAGATGTGGCAGGAAGTCCTTGGGAGGAATAGAGTTGAAAACAGCAACAGCAATGGTCATTTACTATTGAAGACTTGTGCATCTCATGACATTCTCATCACCAACACTGTCTTCCATGTACCTAAATGCAATAAAACTTTATGGATACACCCTTGCAGCAAACATTGGCATTTAATGGACTATATGATTGTAAAGAGTGCAGACAGGATGTGAGAGTGACAAAGGCAATGTGTGGCACAGAGTGCTGAACTTACCCTCTCTAAGAATATTTGCATTCAACAGAAGAGGCAGCCCCAAGGTAAAATGACTACCAGAAGAACTGATGTCAACAGATTAGAGCAAGAAGTGGAAACAGTTTGTGGTTAACTTGGAGAGAAAGTTGAACCAAAACGCAATTGGCAGCAGTGAAGGCGAAAAGGAGTGGGCAGCTTTCAGAGATTGGGTGTATAACACTTTATTTGCTCATCTGGGCCAAAACACTCACAAACAAGACCAGTTTGACGAAGAGGATGGAGAAAATCAAGAAGCTACTAAATGAAAAATTGCCAGCAGGATAATTCATGCATCTCTAAGAAGGCAGCATTTAATTCCGTCAAAAGTAAAGTACAAGGAAACCTTAGAGAGATGCAGTATCCTTGGCTCAGTAAGAAGGCAGATGAAATTCACTTTTATGCTGATAGTAACAATCCAAAGTTCTTTTACAGTGCTCTGCAGGCTATTTATGGGCCAAAGACCTATGGTGCATTTCAACTACTCAGTGCTGATGGAGACACATAGATTAGTGATAAGGACATGATCCTAAGGAGATGGGCTGAACACTTTCAGAGTGTTCTCAACAGACCATCATCGATCAATGCTGAAGTCATTGACCATTTACCTCAGGTGGAAGTCAATCCCTCTCTAGCTGAAGTTCCGACTGAAGAAGTTTTGAAGTTTTGAATGCCATTAGGCTCCTTTTATGTGGCAAAGCACCTAGTTCTGATTCTGTTTCAGCTTAAATAGGGGTCTATTGCTAATACAAAAGTTGACTGAAATTTTATGGGTTATCCTTCTAGAGGAGGTTATCTCCCAGGAGTTCAAGGACACTTCCATTGTCCATGTCTAAAAAGGTAAAGGAAATAGATTCAATCATGGGGGTGAGGGGGTACTCTCTCTCTTAGTCATTGCTGTCAAGATTCTTGCCAAAGTCCTTCTTAATAGGTTGATCCTTCACCTGGAATATGGCCAGCTACCTGAGAGCTGGTGTGGCTTCAGAAAGGGCCGAGGAATGGCTGATACGCTATTTGCTGCCTGACAACTCCAGGAGAAATGCCAGGAGCAGAACAGAGGTCTGTGCATAACATTTGTAGATCAGACCAAGGCTTTTGATACTGTAAGTCACAAGGGATTATGGAAAATTATGTCATATTGTGTCAAAATTTGATTGCCTGGAGAAGTTCGTCAATATTGTATGTCAATTTCATGATGACATGCTTACCTAGGTTCTGGATAATGGACGATGATTTTGTGCTTCCTCAGCCACCGGTAGAGTAAAACAAGGCTGTGTGCTTCCTCCCATGCTTTTTAGTGTGATGTTTTCAGCCATGTTGTCAAACGCCTTCAATGAGGACAAACGTCATCAAGATCAGCTACTGCACTGATGGTAAATTCTTCAACTTGAGAAGATTATAGGCCAAGACTAAAGTGGAGGAAGTGTTGGTGCATGACTTTGTTTACATATGATTGTGTACTCGATGCAACCTCTGAAACCGAGATGCAATGAAGTATGGATCAATTCTCTGCTGCTTGTGCTAATTTTGGCCTAACAATTAACACCGAGAAAACACAAGTGCTCCATGAGCCACCACCACACCATCCATACATGGAACCATCAGTTACAGCAAATGGAGAAGTTTTGAATGGTATGGATGAGTTCACTTACTTTAGCAGTATGCTTTCCAGGGATGTATGTACTGATGTTGATGCACACAGTGCCATAGCCAGCTGTGTTTGGGAGGTTCTGAAGGAAAGTGTGAGAGAGAAGTATTAGACTGACTACCAAACTGAAGGTCTACACAGCCATTGTGCTGACTTTATTGTTGTATGCCTATGAAACCTGGACAGTCTACCAGCTCCAAGCCAGGAAACTGAATCACTTCCATTTGAATTGTCTTGGGAAGATTCTGAAGATTGCCTGGCAGGTACCAGATACTGAGGTCCTTTCTTGAACTAAACTGCCAAGTGTTCAAGCTACTGCAGGGAGTGCAGTTCTGATGGGCTGGTCATTGTTCTAATGCCAAAAGTACATTTGTGAAAAGACTATTTTATGGAGAACTCACACAGGGCAAGTGCTTAATGGTGGTCAGAAAAAGCGATACAAGGACACTTTCAAGGTCTCTCTTAATAACTTTGGAATTGATTGTGTGACGTGGGAGACACTGGCACAGGACCACCCAGCATGGCGTGCCCACAACAGAGAAGGTGCTGTGCTCTATGAGCAAAGTAGAATTGAAACAGCTCAAAAGAAATGTGAGATGCGCAAATTTAAAGAATCCACCCCAAATGTTCACATGGACTATTTTTGCCCAACCTTGGTAAAGCATTCCAAACTTGTACTGGTCTGATCAACTACAATCACACACACTGTAACTCAACTCTAACATAATGATGTCATTTTTGCCCACTTTGAGAATGAAGGACAACAACCAACCAACCAACCAACCAACAGTATACCTATTCTCCCAAACCCCTTCTAGTGTTTGTTATTTTCTTTTTTGCTACCTTAGCAAATCTGATGGGTGAGAAGTGGTACCTCAGATTTATTTTAATTTTCATTTCTCTAATTATGAGTAATTTAGAGCATTTCTTCATATGGCCATTGATAGCTTTGGGTTTTTTTTTCTTTGAAAACTACCTGTTCATATCCTTTGACCTTTTATCAATTGGAAAATGTCTGTTATTCTTATAAATTTGACTAAGTTCCCTATATATTTTAGAAATGAGACCTTCATCAGAGAAACTTTCTTTAAAGATTTTCCCCCCATATTTCAACTTTTTTTTTCTAATTTTAGTTGTACTGGTTTTGTTTTTACAAAAACTTTTTGATTTATGTAATTAAAATTATCCATTTTACCTCCTGTGGATCTCTCTATCTCTTGTTTGGTCATTAACATTTCCCCTACCCATAGATATGATGGGAAATTTCTTCTATGCTCCATTAATTTGCTTATGATAGCACCTTTTATGTCTGAGCTTATCTTGATATACATTGTGAGATGTTGGTCTCTACATAGTTTTTGCCAAACTGCTTTCTAGTTTTTCCATCAGTTTTTTGTCAGATAGTGAGTTCTTGATAATTGTTTTGATAATTATATCTTTATAGTGTAGTTTTGTATCTGGTATTGCTAGGCCCCACTACTTCCCTTTTTTTTCATTAATTCCCTTAATATTCTTTAAATTTTGTTCCTCCAGATGAATTTTATTATTTTTTCTAGCTCTATAAAGTAATTCCTTAGTAATTTGATTGATATGGCATTGGATAAGTAATATAGGTAGTTTTCTATTTTTATTATATTGATTTGGCTTACCTATGAGTAATTAATATTTCTCCAATTACTTAGATCTATCTTTATTTGTATGAAGAGCATTTTAAAATCATTATTAATTTAATTTTTTATTTTCAGCATTGATTTTCACAAGAGTTTGAATTACAAATTTTCTCCCTGTTTCTACCATCCCCCTCCCCACTCCAAGATGGCATATATTCTGATTGCCCTGTTCCCCAGTCAGCCCTCCCTTGTGTCACCCCACTCCCCTCCCCATCCCCTTTTCCCTTACTTTCTTGTAGGGCAAGATAGATTTCTATGCCC
>CM053623.1:169452049-169518806 GCA_028646595.1 Phalanger gymnotis
GTTTGAAAGTTAAATTTTCTATTCAGCTCTCGTCTTTTCACTGAGAAAGCTTGAAAGTCCTCTATTTTATTGAAAATCCATATTTTGCCTTGGAGCATTATACTCAGTTTTTCTGGGTAGGTGATTCTTGGTTTTAATCCTAGCTCCTTTGACCTCCAGAATATCATATTCCAAGCCCTTTGATCCCTTAATGTAGAAGCTGCTAGATCTTATGTTATCCTGATTGTGTTTCTACAATACTCAAATTGTTTCTTTGTGGCTGCTTGTAGTATTTTCTCCTTGATCTGGGAGCTCTGGAATTTGGTGACAATATTCCTAGGAGTTAATTCCTCCCACCAGGTGGGCCTGGGACTGGAAGCAACTGCAGCAATAGTTCTGTCCTCAGAGTTGCACCACCTCTGCTGCCCCCGTGATGGACAAACTGCAAACTCCTTTCACACCCCGCAGTTTTTCCCACTCACCTTCTCTGTTGGCTTTGGTGTTTGTGGGTTGAGAAGTCTGGTAACTGCCACAGCTCACTGATTCAGGGCACTAGGGCCTGTTCTGCCTGGCTCCCGATCTGGTTGGTCTGGGCACAGCTCATGCTGGGCTCTGCTCTGCTCCGCTCCCAGCTCTGTGTGATAGAACTTACCCAGCAACCATCCAGGCTGTCCTGGGCTGGAGCCCTGCTTCCCTCTGCTATTTTGTCAGTTCTGCAGTTCTAGAATTTGTTCAGGGCCATTTTTTATAGGTGTTTAGAGGGTCCTGAGGGAGAGCTTTAGGCAAGTCCCTGCTTTCCAGCTGCCATCTTGGCTCTGCCCCTCTGAAGAGCATTTTATAATTGTATTCATATAGTTCCTATGTATGTCTTGCCATGTAGACTCTCAAGTATTTTACATTGCTATTATTCTATAAATTATTCTCCTGGTTCTACTCACATCACTTTACATCAGTTCCTATAAATTTATGATCATTTGCTTCTGTATATTGAAAACAATGTGACCTTGTTTAGTCCCTTATGGTTTTTCATTCATAGTTGCCTTCTTCTGCTTTTCTTGAGGCCTATGTTTGCATGTCATATTTTCTGCTTAACTCTGATCTTTTCATCTTAAAGGCTTAAAAATCCTCCATTTTATTAAATGCCCATTTTTCCCTTATGGCACTACAGTCAATTTTGCTGAGTGTATTCCATAGCCTCCATTTCTTTATAGTCATGACTGCTAAATTTTATATGACCCTGACTGTGGGTCTATGGTACTTGAATTATCTCTTTCTGGCTACTTATAGTATTTTCTCCTCAATATGAAAGCTCTGAATTTTGGCAATAACATTCCTAGGAGTTTTATTGGATTTTTTCAGCTTCTACTTTGCCCTCTGGTTCTAAGAGATCTGGGCAATTTTCTTTTTAAGATTTCTTGAAATATGATATCTAGGTTCTTGTTCATGGCTTTTAGGTAATTGAATGATCTTTAAATTAGCTTTCCTTGGCCTAAGTCAGGCACTTTTACTATGAGATATTTCACATTTTCTTCTATTTTTTCAGTCTTTTGATTTTGTTTTATTATTTATTGGTGCCTTGTGGAGTCATTACCTTTCATTTGACCAATTTTAATGTTTAAAGAGTCATTTTCTTCAGTAAGGTTTGAATCTTTTTTTTAACCAAGCTGTTCATTTTCTTTTTATAATTTTCTTGGATATTATTACTTTTTCCATTTTTTTTCTATAGGTCTTATTTGAATTTTAAAATCTTTTTTTTTGCTTTTTTTATTACTCTTTAACTCTTCTAGGAATCCTTTTGAGTTTGTGTCCAAATTGCATTTTTCTTTGAGGCTTTGCTTTAGATGTTTCCAAGTCATTGTCTTTTTCTGTGTTTGTGTCTTGAACTTCCCCGTCACCATAGTATTTTTTATGCTCAAGTTCTCTGTTTGCTCATTCTTCCAGCTTACTTCTTAGCTCTGCTCACTTTGGAGAAAGATATATGGCCTGAGTTTCTATGTTTTTATTCCCTTCTACTGATTTTACAACTCAGGGTTTGGGGGAGGTGGGTAGGGAGGCAGGGACAGCAAGTTTGTCAGTGCTTCCAAAGTGCTATGATCCAAAGAAACATTTATTCATTGACTTCCTAGTCTAAGTTCTATAAGATTCAGACCCAGGTTTGGTTATGTTGGATTGTACATAGTTGTGTTTTAGTAGACTGATGTTGGATGAAGTCACTGTTAACCCAATGGAAAGTTAATTCCACTGCAGGCTATAGGACTAAAATTTAGAATTGAGTCCCTACTCTGCTCTTGGGCTCAGAGCCACACAGCTAAGCTTATGAAACTTTTTCCTTACTCCATACACAGTGAGAACCTTGCTTGCTTGTGACCATTCATCTCCACTCCAGAACTGTTACCTAGAACTGGGTAATGGGCAACAGAGTTGCCAGATGACATTCATTCGTGCTCCCAGCACTATTTCAGGGGTTCTCTAGGATTTCTTTCTACTCCAGCAGTCTCAGGCCACATACCATCCCTAGGTGTTTGAATGAATCTTATTTCTGCTACTGAGCTGTGTTCCTGGCTAGTGCCCACCTCAGTGTCCAAAGACCTCTCTGTCTGTCTTCCTAAACTTCCCTGGGCTGGAAAAATAATTCACTGTGGCTTTTTTCTTACTTTCCCCAATCAGAATTTGGTCTTTCATGTTTTCTAGGACCATCATTACTCATTTTCTGCAAACATGATGGTCCGCTGGAATCTAAGAAGAACCCAAAGCATTTCTCACACAGTAAATTGAGCAAACCCCACTTTACCTTCCAGATAAATATGGCCCTGAAAAATTAGTTCCCTCCATTTTGGTTTTGACGGTCAATATGATACGTATCATTTATTGCTCTCTACCTCTGGAGTCTTCACTAATGACTCTATACAGATTTATTAAGTATCTGCTATGTGCCAGGTCTGTGCTAAGTGCTGAGTATACAAAAAAGAGGTAAAAGGCAGTCCCTGCCCTCACAGATTTCAGTTTCTTATCATCTAGGACAGAAGTCAGCAATGCCTTTACTCAGAAGCGCAACCCGTAGAGATGATAAGTCACATCACTGGGTCCCCCTGATGGGCTAAAGGTACAGGCAGGAGGGAAAGAAAAAAGGAAGATAAAGAAGTGGAAATAATGTTATTCAAATAAGGCTTTAAAATTTACAAAGTATTTCCCTCACAAAACGTATACGAGATAGAACAGTAATATCCCCACCTTACAGATGGGGAATGTAGAGGTATAGAGAGGTAAAGTGACTTGCTTAGAGTCACAGAGCTAATAAGTAATGACACTAAGACTCAAATTCAGAGTCTTCTGCCTCTAAGATCAGTGCTTTTCTCCCCTGAACTATTTATTATGCCTCTTAAGGGAAAAGTAGCAGCAGTGGTACAGTGGATAGAGCGCCAGGCCTAGAGTCAGCAAGACCTGAGTTCAAATACAGCCTCAGCCACTTGCTAGTTGTGTGACCCTGGGCGAGTCACTTAACCCGTTTGCCTTAGTTAACTCATCTGTAAAATGAACTGGAGAAGGAGATGGCAAACCACTGCAGCATCTTTGCCAAGAAAACCCCAAATGGGCTCACAAAGAGTCAGACATGACTAAAAAACAACTGAACAAAAAAAGTGGTAGTAGTAGTAGTAATAGGGGTGTGTGTGTGGTGTGTGTGTGTGTGTGTGTGTGTGTGTGTGTGTGTGTGTGTGTGTGTGTTGGAGGATGAACACAGAAAGAGGAAAAAGAAAGAAACATGTGACATATTAGAGTGAAACCACTGGCACCCATCCCACTGGTCACCTTGTGGTTTAGGCCGGCCCTCCCCTAGGGCTGACAGTTTTCTTGATCCTTCTTCTTTCAGGGAACCTGGAACAAGCCAATGAAGAGTTGCGAGCAATTATCAAGAAGATCTGGAAACGGACTAGCATGAAGCTCCTAGACCAAGTAGTTCCCCCGGCTGGTGGTAAGCGCCCTGCCGAGGGCCTCCCTCCTCTCTCTCTCCCACTGCAGTGGTTCTTCTTCCTCAACATCCACTTTTCCTCTAGCGTTCCTTAGAGTCCCAGGAAGAAAGTGCTTAAATGAGCGGTCTTGAATCCGGTAGACCTGGGGGATCATAGAGGAGAAAAGTATCTCCGGATCCTTTATGTGAGGCTTGGAAGCCCTCTTAAAGAGACTGGAATGATAAAGCTCTGTGGAGCAGGCCAGGTGAATTCCTTTGATCCCAAGATGCTAGGCAGGGGCAGCCACAGGCAGAACTCTAGCGAAAGCCCAGAAAGCAACTGTTCTCCCACAGAAAATTGGACAAACCACTATTTTATCTTCTAGGGAAGCTTGACCCTGAAAAAGTCTCTTCAGTTATTATTTCATCCAGAATAATTTACTTCATCCTAGACTGACTGGGGCAGAGTTTTGAATGTTCTTCTTGTTTGGGCATGGAAACGATGCTCCCTTGAGACTGTAGCAGACCAAAAGCGCCATCATTTCACCATCGATGGGCTCTGCTTGTAGGAAAGTAGGGAAACAGGAGAGGGCATCCAGATCTCACCAGATTTAGCCTGAAAATCTCCATTGCCCTTTCCCAGTCTCTTGAAGAAGGGGCTTGCCTAGGGAAGGAAAGATGCTTAAGGTTTTCTCTTAGGAGCCTGACTGGGGACCAGGGCAGAGAATGGGGGGACAGGAGGGGAGGGGTTGCCACACAAGGTTCTAAGTTGCCTAGCCCATCCCTCAAATAGGGAATAATACATCACGTCTGATCTTGGGTGTCTAGGGACTTGATTCATTCATCCAGGAAGAATTTATCAAATATCTATCATATACCAGGCACATCTAGACACTAGAGATACAAAAACAAAAATGAAACAGTCCCTACCCTAAAGGAGTTTACATCTAGAAGGAGAAATGGCAGGTACACAAATAAATAAATATAAAACATATGCAAAATAAATATGTGATCATTTCGAGTGGAAAGGGCACTAACAAGTGGGAGATCCAGCTTGGTTTTCCATGGAAGGTAGCCCTTGCATACTGCAGAGATCTATATATCCAGCCCTAGTTTCCTGAGCTCCAATCCCACATCACCAATGAGATTTCTAACGAGATGTTCCATAAGCACTCCACATGTCACAAACAAACTAATTCTTCCCTGCTTCCACTCCCAAATCCTTTCCTGTTTCTAAATTCCTTATTTTTGTTGAAGGCAACCTTTCTTATAATCTCCCAGGTTTGCAGCCTCGGAATCATCCTCAATTCTTCCCTCTCCCTCACACCCCGTATCTAATTAGTTGCAAAAGTCTTATAGATTTTTCCTCCACAGTATGTCACATCTGTCTTCTCTCTGTTCAGTCAGTCAGCACCCTTATTCAAGCTGTCGTCGCCTTCCACCTGGACTATTGCAATAATCTCCTAATTATTCTTCCAGCCTTCAATCTCTTGCTTTGGCTCTCCCTCCTCCACACAGCTGCCAAAGCACAAATCTGGACAAATCACTCGACTGCTCGGGAAGTTCAGATTCCTATTGCCTCTAAAATAAAATAAAAACTCCACTATTTGGCATTTAAAACCTTTCACAACATGGTTCCAGTCTACTTTTTCAAGTTTATTGCATATGATTTCCCTTTGTACAGTCCCAACCAACCTGCCCCGTTTGTCGCTCCTTGTATATTTCATCTCTCATCTCTAAGACTTTGCATAAAGCTGTCCTCCAGGCCAGAAATGTACTTCTTCCTCACCTTGATCTTATACAATTCCTAGATTTCCTTCAAGACTCAGTTTAAGTGCTGTCACCTACACAAAAGCTAGCCAGATTTCCCCAATTGCTGGTGTTTTTCCATCTAAAAGTAATTTGTACTTCATAAATGTATATGTGTATGTACACATATACATATATGCATATGCATATATAAATACAAGCATATACATAAAATATATAGTGTGTGTATATATATATAAATGTAGTATGGGGGCAGCTAGGTGGCACCAGTCATGGAGTCAGAAGACCTGAGTTCAAATCCAGCCTCAGACATTTGACACCCTTACTAGCTATGTGACCTTGAGCAAGTCACTTAACCCCAATTGCCCTGCCTTCTCCCCTCAATAAACATAGTATGCATACATATATAATGTCTGTATAATATACATCTATAGTGTATTTTATATATAGTATGTATAAATATACATCTCTAAATATGTAGTATGTATACATATATAACATGTACATATGCATGTACATATATAGTATTATGTACAGTATAGTATGTAATATAGTATTGTACATATGTAGTGCATACACACATACATTTATAGTGTAAATGCATATCTATAAGTATATAGTATGTATACATGTATAACATATGTGTACATATATGCAATACATATATTGTGTTATACATATATAGTATGTATACATACACATCTATAGTGTATTATATTTGCTGTATATATACATCTATAATGTATAGTATCTATACATATATACCATGTGTATATGCACATACATGTATTGTGTTATACATATGTGGTATGTATACATATACATCTATACCTATACATGTGTATGTAATGTGTATACATATGTACATGTGCATATGCATAAATATAGTCTGTATACATATATTGTGCATACATATATATGTATAAAATATACATATAGTGTGTGTATACATCTATGTAATACATATGCTGTTTACTTATTTGTGTCACCACCACCTCCCAAATTCCTTGACAGCAGAAATCATTTCATTTTTGTCTTTGTATCTCCAGCATCTAGCATGGAGCCTAGTATGTAATTGGTGCTTAATAAATTCTTATTGATTGATTGAGAAAAGACTATTGGTAACTTTGAAGGACATAGTTTCATTTAATAGTAGGAAAACTCAGGCTTTCCAGTTAGAAAATAAGCTCGGGGGCAGGGGGGTGGGGGAAGGCAGCCAGATCTAGGGTCTAGTCTTTTCCCTTCCTTTTACTCCCTTTTTGAAGACCCAGAGTGCTGTCTTGGGCTATTCACTTAACTCCCACGGGCCTTAGTTGTGACATATGTAAAATGAGGGCCTCAGACCGAGTTCCCCTTCAGCTTTCTGAGAGTTTGGAACATAATGAGAATTAGTCAGGAATTATTGACAGTAGATGTGAAATTGCATTGCTTATTGCCTACACTAACTTCGCTTCCTCCCAAACCTTCCTCTCCTCATCCCCTGGCACTACACAACTTTCTCAGATGATGAAGTGACTGTCGGGAAGTTCTACGCCACCTTCCTGATCCAAGAGTATTTCCGAAAATTTAAGAAGCGCAAAGAGCAAGGCCTAGTGGGCAAGCCCTCCCAAAGGAATGCGCTGTCTCTACAGGTGAGAAACTAGAGCAGAGACTCTACCTTCTTGTGTGTCATTGACCTCTTTGGCAGTCTGGAAAAGACAAGCCTAGGGACCTCTTCTCAGAATAATGGGTTGGGTTTTTTTAATTCATAATTGAAGGAAATGCCAACTTTCAGACAAAGGCTAACAAAATGCTAAATTTCATGTGAAGGCTAATAAAAATAAAAATTATTTCTTATCCTCATTCATGGCCTCTTGAAATCAATCCCAAAACTTAAGAGCCTCTGGGCTAAAAAGAAGAATTAGCATACCCATCAGACTTGATCTCCTCTTCCTCATCCTCACTCTTCTCACTTGTTAAATACGATCCTGTTGCCTGTGGGTTCAAGGTCAGCCCTGCAGATTGAAGACATCAGAGGTTTCCAAACTCTCTGAAAGCTTCCCTTTAATCTACAAATTCTCTAAAGGTTGACATGCCACCCTACTCTCACACTCTGAATGTGCTGGAAAGAACCATGCGCATCCCAGGATGTGGGATATCCCAAAGATGATATATAGCTGTCCCTATTCCTCTGCTATGTCACTTTTGTAGGTACCTCACTATAGAAACTGTCAGTCAACAGCTAGACTAGACTTGGGAAGAGAAAGCTTTCTCCCCTTCACAGGTCTGTACAGCTGGACTACAGTCTGGAGCAGATCATTTAACTTTCAGTGAAGGTCCCACACTATACTAGGTGCTACTTTCAATATGAACATGAGCTGATAAAAGAAAGGATACAGACAGATATAGCCATATGTGTATCTAGATAGCTAGCTAGATAGATAGATAGATAGATGGATAGATAGATGGATGGATGGATGGATGGATGGATGGATGGATGGATGGATGGATGGATGGATGATGGATAGACAGACAGACAGACATAGACAGACAGACAGACAAACTATACAAGCAGGTACACACAGATCACCTGCTGAACAGAGGAGCAGTAGATTTGGTTTGGTTAAGGATAGAGTCAACATAATAGAGAGACTGCTAGCTTGATGTAACCTGGATGTGGGAGGCTAATATGGAAGAAAGAAAGTCCTCACACCCTTTGGCTGTATTCTAGGCTGGTCTTCGTACACTGCATGACATCGGACCAGAGATTCGCCGGGCCATCTCTGGGGACCTGACAGCTGAGGAGGAATTGGACAAGGCTATGAAGGAAGCTGTTTCTGCTGCCTCTGAAGATGACATCTTTAGAGTAGGTGGATGCCTTACTCACCAGCACAAATTTCTAATACACCATTTTTTTAAAAAGTGAACAGACTAAAACAATCAACTGAGTAGGCCTGATTTGCTGTGTGTTGGATTCTTGTCATTCTTCTTCCCATTCTCTTCCTCATCTGCTCCACCCACTTTCTGCTTGCTCCCTCTCAGACTCCAATCCAGCAACACCCTGCACTTACCTCCAACTAGAATGGTGAGAGGGAATGGGGAAGTAAGAGTCAGCTCCTGGATTGGGAGGAGTGTGCCCTATGCAGGGAATGGTTTCTTCCTCTGCACTTGGAGGTGGACCTTTCAAGGGAAATTTCTCTATAGCAAAGAAGAGCTCCTGACTATATTTGTGTCAGGGCTCATTCCCAACAACCTCCATCCTGGAGCTTTGGCAAAAACTAAGATGTAGGGGAGGTCTTTCTTCAGTTTAAGTAGACTATTGTTTCATCATCATCATATTCCCATCTCCCTTTTTTCTCTTTCCCTTTCCTTCCCCCAACTCTTGTAGCCTCATAAATAAGCTTATAGATTTTACGCTTAAAGGGATCTTAGAGATCACTGATTCTGCCTCCTTCATTTACATGTGAGGAAACTAAGGTGCATAAAATTTAAGTGATTTGTCCAGGGTCACACAGGCAATCAATTAGCAGCAGAGCTGGATTTCAAACCCAGTTACTTTGACTCCAAATTCCGTGTTCTTTGTACTGTGCCATGGTGTCCTATTGGACTTCCTTCCTTCCCTTCTCTCCTCAATCAAAAGCAAATTGATTTAGGGAAACAGATTTCTGCTGGAGACCATACTATCAAGGCTTCATATAATTTCACTGGTTTTAGAATACATTAAGTTGAAAAAGCCCTCCTCTCAAAACTCTAGCACATCCTGGTGTCAAAAAAGGAACCAACTTGTTAATAGCCATTCACTCATCTACCCAGAGTATTTGGTCAGCAGGCATTTAAGAAGCACCTACTATGTGCCAGGCACTATGCCAGGCTCTGGAGATCCAAAGACAAAAATGAAACAATACCTGCTTTCAAGAAGTTTTTTATTTTATTTTATCAAAACAAGAAAAGACTATTGGGAGAGAATATTGGCTGAATTTCTTTAACTCTCTGAGGGACGTCCTGGGAGAAGGACAGATTGTATCTGAACAATATGGCCTAGCAGATTGTTGGTCTTTATTATCTTCCCAGACTGGATGGAAAAATCACAACCATATGAGTCTATTGGTTCTCCCTCTCTTGAAATCTAACTGTACTCCCCATCACTGGCTCAGGGTCCAACCAAGAACCTGATTGATATTCAGGCAGACCGTCTGGAAATACTTTTCAAATCCAGATCTGAAAGGCATCACTATCTTTAAAGGGTTTATTTTTTAAATCCCTAGACAACTTTTAGAATTATTGGCATGTTAGCCTCCAACTTCTGTCCCTTTAATTCTGTCATTTTTATTTCTCCTAGTTATTTCACAAAGGACAGGATCCTCTTGCTCTTGAGTGAGCATGTTAATTAGTCAATAAATCAGAATTTATTAAACATTAACTATATATGCCAAGCACTGTGCTAAGTGAGAAGGTCCTGTTCCTGTGTAGCATTTCAGCATCTACTACATGCAACCCCAGAAGTGGATGATGGGGACAAAACTTTTCTGCCCCTGGGATTCTGACTGAGGATTATTTCTCCAAAGGAGGGGGAGGAGACAGGTGAGGGAACATTATCTTCTCCCCAACTCCTACCCTGTCTTGCTTACAGAGGGCCGGTGGCCTGTTTGGCAATCATGTCAACTACTACCAAAGCGATGGTCGAAGCTCCTTCCCCCAGACCTTCACCACCCAGCGCCCACTGCATATCAACAAGGCGAGTAACAGCCAAGGCGACACGGAGTCACCGTCCCATGAGAAACTAGTGGACTCCACATTCACTCCCAGCAGCTACTCATCCTCTGGTTCCAATGCCAACATCAACAACGCCAACAACACTGCCCTGGGCCGCTTCCCCTGTCCCACCGGTTACCCCAGTACGGTCAGCACAGTGGAGGGCCATGGGACCCCCTTGTCCCCTGCCATCCGGGTGCACGAGACAGCATGGAAGCTCAGCTCCAGGAGGTAAGCCAGGTGGAGAGATCTGGGTTTGAAGTACGTGGGGCCTAAGCAAGGCGGCCTGGTGGGAACTTAGCCAAGGAAGTTAGGGGAGGAGGCGGGTGAGGGAGAGAGACAGAGACAAAGGTAGAAAACTCGACCCCTCAGTCTGCCCATTTTCCCTCAGGCTTGTAGTGTATCTAATGATATCCAGGGAAGGAGGTGGACGCCATATTGGCCTCGTGCCTGACTTGAAGGATCTTTTATTTCCCTTCATATTCTTTGAGCAACTCTTCACCACAGATAGGGAATCTCCATAATGCCAAGCTACTGGACAGGGCCTTAAGTGGCTAAACTGTATGATACTGCCGTGCCTTTTCCTTCCCCTGACCCACTTACCCCCAACTGACATCCTATACAACTATAAAGAAAAAAAATGGAGAAAAGCCCACCTGTGCAAAAACCTGATAGTTGTTTATTATGCAAAACTGTAAATTAGTCAGTGCCTCCCTAAAGGGGGAAGCCCATTCTATTTCTGTCTCTCCTACTACCGGTCACCTCCCTCTTCTCTGTTTCAGTAGCCCAGAGCTCCTCTCCTTTATCAAAACCTACTCTCCCCAGGATCTGTTCTCAGTAATTTATACCTTGGTATAAAGGTGTCCCTGTGTCACCTGCCCCAGAGCAATTTGTATTTTAGCCTGATCACCAGTGAATTCAAAGGCTTTGATACCTGCCAAGGTCTGGACAGGGAAGGTATTTGAAGAGGGAGTCTCCCTATTTTGCCCCTTATATGACAAGACTTGCCCTACCCAAATGATCTCGGCTGTGCTGTCTTCTTTCTTGACTTGGTCTTTACTACTCCCTCCCCTTAACTTTTGCTCCCTAATGGCATCAGGATGCATTGTTGTAGAATGTTGTGATGGCAGGTGTCTCCTATACTGTGCACCTCTGGAACTATAGCCAGAACCTGGGAGAGTCAGAGTATGATCTATACTGGCAGCTTCATATCCCATAAGAAAAGAAGGAAGAAAGGAAGAAGAAAAGAGAGATCTCACATACACACTTGCATATCACATTTATTTAGTATCCTTTCAGAATAAGATAGCCTGAAGATGGTAGGCTCAACACACTATCATGTCTGGCCACTTAGAGAGTCTTCAGGGACTAGATCTCTTCGGCTCCCTTCCCTGCTTTCTGTTCCAGGAGGAAATAAATGTAAGAACTACAAATTATCCTACAGGCCATCAGATAAGTACCCTGTTTTGGGAGAGAAAATCTTACCCTGCTTCCATCTATAAGGCACATTTTCTCACTCTTTTTATTACCCACTGTTTAATCCATTCATGGAGATAGTCACACAATCACATGGTCTGGAATCTGCAACAATATCTACTTTAAACACAGAGAGAGAGATAGACAGACAGACAGAAAGAGACAGAAAGTAAGACAGAGACAGAGAGAGAGAGAGAGAGAGACAGAGACAGAGAGAGAGAGAGAGAGAGAGAGAGAGAGAGAGAGAGAGAGAGAGATTTGTGTTAAGACTATAATCTTTTGACCTTACTTTGTGGAGGATGAGGAATATAATCTAAGGGAGACCATAGGTCAAAGTGGACTGTTTGAATTTTTGCATTTATCCAAAGGCAAAAGGCCATGTGGTGATATGAATACAGAGCTAGAGAGGTCTGGGTTCAAGTCCACCTGCCCCCCAAATATAAACACACATACTGTCTTTGTGAACTTGGACAAGTCACAACCTTTTAGGACTCTGGGTAATTCTATGAGACTAGAAGTCATAAAGAAGGTGCTGACCTACCTTAGTAGAGAGAGTTTCCTCATTTGGGGAGTTTCCCACGTGAATGTAATCACAGGTCCACTCCCTCACCTGAATGCTGCATTAATGCCTTCCTAAGATGCAAAAACAAAACAAAATAAAAAAGAAACAAACAAATAATAACTATGGAGGTGATACCAGCATGTTAAGTTGACCCTCAAAGGAGACATCACAGGAAGATATAGACAAAGATGGCACAGGTATTCCCCCAAGTCATCTCCCACACCTGGAACACACTCCTTCCCCATCTCTGTCAAAATCCTTTCTTCCTTCAAAGGCCACTTCATAATCGACCTCCTCCATGATGCCTACACACACCCACACCCACACACACACCCACACACACACGCCAAACAAAAGCATTCTTTCCCTCCTCAAATGTTCCCAAAACCATTTGTCTTTGTCTCCCTTCTGCCTCCATCACATTCTACCCTATGTCATGTGGTCTGTGTACATGTCAAGTCTCCCTAAGAGTTATGCAGTGGCAGATGCACAGTTCTTAATGTCAGGAGACCTGAATTGAATTCCCATAACTATAAATAAACTACTTCACCTACCTGCTTGACACAGACATTATAAGGAAAGTTTGTAAACCTCAAAATGCCATATAAATATGAGTTCTCATTATTAGACTTAAGTTCTATGGAGAAAGGGGTAGATATTTTTCATATTCGTATTCTCAGTATCTATCATGGTGCTTCACACATAGTAAGTGCTTAGGAAATGTTTATCCACTCTAAATGAACTGAGAGTTAAGGCGTAAGTTGCATCTTTATCGTTCCCTCCATCCCCAGCAGTGAAATCATGGATCTACCAAAGTATTAAATGCCCAAAACACTGACAAGAGTTGTTACTGGTTTTTTTTTAAATTATAGATAAAACCAAGGGAAACTTAAGAAAACAAGTTTAAGTAACTTTACCTAGGGTACCATGCCTGTCTTGACTGTGGCCAATGGACAGTCCAATCCTTCTGAAACTAATCCAGTTATAAGAAAAGAATTTTTTCACATTTGAATGCCACTTCAAAAGTTACAGAGCACTTTTCCCTCTAACACTCCTGTGAAGGACGTGCTGCAAATATTGTTATCTCTGTTTCATAGCACCCTTCAGGTAGTCTACACCCCTCCTTCTGACTTCCCTGTTTCTATCAATGGTGCCTTCATTCATTCCATCCCCCATAAACCTTGGTGTTGTCTTTAATTTTCTTACTCTCCTATTCTCGCAACTCCTATCATTCTTTTTTTTTAATTTTTTTTTTGCAGGGGGAGGGCAGGGCAATTGGGGTTAAGTGACTTGCCCAAGGTCACACAGCTAGTAAGTTGTGTCAATTGTCTGAGGCCGGAGTTGAACTCAGATCCTCCTAACTTCAGGGCCGGTGCTCTACTCACTGTGCCACCTAGCTGCCCCAACCCCTATTATTCTTATCTTTACAATATCTCTCCCATTCATCTCTTCCTGTCTATTATTCCTACCACTATTCTTTTTTAAATTCAAAAAAACAAAACCCCAGGGATTTTTTTCTTTTCTTCAGGGATCTTTTTTCCCTGCTTTTGACCAATTGAAGAAGCAGTTATTAAGTGTCTACCATTTGCCAGATACCATACAGGGAGAAAGGAGGAGAAAACCAGTCCCTGCCCCCAAGAAGCTTACTTTACAGAGCAGAGGAGAGTGGGGAAGAAGACCCCAACATATACACAAATAAGTGAAAACAAAATATATTCAAAGTGATTTGTATTACTTTTATATGTTAAAGGAGGAACAGTGGGCTTAGGGGTGTATGGAATCAAGACCACCTCTAGGAGGTGGCACTGAATTCTGAAGGAAGCTATCTAGGTATCCTACAGGGCAGAAGTGAGGAAAGAAAGTATGGCAAGTATGGGGGAGATAGCCTGTAAAAAGGTACAGAGACAAGACTAGAATGTCTTGTTATGGGGAGCCATATGTGACCGAAGTGAATGTCTGAAGGAGGGCTGAAGGAGAGCAGTGATGGGCTCAGCAGATTTTAAAGGGCTTTAAGATTCAAACAAAAGAGTCTGTATTTTTTCCTATGGGCTATAGAGAGCTGCTGAACAGGGGAGTGACATGGTCAAGACTTCTACTGTAGGAATGTCAGTTTAGCACCTGGGTAAAAGATAAATGAGCAGTGAAACAGTTCTGAAGGTGAGAGACTTAATTAATTAATTAATTAATTAAGAGGCTGTTATATGATCCAAGACAACTCCAAAGGACTCTTGGTGAAAAATGCTGTCCTCCTCCAGAGAAATAACTGATGGAGTCTGAATGCAGACTGAAGCAAATCGTATTTTCACTTTTTTCATGATTTTTTGAATGTGTTTTCTTTCACGACATGAGAGTATGGAAATATGTTTTGCATGATTGCATGTGTATCGCCTCTATCGAATTGTTTACTGCCTCAGGGAGGGGGGAGGAGTGGGAAGAGGGAGAAAATTGGGAACTCAAAAAAATTTTTAAAACGTGTGTTAAAAATTATTTTTATATGCAATTAGGAAAAAAATAAAATATTGTCCCAAAAAAAGAGGCAGTCTAAATCAAAGGGAATAAATTAGAATGGTGACTGTGTGAGAGGAGAGAAGGGGACAGCTGCTCGAGATATATTAAGGAAGTAGAGTTGACAAGACTTGGCAATTGATCTGGATATGAGGAGTGAGGGAAAAGGAAGTGTGGAAGGTGATTATGAGGCTGTAATAGATATTCTATGCAGAAATAAGGAAGTTAGGCATCAGAGTGGAGTTTGGGGAACTCAAACAGATAGAGGAGAAGCTCCGGGTAGGACGCGTTGAATTTTAAATGCCCATTCAAGCAGCTTGGTGGCACAATAGAGCACAAAGTCTGGAGTCAGGAAGACCTGAGTTCAAATCTGGCCTCAGATATGAACTATGTGACCCTAGGCAACTCACTTAACCTTTTTCTGAATCAGATTCTTCAGTTATAAAATGGGAATAATAGTAGCCCCTATCTCCCAGGATTGTTGATAACATGTATAAAGTACCTGGCACATAGTCTGCTTGTTTCCTTCCTTCCATTGGACAGCTGGTTGGAGATGCCCAGTAGATGGTAGATGTTGCATCCATAACAGAGACTAGGACCAAGCATGAAGAACATGAATTCACCTGCATAGAGATGATAGCTAAGCCTGTGGTTGTTGATAAGAATACTAAGAGGAAAGGTATATATAGAAAGAAAAAGAAAAGAGAAGGCGACCTAGGACAGAAGCCTGGGGCACACCTTAGAATAGGAGGCATGATTCTCCCACAAAGGAGCCTTAGGAGCAGCCAGACAGGTAGGAGAACAGCCAATGTCACAAAAACCTAGGGAAGAGAGAGTGTACAGGAAGAGGAAAAGGTCGGCAGTGTTAAATGCTGCAAGAGGTCAAGAAAGACGAGGACTAAGAAAAGGCCATCAAATTTGGTGATTAAAAGATCATTGGTAACCTTGAAGGAGGCCATTTCAGATCAATGATGAGGTCAGAAGCCAGATTACTTCCAATGCTGAGAAGTATGTCTAAGGTGTGAAAGTGGAGGTGACAAATATAGACAGTTTTTTTCTCAGAATTTGGTTGTAAAAAGGCAGAGAGATATTGGACAAGGGCTTGAAAAGATGGCAGATTCAAATGAAGGTTCTTAAAAGATGGAGGAGATCTGTGCATATTTATAAGCAATAAAGAAAAAGCCAGTGGATAAGGAGGGGTTGAAACTTAGAGGGAAAGAAACCAAGCTCATCTTTTAGAAGCCAAATCAAAACCACCACTCCCTCCTTAACCTAAACCCCTGCTCCCAATGATGACATTTTCCTCTTCAGACATCCTGGATTTCCAGTTGTTCTGCACTGACCTTCTTCCTTCATTCTCCTGGAGGTCTCTGTGGCTTCAGACCCCTGGAAAGTCCTCCCTTAATCCTATTCCAAACCATATTTCTGTTAAAAACTTCAGCTTTGAAGAAGCACATTCATTCAATAGATAGGTAAAGTAGATTCTAACTTTGCTCAAAACTTAGCTGCTTCACTTTTTTTTTTCCAAGTCAGCATTTGGGTCTTGTCCCTTAATGAGCCTTAGCCTTCCAAACCTGTCTGCATTTCATCAGCTGTGTCCCATAGCCAGAAGCAGACTGCCATCTGTCTCCGTTTCAAGTCCATCCCCTTTCCCCTTAGACCTCTATCTCAGTTCCTCTTCTAAGGGAAGCTTTCAGGTTAGATTTCATTTATTCAGCAGAGAAATACTGGATCAAGTCCTTCCTAGCTGCAATTACTGACTCCACTTATTTCCCCATGTTGGTATAGTGCCAAGAGCATTGGCCTAGGGGTTAGGAGAGACCTGGGTTCTAATCACAAATCTGACACATTGTTTGACCCTGGAAAATCACTTAATTTCTCCAAGCCTCTCTTTTCCTCATCTGAATAGAATATGGGCATAATAAGACCAATAATAACTCATATTTATTGTCATATTTACATATATATCATATTTAATATATTATCATATACATTATTTCACTTGAGCCTCACAATAATCTTATGAGACCAGATAGACTAGATAGAGATATCTGTACGATGAGGATGATAATGATTTCTCTACTAAATTCAAATGATGCAACCATTTCATGGAATTTTTTCATTATTTGAATTAATCAGGACCTGGCTATATTTTAAAATTGTAATGCTAAGACTCTGGTAGGCCACTCCTTTTGGAGATAGCTGAGTTTTCTATAATAAGAAGAAGTAGGTCACATTTATATAATGTTTTAAGGTTTACCAAAGATTTTCCCCACAATAGCACTGAGAGGTAGGGAGATGGCATGATGTGGTAGATAGAGCCCTGGAAATGGAATCAGGATAGACCCAGATTCAAATCCTACCTCTGACACGGTTGTGAGCAAGTTTTTTAATCTTTCTAAGCCAGGGCTTGACTAGTTCAAATAATGAACAAATTCCCTAAAATGGTTGCATCATTTGAATTCACACTGCCTATTTCCACTGGTCTGTAACCAATTGGGAATGTGGGAGGCGGGGGAGGTGGGGGAGGGCATCAGGGTGAGGGAGAGAATGAGTGAAACAAGTGCCTGTTATGTGCCTGGCACTGTGCTAAAGATTTTATAAATATCACATTTGTTCCTCACAACAATCTTGGGAGGTGGGTGCCATTATGATCCTCATAGTACTTTTGAGAAAATGGAGAAAGAGGTTAAGTGACTTGCCTAAAGCCAACTAGTTAGTTCATGTCTGAGGCTGAACCCAGGTCTTCTGACTTGTGGCCTAGAACCACCTAGCTGTGATTTGCCCAGGGTTACACAGCCAGTGTATGTCAGAAGCAGGAATTGAACCCAGGTCCTCTTGGCTTTAAGGCCAGCTCTCTACTCACAGTACTATGCTGCTGCTCTGTATTTCAACAAATAAAAACAAGACAGAGAATTCTAAAGGATGGTGTCAACCCTATTCTCCATAGGCAGAGTCCTCCAACTTATCTCCTTGTTCCCCAACTGACTCTTTTGCCAAGGTGCTTCTACCTCCAGGATGATAATATCCAATTAGACAAGTCTGCAGCCACTCAGCTATACCCAGATGTATACCTATACATGCAGAGAGGAAGAACATTTTCCCCCCTAACCTGCAGGAAGGAGTAGCAGAAGTAGAAGCTGGAGATCTTCTTAGAGTCCTGCACTTAAGGTTCTCAAGTCATGTCTAACCCTGCCAAGCCTTTGTACATCTACTTTCTCATTCATTATGACTATGTGAGGTAGGTAGGGCAGGCATTATTATATTTATTTTACAAAGGGAGGGACTGAAGCATTGAAAAGTAAAATGACTGGATTAAGATCACATGACCGTTTAGAGATAGAACTAGGAAAGGAACCCGGCGATTCTGACTCCAAGTCCGGGGCTCTTCCTGCCACTCAATTATAGCCCCTTTCTAGACCCAATGTGCTGTGTCTCTCATACTCATTTCTTATGGAATGAAGAGATCACAGTAAAAATGTCTTTCTTTTTTTCTAGGGCATGATTTTAGCCCAGGATGGACATTTCTTGACTGTCTTCCGTTCTCTTTTCTCCACAGGTACCACTGCCGGGACAGCCGGATAGCCACAGTGTGCCCCGAGGAGGCAGCCCCCAACAAGAGCTATGAAGGGAATGTGAATGAGGACACAGAATATTGCAGCGAGCCCAGCCTGATCTCCACTGAGATGTAAGCCCAAAGGGTGGCACCAGCTCATGTCAAGAGAAAAGTTCAGTTTAGGAATGAAAGATCAAGGGGGTCAAAGACTCCTGAAATTCTTCCGTGTTGCCCAGTTTAATGGGGGGGGGCGTTGTAGAGTGGGGTGACCTCTGTAGAACATTTGTGCTGGTTTCATAGCACAATGTGCAACTCAACAGCAGGGGTCTCGGTGAGCAACGAGTAGGTGGAGATGCTGGTCAAACTAGAGCTTGTCCCTTACTTTCCTGAAAAGCTCGTGTATCCTATAGGCTAGTCAGGCTTTCGAAGAAAAGGTTGATGTGGCAATCAAGGTTGCAAGCTGGCCAGATTGCTGCAGAATGAGACCTAGACACCAAAGTGAGTTAAGTGGTAAAACCATGTTCGAGGACTCTTGCCAAGCAGGACAAGCAAATATTCTCCATGCCAGGCAACAAGGCAAAGATTCCAATATTAGCAACTCCTCACTATTCCCTTCTTTGCCTTGAAAAAGTACACAAAGTACAGATTCCCCAGCAGGTCATTTGGCAATACCAACCCCTCTGGGGTTATCTGACCCTGAACAGGAGCACACATAATTCTTCGTGGGGAATGGTATAACTTGGCCTCTGCAAACAAACCCTGAGTTTTCTTTTTTCCAGGCTATCCTATCAAGATGACGAGAACAGACAGCTGACACCACCAGAAGACAAGACCAGGCAGTCTATGAAGAGAGGATTCCTCCACTCTTCCTCACTAGGTAACTGATCGTGCCTCCTCCCCTTGCTGCAGTCACACATCCCCCAAAGGTCCTTCAGCAGGTCACCTGAGGTATAGGACTAACAACTTCATTCCCTGCCTCCCCCATTCCTTAAAATACAAGGTCGTATATGTAAAAGTAACTTGAGGGAAAGACAAGGAGGGCATGGAGAAGTTAAAAAGTTGGTACCTTCAGGTGAACTAACTGACAATAGTTTTCTAAACTCATTTATCTGTGGAACACCTTTGAGCCACAAAATACCTTTGAGCTTGAAATACATTGACATGTTGTTGGCCCAAGGGAAGAGAATTTTATGTTTACAGTTTTAAGAGGGGAAATTTTCTCCTAGAAACCTGTTCACATTTATGAAGCTGCATTGTTCCATAAAACATAACTGAAAAAATAGGCCTAAACTACTCCATTTCTTCATGTCTTCAACTGTGCTAATGTAAAAAGGCTTTCCACTTGTTTTTTTTCTGTCTACTTCAGGTTGTGTGTAATCCAGTCCTCCTCCCTGGGATCCCAAGATGATACCACCCAAGCCACTATGGGCTAGCTGGGAAAAGATTCTAGTCAGAGTCAGATACTCTACTGCAGAGATTAGGCAAACTCCTAAGTTTGAACCACTTATTCTTAAACCACTGGGCAGAGCTGCCAGGGACAAGACTTCAAAGGGATGGGGCTTTGGGATTTAAGGACAATCTACAAAATGTCACTAAGCATCAGGGCTAAGGGTGGGAGAACAGGTGGTACTTAGCCAACCAGCCCTCACTGGCTCCCCTCACACTTTCCGGAAAGACTTGTAATATCTTGCAAGCCACCAAGAAATCCTCCTGGGATGATAAAACTGACCCTAGTTTATTGGGATTGATATTGCAGGTCGAAGAGCTTCGTTCCATTTGGAGTGTCTAAAGAGACAAAAGAACCAAGGGGGAGACATCTCTCAGAAGACAGTGCTGCCCTTGCATCTGGTTCATCACCAGGTAACCATTCTACAAAAATCACTGACCACTGGGACTTAAAGAGTCCTGAAGAGCAGCCAAGAAATTCTTCAGACTGTGAAGCCCTTTGAGAGAGTTTCCACAAGTTTATACCTGCACAACTTTATTCCTACTTCTATAAGAGTGGTGAAGGCAAGGAATGCTCTAGACAGATGACATCATGTCATAGACGATGGCCCTAGCTAGAGTTAGGATGCCTGTACTTTGATCATCTTGGCTCTGACACAGCCTGTGTGACCCTAGTCAAGTCACCTCACCTCTATAAATCCTGCTTCACTCATTTATAAAACGAGGATAATATTTGCACTAATGTTAGTCAATAAGCATTTATTAAGTGCCTACTATGTGCCAGGCACTGTACTAAACTGTCATGAGCAAGTTCTTTGTAAACGTTATAAAGTACTGTAGAAGTGTGAATTCTTACTATTGGGAAACTGTAATGGTGAAGCTGTCCTAAAGTTTCCAGGGCCCCTCAAGCTGTTAACTCCTCAAGAAGAACTGCCATAAGAAAATGTTCAGAGTAGGGCCACCAATTTTCCCTAAGTAGATGGGAGCCCTGGCAAGGACTGTAACTCCCTTTGGTGGAGACCCACGCAACAATGCAATTCAACAAACTCCTGTTAAGTGGAGTGATCTGAGGAGTCTTTGCAGAGGAGGTGAGACCTGAGGTGGACTTTAAAGGAAGATAGGGCTTGTGAGAAGGAGCCAAGAGGAGGGAATGCGTTCCAGGGGCGGGGAATAGCTTTATGCAAATATACGTAGATGGGACATGGAGTACCGAGCTACATAATGGTCTAGTTTGGGTAGAGAGGTTGTGAAGAGAATAGGAAAAAAGTCTGGAAAGGTACATAGGAGCCTAGTTGCTGAGGCTCTTTCATGCCAGTAGGAGCTTTTTTTCTGAGGAAAAAGAAGGTCAGTGGCACAGGACATGATGCCAGTTTTCTCCATGTGTTGCCACAGATCATCTGTCATGAGTATTGAACTACTATTCGTGGGCATTCAAGCAGAATTGGCCTTCTTTATAACTACAAGACATAGGAAGACAAAGTATAAGTTTGGTTTGGGACATGAACAAGTAAAAAGTTAAATGAGGTTTCTTTAGCAATGCAGAGGACCTGATTAATTGCCAGATGAATGGTACAGGTAACTTCCTCAGGAGTTCAGAGGAAGGAGAGATCACTTCAGACTGTCATGGGCGAGGGAGGAGAAGGAGAGAACTTGGCCAAGTGGGCATTTCAGGGAGGTAGAACAGTATTGGCATCACATCTTCAGGTCGTCATCACCACCACCTGGTGAAACAAAGGGTCTGCAATCTCCTGTCTTCGTTGCTGACCATACTTGCATCTTTTGTGTCTGCAGGCATTAGCAGTGACAGGCCTCAGCCCTCTCCTTCAGAGAAGCCATTCTCCAAACACCACATTCCCCAGGCCAAGTGCCACCCCTCCAGCAACTCCTCATGGCCAAGCCTGGCCCCTCCAGCCCATTCCTACACTGTGGCTAGAAGGAGCAGAGTCCAGTGAGAAGCTTAACAGCAGCTTCCCGTCAATCCACTGCAGCTCCTGGTACGCAGAGAATGCCAACTGTGGAGACAGCAGGGGCAGCACCTCCCGGAGAGCCCGGCCAGTCTCCCTCACTGTGCCCAGCCAGTCTGGGGCAGCTGGCAGACAATTCCACGGCAGCGCAAGTAGTCTAGTTGAAGCGGTATGTGGCATCAACCCCATAGGGAACAGGGGAGGGTGAGCCCATGGCACTATTCTCAACAGCCAGCGGAAATGGAGAGGGTTTTCCAGGGGTCTTCAGAAAAGGGGGAAAGCAAATATCAGGATGAGCTCGGCTCTTTCCCAAATGGAATTGTATACAAACTCACTTAACCAAAATAGCATTGACCCTCATGTTAACCTTAGAATGCTACCCCAATCCTCATACAAAGTCAGTTTGTCTGCCAGGTAGTTTCCCCAGAAATACTGGGTAATGAGAATGAAAGCTTTGCAGATTTATTCAGGAATCTGACTGACCAAGTGAGCCCTGATATAAAATACAGAACAACTAAATTTAGTAAAATCATTAAGTATCTCCCAAAGCACAGGAAATAGTTTACTAAAGGTAACTGCCAGTCAAATTATGCCCCCTCTCCATAGTGAGATGCCATGTGCAAAGTACTTTAACAAGCTTTAACGTGCTATTATTTAATAATCATTTTTCTTATTATGATTATGGCCTCTCTCACTAAAGTATTGAAAGCCTCCAGATAACACATGAGTTATAATAGGCTTCTAGGAACTGAGGGAGGATGCCTCCATTCCCCAGCCCAAGTGTTAAGAATACAGGAAATACATTACTAGGTTCTTCCCATCATGAGCCACCTAGAACAGACTGTCTCTAACCATCACGCTGCAGACATAGGATCATATACTTAGAGCAGGAAGGAACCTGAGAGTACAGCTTGGAAAAGTATCCCAAGCTAATATGGAAATGTGTTTTACATGGTTGTATAAGATTGTACAACCCATATCAAATTGCTTACCATATTAGGAAGAGGGAAGAGGAAGAAGGGAGGGAGGGAGAAAAATTTGGAATTCAAAATCTTGTAAAAATGAATGCTAAAAATTGTCTTTACATATAATTGGGAAAAAATAAAATACTATTTTTAAAAAGAGAGAGAAGCATCAAAAAGGTATTAAGAACCAGAAATGACTCCAAATCTAGTGTTCTGACTCTAAATCTAGCAGTCTTTCCACTGTCTTCAGTCATGTGGGGAAAGGATTTGATTTATTCTGCATGGCACCATTGGAAGACCTAAACAGAGATGTCAGAGAAGCGGATTTCTACTCATTATAATGAAAAATGTCTAACATTTAGAGCTATCCAGTAGTGGAATGAGTTATCTCAAAAAGCAGTTAATTTCTCATGTCAGTCAATCAGTCAACAAGCATTTATTAAGTGCTTACTATTGTGCCAGACCCCCCCCCCAAAAAAAAACCCTTGTCTTCAAGGAACACATATTCTCAATGGGGAGGCAACATGTCAATAATTAGGTATATCCAAGATATATACAGAGTATATACATATATATGTATACATATATGTGTGCGTGTGTGTGTGTGTGTGTGTGTGTGTGTGTGTGTACAGAGTAGAATAAGTGTAACCTGAAAAGGAACAGATTAGCAGCTGGAGAATCTTCAGCAGATATTGGATGCCCCCCAGTGAAAGAAGTTGTTGAGGGCATCACTCAGAAGGCCCAGGTTGAACTAGACAATCTCTGAAGTCCTTTGCAGCTCTGAGCTTCTCTATGAGTCTGTGATTCTCCCACATTTGAGTCAATACTAGATATCGATGGCTTAGGTGGCTGGAGGAAAAAGTGAATGTTAAGGGTAACCGTGGCAGGCCAAGGCTAACGAACCTGATACAGTAGAGCTGTGCAATTAGAAAACCTGGATTCAAATCCCATCTCTGTTGGTTACTAACTGTGAAACCTTAGACAAACCCACTAGCCTCCTTTGGGACTCAGTTTTGTCAACTGCCAAATGTTGGGCTATCCCTTCCAGCTTTAGGTCTCTGATGGTTGACGATGCCAGATCCTTAAGCAGAGTTCCCAGGAGCTTAACATAAGCACACAGGCAGTCAGAAAAATCATACATTGCCACAACCCTGAGGAAAGAAGCCCACCTCCTATAAAGCTTTCCTTATTTGGTTCTCCTTTCTTATCTTTTTATGTCTTCCTCAGGTCTTGATTTCGGAAGGACTGGGACAGTTTGCTCAAGATCCCAAGTTCATTGAAGTCACAACCCAAGAACTTGCTGATGCCTGTGATATGACAATAGAGGAAATGGAGAATGCCGCTGACAATATCCTCAGTGGTAGCAGCAAGCAGAGCCCCAATGGCAACCTATTACCTTTTATTAACTGCAGGGACCCGGGGCAGGACCAAGCAGGTGGTGAGGAGGAAGAGGGAGTGCCCAACCCCGAATGTCGAAAGAGCGAGGAAGAGCTCCAGGACAGCAGGCTTTATATCAGCAGCCTGTAGTTGCTGGGGCTGTTGTGATTCGGGGTTTTTTTTTAATTTGTTTCAATGTTCCTAATAGGTTCGTTTCAGAAGTGCCTCACTGTTCTCGTGACCTGGAGTTAACCGGAACAGCGTTCTTCATTCATTTCTGTTGGGATGAGAGACAGAGTTGGGTGGTGATGAGAGAGAGCTTTTCAGGGGAAAGAGAAGCAACAACCCCAGTCCACAGGTGTAGAGTGGTGAGGAGATGGAAGAATAAGGGAGGGAGGAGGAAGAGAACAGGTACCTGCCCCCTCCTTACTTCAGGCCCTATACCAGAAAGTGACAGCTGCCTACTGTGCAAGAAGGATAATATCAGTTTCCAGTGGGCCACCCTCACCAAAAGGACCCTGCATCAAATGGGTGTCTTTCAACTTTGCTTGTAAAAAAAATCATTTTTGCACATATTCTGTATGAGCCTCACTGTCTCCATAGAGCCAGGGACCTATGGATTTGGAAAAGGAAATGGCGGCATAACTTCTGCTGAAGATCCCAACACTTTGCCAAAGGGGGAGGAAGAAGAGGAAGAAAGATGGCAGGAGAAACTTTTAGGAAAGGGAGCAGGGGGATGGCAGGGGGAGGGCATAGAGGTCCACTGCAGCTACAAGCTGAGATTCCCAGGTGATTGGGCGGGCAGCTCTGGCCATGCCCACCGCTTTAGGTTGGGGTCACATTGCCTGCACAAGACACATAAAGCTCTGCGCTAGCAGTGGTGCTGAGAAGTCAAGGCTTATAGGGGGTTGGCACTGCCCACCAATGTAGCTCACCTTACAAAGTAAGGTGGCACTGGGCTTCTATAGAGTGCTCGTTTGTTTTTGCCGTTTTGATATTTTTCTTGGCAGCATGTTCCAGTTTCCATTTTTAATTTTGATTTCTGAGGGTTCAGGGAGGAGGGAGAGTGTTTACGGGGCTTTTAAGCCACCCACCTTATCATTTTCACTTTGGCAAATGTAAATCAGGTTTGGTTTCATTGTATTATTTAAACAGTTGTGTTCTTGTTTATTTTTGGTGATGTTGGGAGGAGGGGTTCTTTTTCCCCATTGGAGATTCATTAGAAACTGTTATAGGAGAGGTTTACCAACATTTGTGTATGCCCAAGACTTTATTATTTTTTTCTTTGGTAGTATCAGAAACCTGGGGGTGGGGGTAGGGTGTTTTGTTCTATAATTTGAAGATGGTAGGCAGTGCACTCAATGTAATCTTGCACATGTGAGTGCTTGAGTTGGGTTCATTTTCAATTGGATGTGTTCATGGATGCCAGAGATAGAGGTATGTATGTGTGTATGTTGATGTGCCTAATTGGTTGAGTTGGGTGACACTGCATGGGTGTGTATGTGTATGTATGCGTGCATGCATGTGCAGTTCTCCACTCTTTGGTTTAGCCCTACAGGGAGATCTGATTCTGGGGCCATTTGAATGCAAAAACAAACCACTGTCTCTGTTTCTAAAAGGGAAATCAGTAACTCTCTGCATTTTCTGTTCCACAAGATATGCAAAAACAATGCAATAATATTAATTTTAACTACAGTTGTGAGTCATGTTGGCATTAAAACTGTATAGAGATGAAAAACAACGACAATAATTTAAGGGGGGAAAAACAACCCAAGAAGGAGTTTTGCTTCGATATATATTCCATGTGATGTTTTATTGCATTGATAATGTTTCTGTTGAAGAAACTGTAATACTTGAATTCAGGTCAGTTTCAGTATTTTTCAAATATTTTTTTAAAACTGAATTGCAATTGTGCCAAGCAAATATAATGAATTGAATTAAGTTTGTTTTCGAATTCACTTCTTGTATATTTGGCTGCATGTAAAGTAAACCATTTTGTATTTGGAGCGTGATAAGCTTTCCCTGTGGACTCTTTAAATGCTTTTTTGCGTAATTGGGGAAGGGGAAAGACTTTTTTTTTTTACGTGTACAATAAGCAAAAAGCATTACTGGAGTAAGTAACTATTCTGTGGTTCTCAGCTGGATGGGTTGGAGATGACTGATTTTGCATATCTTGTGCTCCCTCTTCCCTTTCTCCCTCAAGAATGGTAGAGCTGGATAGCTCAGTGCAGAACCTGGATTGCAGAAACCAGGATCTTTTTCTTCCCATCTTAATATTATCTGCTTGTATCCTCTCAATTGATGCCTTTCCTCTAAGATAGTCCATATCCTTCATGGTTGAGGAAATCTATTTGCCATAAAGCCTGGCTTTCAATTCCACAATAGCTGAATTAACATCAGTACCATTCGCCCACCCCATTCAAGGATGTGGCTAAAGTTTCTTTTAATTCCCTCAGCAGAAACGTTGCCTACCAGTTTCCTGGGAAAATTATATTAGAGAATGAGAGATAAGAATGCCAGGGAGTAGTTACCTCGTGCAGTTACTCTGAGATCTTCCTCCTCTCAAGAGCTTATGGTAATGCCTTGAGCAAGGTCTGGACTGTTGTCATTGCCTCCATCCTGAAGACTAAATTACTTTATCTCCCCTCACATTCCATACCAGAGAATTGTCCTGGACTAATTCATACCACCAGGGAGTAACAAGAAGGACCTATGGAGTTGGAGCTGTCAGAGTTTAGAATGTCTTTGAAAGAAGGGACTGTATGCGTGCATTTTGTCCTGTGCCCTTTGACATCTTCCTGAAATGCACGTACTTTTATCTTCACATGTTTCCCAACACTTTTGCCAGGTAGTAGGAAAGGGGCCAAATTAGGGATTATGAAGCTTGATTCTTGAATCTTTTCCAGTCACCAGTTTTCTTCCAGTCACCAGTCCTTCCTATATGAACAAAGTGGGCCAGAAGTTGAAATTTGGAAAAGCTTGTTCCATGGAGAGGATGTGTTCCTACCATGTAGGACTCAAAAAGGATCTTAAAAGAATTAAGAAGAATCAATTCCTAAGGAAGACATCCTGCTAGACAAAAATCTTCTGCTCAGTTTTCAGTCCAAAGTGAATTGGAAAATGAGCTGAAGGTATGAGTTCTTCTTCAGACTCATCTTATTTGAGCTTTCTGGTTCGTTTTTTTTAATTGACACACAGGTCTTTTGAGATATCCCATGGACACTATCCTGGAGTAGCTTTTATTGGGATCTCTGTTCTGATCAGAAGAGGAACTCATTAGGACTTGATGTACTTTCCATACGATTGGTCCCTGTATAAAAAAAATGGAAACCTTATAATATTATGCTTATCCTTTCATGCTGTTTACTAATTTTCTTCTTCTGTATTTCTCAGCCACATAACTAACTCATAATATATTGCAACATGAGACTATTAGGTTAACGCTCATGTCAAATTATCCCGTCCACACTCCCAAGTCTTCCCTAGAGAAAATATTTTCAAGAAAACCATAGTAACTGAGGTCTGTACCCTACAATGATAATAAAGATGCCCTGCCAAATCCTTAAACTGCCCTCATGTTCAGGAAGTTCTCCCTTTCTAGATCAATGGGTCTTTAACCTGATTCTGTGGTCTGCCAATTTTATACCAATCATGGTGGCTTGGTAAAATCTACATACATCCGAGAAGAAAACCAGAATGTTTCATTCTTCCCATGGTAGAATAGAAACCCTACTTGGATCCCAGAGACCAGATACAACCTTGAAGGGTACGTTCACCAGCCTTTTGCACATTCATCTGGGATGACAAAAGCAAGGCAGCCAATGGTTGAAGATGCTAAGAGCTTAAAGAAGTATAGAGTAAGTTGATTCAGGAACCATATGTTCCATTTTTACTTGCCTACTGTCTGATATCTTTCAGAAGCAGCGTATTTTCTTTCTAGACAGCAAAAGGAAAGATTCTTTTGCCACATTATGAATAAAAGTCTTTTAGCTAACTTTCTACAAGATTTCTTTGGACTAAAAGCAAAAATGAAACTCATTGTTATGATTTGAGCTTCATTCATGAATATTTCCATAATTTGACATTAGTCCTTACTGCCATACATCCAACTCTGTCAAAATAGTGAACATTCATTCTTTTCAGGGCACCAGGGTCCTTGTGATTCAACTGAGGAGCTTATCTACCAGGATTCTGTCTTTTCTCTCTTCTCTTCACCTATTCCCCATTTCATCAGATGCTTAGGTTTCAAATTTCAGGTTCTTCTCTGCAATGTTGCTGCCATCCCGTCACCTTATGAGAGCCATCCATTTCCCAGAAGTCCCCTAAAGTGAGAATATGAGGACAGGAAAAAAATCCATCTCTTTCTGTAAATCCTTTGTGAAAAATGAAGAGCACACCATTCCTTCCTTCAATCAGTCAGCAAACATTTATTAATCACCTATCGCGTGAAGAGCATTGTAGGAGTGATAGAGTTTAAATAAGTCATGGTCTCTGCCTTCATGGAATACAGTTGTAAAAGTCTGAGGGTTGTTTTTAAAGAGACCAGTGGCTAAATATTGTCCATCACCAGAAAGGACAGGACAAGAAAAATGAACAGATTAGATTTAGCTTAGACTTAAGGCAGAGTTGGCTGTTAGGCAGAAGTTCAATCCTATAATAGCATCAGGCAGTTAATCAGAAGTGATAGTATCTCCATTCCTGGAATTATGGAGAAGAGAGATCAATGTTATCCTAGACCCAGAGGTTCCTCTTAAGTCAAAAATTCTGTAACTACAGTTCCAAAGAAAACCATTAGAGTTACAAATAGAATTTTCAGAGGCTAACTGGTCCAATCCCATTCTTTATGAAATTGTTTCTACTTAAGAGACTTAACACACCCAAAGCACTGAGCCTGAACAAAGAGCTCCTGCCTCCTTTAGGAAGGAGAAAAGGTGAAAGGGAAGACCATGGTCCTCCAGCTTTCTCAGCACAGAAACCACTATTATGGACTTCTCTCCTCGGGAGAGAAAAGAACTAAGAAATTATTTCCTTCTTGACTTGTGCTTTCATCCCCTCAGTGAGATCATACAATTTAGAAGGAATTGTACACATTTATATTGGTGCCATTATAATCTCTTCTGTCCCTGGGCTGTCCTCTTCTTGATATTTCTAAAGCACCTCCCAGTCCCTCACATCAGATGTATTTCTTTCTTCTTCCCCATCAGGAATGGCAAGTGGGAAGAGAGCTTGAATTCATAGGATTGCCTGACACCTCAGATCTGGTTGTCCAATAGTTGCCCTTTTAGTGGGATATGGGCTAAAGGCAACATCATGTTATGACCAAGAGTTAAATTTTTTTCTCCCTTCCCTAATCTGCTCTCATTTCTTCCCTATCCCCTTTTCCCAATCCTCACACATACTATGGACAGAGAGAGAGAAAAGAAGTAGCCTATACATGTTTTGCTTTGTTTTCTGATTTTCACTTCAACCTCTCCATAATGATATCACTGCCAACAACTGACCAATGACAAATGCATTTTTAAAAATATCTCTTGATGTTTTTCAAAGCAATGTTTCATTGCTTTGTTAAGATTAACACCAGCCTAGCAGATGGGTGGGTCTTCTGTGTTTCTGAGTTGTTTCAAAAAATGTTTGAGCTGCCAGTACATAGCACATCTACACACAAATGATCTCGTGCAGGACTAAACATGGGCCAAAAGCTTAGCCAAAGCCCCAGACAGATGACTTCGTGGTCCTGCTTGGACAGATGCTATATAAAGTGGCACACAGAGAAAACCAGGATATTGAAACAGCATAGGTTGGTCGAAATAAGTATGTTGAGAAATTCTCATGCTACTAAAAATCAAGGTGATTTTTTTTTTCTCACCTCTTCTCTTAAGAGATCTGTGATTCATGAGAAATGAGGTGATCAAGGAATCAAAGGCCAGTTGGGTTTTCTGGTATATTTGGATGATAGTTTTTTATGTTTCTAAAAAAGAATGAAAATTCTATTTATTCAGATAGAGATCAATTCAACAATAGGAGCTGAGAGGAGTAGGATTTTCTGTGAAAATTCTATGCTCTTCTATCCTCCAGTAAGACATAGATGGCCCAACCATGAATTAAATAAAAACTTGAAGCATCATCTCAGCAAAACTACACCCCTTCTTCTGAGGGTCATATAATACCACCATTCTTCAAATCAAAATAGCTCAGCTTCCATAAGTCATCTAGACAGAGAAAGATAGCATTTAGCTGAGTGTGTCATTTTTTCTTACTGATTCATCAACTGAAAATCAGGTGTACAACTCATATGCAGGAAAAAAAACTCCATAGGGCCTTCTACATAGAACACATGTGGGTATTACATGAGGACAACTTCTATGAGAAGGAATATGATAGCCAGTGAACAGGTTGTTAGTGAGAGTTTTTCATGCCAGGAGAATGTCTTTGGCATTTCTTTTCCTAAGAATATGAAAGGTCTTGGCAGTTATAACAAGGAAGAAAGAGATTCAGAGGCACAGGAATGAAACAGCTGGGTGATGAGAAAAGCTGAAAGCAGACTGGTTTCACTCATCTGCAGGAAGTACTACTTGAGTTTTCACTCAGGCAAAAAGGAGGAGAGGCTCTGATCTGGAGAGCTACAACAAATATTAGAGGGGAACTGATCACTGGATCCTATGGTACACCATTCACAAACTTCCCATTTTGAAAAGACTTCACCAAAGTTACAAAACTTGAGAATCAAGGGCAAACAGTCCCGTCTAAAGGGCTCCCTCAGAAAGTCATCTTCATTGAACTGAATGCTATGAACTCTTCACCATCTGCATTAACAAAGACTTGTTGCCCCCAACCATATTTTGTGGCTTCATCTCGTTCCCTCTAGACTCAGACTCATACGTCTTGGGATTTTCCCTAGCTCACCCTCCACAACTAGCTACCTTTCCCAGAACAGGTGATGCTTTTCTCAGAACTTCCAGGGAGGAAGATTTAATGGTACACAGCAACACATGTGTGACCATATTGGGAATTCATTCTTGCTGGTGGGACTGTGCTAGCGGTGACTGAGAAAGAATGAAGGGGAAAATGCATACCTTCCCTGGGATAGGAAACTAGGAGGGGTGGGGCAGGACTTGGGGGGAGTCTTCCAGTTGGTCAAGCATCATATCATCTGTTGCAAATGCTAGTCTTGTGACTTTGCTGTTTCATTTTAATATCACAGAGTTGTTGAACAAAACCTCCCTTTGGAATAAATGGCGCCAGACCTATTCCTCGCCTAATTTCCTTAGCCTTGACCAATCACCTTCTCCCCCCATGTCCACTCACACTCATGTCCCAAACCTCCCTTAACTCAGAGACATAAACAGTGCCTCTATTGTCACTATCATCCCCATTACCAATTTCCACATGCACCTTCATTCCATCCAGTCTCCATGATTTCACAGAAATGCTCCTGTAAATATTGCTGTACAGTTTGTCACTGTTATTAAAACCTGTCATTGGAGGCCTCACCTGCCTCACCTTCTCACTCTGTGTGAAAGGCAAGGGAATCTGAAAAGGGCCAACCCTTTAAGGAAAGTTTCAGGGTCATCTCTGTGTGGGACACTATGTATATTCCTGTAAGATTGCATTTTTATCTAAGGAATGATGTTATTTAAAAAAACAAAAACAAAAACCACAAAATTGCAAATAAATTTCTTAACAATGTCTAGATTGGTTTAATTGTATTTTAACTACTCCATGCCCCTCACATTCAACTCCTCTTTTACAGAGGCAACAGCAACCAAAAAAAAAATGTATGCTAAGGGAGGTGGGGAGAGGGGGAGGGTAACATGGATACTTGGAATCCAATGACAACCCAATATCAGTAAACAGTTTCAGCATCCTTTCCCATGAAACTTTGTAATCCTGCTCATGAGCAGCAAAATGAGTTTCTTTTTCTTTTCATTGATAAGACCCAAATCTAGTGAAGGTGCTAACAAGCAGAGAGTTGACCAAAGGCTGCCTGGGAAATGGATAGAAAACAAAGGGCATACATAAACCACAAAATGGAAAGTTCTGTCTTGAACCTTCCATAATGCCCTACCATATGCTCTAGTCTAGGAACTAGAATTCAAAGTGGGTGAGATTAAACTTCCATTCAATTACCCTGAAGAAGACGGAAAAAATGTGTGTGTATATATATATGTATATATACACATATACGCATATATACATTTACATATGCTTGTTTCTTAATTCTAAGGGTAAGCACAACTTTTGAAGTCAAAAATGGTCTATGGCAGCCAAAACTTGCATTTCCCTGGTTCACTCTCAGCATGCCCTGCCTTGCTGTCAATCCTCAATCTGCCTCAATATAATTGGAAGATTTGGGGGAAATTTTTTTTAAATATTTTCTCCACAAAAAAAGTTTTCAGACAATCTTAGAATCCATCAAGTCAATTCTTCATTTCAAGTCTTCCTGGGTGCACTCTTCAGTCCAAATTCTGGGGTAATTTCTCCATGTTATAAGGTAAATTTAAAGAGGAGACCTGTATTTGGGGTTGGCTATTCAGGTAGTAATTCGGGAGGCCAGAAGGCCAGGGAGATGTAGGTGGCATGACTTGCTGATACCAGGAAAGACCTGAGGCTATTACACCTGGAGTCTCTCCATTTAAAAAACAAAAAAAAACTCTTTACATATGCCCACCATGACCAAAGTGGCTTTGATGTGGCTTGCTACTTGGCAACAATATCATCAACCCCACTATTTTGCTTTTTATTCCTTTTCAATATTAATAATTATAATAATTAATAAAACCTTGATATCCATTTTAATATGATTTTACTATTATAAACAGTTTGAATAATACAAGTAAAAACTGTAATTTGCCCCAGATGCCAAATCCTACCTAGAGGTGGCCATTAATGGTAATCTGGGCAAATTCTTAGCTCTGCTAGAAAGATAATTTTTTTCTTCAGCTTTCATTAATTTAAGAATTAACAATAATAGCTCTCATTTCCTTGAGACTTATTGACTTACAAAGCACTTTGCATTACATTTATCTGATTTGATCCTCACCAAAAAAAAAAAAATTCCTTTACAGAGTGGGATATATTGGCCTAATTTTGTAGATGAGGAAGCTGAAGCACAGAGTCATTTAAATGACTCATCCAAGGTCACAGTGCTAGTAAGTGGAGATGCTGGGATTTAAATGCAGATCTTTTGATTTCAGGGTGCAAGAGGTATCTTCCCCTTGCTGGCTTCCTCACTTCCATCCTGGTATTTGGTCTTCATTTGCTTCTGGTCCCCAAGGAGACCTGGATAAACTCAATTTGAATGATCAAGCAATTAGGATGGATATGGCAGGTGGATTTTGAGGATTGCCAAACTTCAAGTCAGGAAGACCAGAGTTCAAATCCTGCCTCAGACACTTACTAACTCTTTGATCCTGGACAAGTCATTTAGCCTCTCATCTGTAAAATGAGGATAATAACAGCACCCACCTCTCACTGGATTGTTATGAGAATCGAATAACACATGCAGAGCTTTGCAAGCCTTAAAGTGCTAGGGGGGTGCTAGTTATTATTAAAAAGGGCTCTTTGCCCACACTTTTAGCTGACTAACCTGGCTGACTGCCTTGTTTATATTAAACTATGTCAAACGTCATGATGCTATGTTTACATACTAGTAAATACATACATACATACATACATACCCCTTTGGGGTCTTTGAATTACCTGTGGTGACATTTTTTTCCCTATACAGCACAAAGGAATTTTTCATTAATAAATGTGAATAGTTAAATGATGTCTCTAGATGGGCTGAGCAATTCACAGTTTTGGAGGGGGTGGAGTGAGCTACTGTAATCAAGAGAAAGAAGAGAAGAGGTGACTGTCGCTCATTTCATTCCAAGTCGACAATATTATTGCAGTGTAACCTGGAAAGCAGTTTGACCAAGTTCGCTGGTACTAGCAGAACTCAGAGTGAGGCTGCCTCCAAGGACAAGAAACAGCTCTGGGCAGACCACTGGGCAAAATCATTCTTCAAACTTATTACCCAGTGAGAGCAAACTGCTCCCGAATGACCTAGATTAAGGTGGGTGTGATTCTTCTCTAACATATACTCACACTCAAAGCCAAGCTCTTCTCCAACGCTCACAAAATGGACTTGGAGCCAGTAGAATCTCTTGCTTTGGAGGCTTAGCTCTGAGACTTGAGAAAATAAACATCTTAGTCTGAGAAATCTTCAGCATTCCCTACTAAATCCCAGGCTACAGGGCTTTGTCTTTACTCTCTCTGATAGCACTCTTCCAGACCTGCCCCCTGGCCCCTATAGAATCACAGGAGCTGAAATTCTAACCTGAAAGGACCCTAAAGGTCTTCTAGATCACGCTCTCTATTTTACAGATGAGGAAACTGAGACCCAGAGAGGAATCATAGGGAAGGGACCTTGGAGGCCATCCCCTCATTTTATAGATGAGAAAACCGAGGACCAGAGAGAATAAGTGATTTGTACAAGGCTGGGAATTAAACCCAGGCATTCTGCTGCTGCCACTTTCTTCCACTGAACCTCACTTTTTTTTATTAGAAAAGAGGAAAAGGAAGGGACTTGGCCAAGTTCAAATAGGTAGTAAGTAAAAGCCTGTCATCTAACTAAATACAATACTCTTTTCAGATTTTCTAGAAAGAAAATTCCCCTGTCTTCACTGCTGTCAGTCCCTGGCCTGTAGAGAACCCAGATTTTCCAATGTTCTTGCTCTAATGATGGTCAAAAGCCCTTCTTTACCTAATTCAATTGAGAAATGGTAAGGTTTTTGGTTTTAAAAATGCATCTAGTAATTGAGTAAAAGTTACATAAAATAAATAGGACAACAAAGGCCTAAGGTGGTTTTGTACCACAGGACCCTATGTTCATGTCTGTCTTCTTTATGTGTCCTTTTCTGAGAAAACACTTAGGTTGCTCAAACCTCGGGCTCTAGTGACACTCTTCAAGGGCTTCTTGATAAATTTTAGATTTAACAAGTATATATTAATAACCTATGATGTGCCAGGCACTGTACCTCACAACAGCTCTGGGAAGGAGTTGCTGTGTCATTATTTTCCCCAGTTCACAGAAGAGGAAACTAAAGCAGAGAATAAATTGATGTGCCCAAGGTCACACAGCTAGTAAGTGTTTTAATTTACATTTGAACTCCATTCTTCCTGACTGCCAGCTCTCTCCAGTGACCCACCAAGCTACCTTACTTGGTCAGCCATCGGGCAAAGCTACAACTGAATTGAATCTTTAGGACCCCAGGCCAAAAAGTAGAATGTCCCGGCCTTCAGCCTACTTCTATTTTTTCCCTCACTCCTCTCCCTGGAAAAGAATAGGTTAAATCATAGAGCTATACTAGCGAATGTCTAATTTGTCTCAGAAAAAAAAAATCCACTATGGAATTCCAACTCCCCTCACGTCTTAACAATAGCTATTATTCTCCTTCATTGTTAGTCATTTCTAAGGCTCTTTTCTCCACATCTCTTTCATTGCAACCTTCTCTTTACCAAGCCATTCTGCCCTAATCTCAGTAACTAATAATCACGGGATTATAGAATTTAACCTGTATAGACAGTAGGTGGAGCTGGGGAGCTAGGCAGCCTGAGCTGTCAAACACCCACTGACCCAATGTACCTACTTACATACTCACTCCCACTGTGTCAAGGATCAGCCATTTCCCTGAAACAGCTTCTTCTACCCACAAAATGAGACCTGGAATCAGGAAAGTTTGAGTTCAAATCTATCCTCAGACACTCACCAGCTGTGTGACCTTGGGCAAGTCAGTTTAATTTCTCTTTGTCTCAGTTTTCTCAATTGGAAAATGGACAGAAAATAATACATGTTCCAAGGTTGGTGTGAGGATCAAAAAAAAAATATTTGTAAAACATTTAGCATAGTGGCTGGGACATAGTAGACACTCTATAAATGCCAGTTATCCTTCTTATTAGAAGGTGGCTAAGCTGACCCTGGGACCTGATGCAGCTTCCTTTCCCACCCTAGTCTATCTCCCAGCCAACCTGGGGCAGGCCTACCTGATATCCCTGGGAATTGGTTGGAGTTTCGTGATCCGGTAAGGGCATTAAAAAGTCCCAAGCACATGGATTCTGGGCCCCTCAGTCTTGGTAGATTTGTGTTTCTATATGGAGATGAAGTTGGGAGGGAGGGTGGGGGAGGGATACTGTGTCTGAAGAAGTACAACTGTATCTTTGTTAAATATCCTTACTGTGTTAGGGCAAAGTAAACCTCCTTGGGTTAACTATTGTGAGTTGTGAGTGCCTCATTTTGTCCCAACATAGAGCCTGAATGAAAAAGGTACTAGGGTTAGAAGTGCACTTCCAATACCCCCTCCCATCTTGTGGGCAGATACT
The DNA here is from genome assembly GCA_028646595.1 of Phalanger gymnotis. Classification (NCBI taxonomy): domain Eukaryota; kingdom Metazoa; phylum Chordata; class Mammalia; order Diprotodontia; family Phalangeridae; genus Phalanger; species Phalanger gymnotis. Next base: position 169,488,690 of record CM053623.1, read on the forward strand.
ATCTAGCAGCTCACTGCCCTTTATGGGCATAGCTTTCCTTTGCCAAGAAATTCACCTTCTCTCCCTTTGGGGGGGGGCATGTGTTTCTTTCCAAAATATAATGTAGCAAACAGCTGCCACCATGCAAAAGAAAGTGAAAATCCATCCATTTGCCTCTCTTCCTGTACCAGCTGTTGTTCTTACCTACAGAAGGAAATGAAATGGTATATTCTGAAAAGACAAGGCACTGAAGCTGCCAGCTGAAATGACATACCTGAACATAATTAGTGAAAAAAATAAACATTGAACAAAAGAGAAACAATTGAGACATAGAGGGTGTGTGTGTGTGTAAGATATGAGTAGAAGACTTGATTTGCAAATAACAGAAACATAAGAACTGCTAAGGAAAGAGGCAGAAAGAGAAAGAGATTAAAAAAACCAAATAAACTAAAAGGGATCATCGATGATTGGTTTTGGCAGGGGGTTTTAAGTGCCTAAGGGAATAAAGAAGTAAGCAGAATTTAAAGAAATCATAGAAATGAAATTGGAGTGCACTATGGACTAAACTTCACAATCCCCTAAAGGTGAATTAATCATGTATTTTGTGAGACAAAATTATAAAGTGGTAGATACATAAGTAAGGAGAAAGAAGATGAAGGATAGGAGGGAATGAGTGATATACTCTTATTAAGTCCACAGGAGAGACAGCAGAAAAGAGGGATCAAAAGTAGGAGAATGAAAGGTGTGGATCTCAACCCAATGGTGGATTATAATAATGGAGCATTCCCATGAGTGAAAAAGTGTATGACCAAAAAAGGATGGATGAAGACTTCACATTATGGATTTAATCTGTGGGTATTTGGAACACTAGAAAACCACCTTCTCTGAGACAGCGTTGTGCCTCACGGACAACATCCTGCTTCAGGAGAAAGAATATGTGAGCTCGTAGGGGCAGCTGGCTCTCAGAATAAAGGGGAATACAGACCTAGAGATGAGATGGGGAAGGGAAGGGAGTAAAATTATACTACACAATTTAAGACACAAGGCAATTGTTAGCATTGGGCGCTACTTCTATCCACATTGCTTCTCTCATTAACTGCTACTAAAAAGGAGAAAGAGAGAGAGGAAGAGAATGGAGCAATAAAGTCAATCACATAGAAATTAGTTTAAAAAGAGAGCTGAAACCTGGTACTTAAGAAGACTGACTCCAAGAAGAATACAAAGAGATTAAAAAAGGAATAAAGGTATAGACAATGAATCAGAGAATAAAATTTCAGAATAGACAATGAGGGAAGAGAATTAATACATAGAACTAAGTATTCTTAGAAAGCTCATAAATAAAAGAAAAGTAATAGCATAAGAAGTCAAAAGGGAGGAGAAGAGAGTGGATTTTGAACTAACTACTTAACTGAGAAGGGTTGGGGAAAGGAGAGAAAGTGGAAAGAGAGAGAAGTAAATAAACCAAAGAAAGAAAAAGAAACCAATAATTTAAGTAAAACCCACAAACTAGGGAAAGGATAATAAACGGGAAAAGGGAATGAAAAGTAGAAGAGAGCCTGTGGGAATAGGATTACATTAAAAATAATTTAAACACAATTAACCATAGAGACAAGGTATTTATTTAGAATTGGAAGGGGATTAAAAAAACGAACAACTTTTTTTTTAATGCTAGAGAAAAAGAAAAAATGCAAACCTAACTCTCATAACTTTAAATGTGAATGGACTAAACAACCCAAAAAAATGTAACCTTATGTAACCATTAAACCAAATGCAACCAATAAAACAAAACCTTACAATGTGTTAATTACAAGAAACACATCTAAGAAGCAAAGGCTTACATAGAATCAAAAGAAGGGTCTAAAATAAAGTTCCTTTTGCATGGTGAATCCAGAAAGCAGGAATTGTAGTCAGACTATTATAAAAGAAAAATCCATTGGAACAATAAAGATAAACAAGGAAATGACATTATTCTTAAAGTAATAGTAGGCTGAGCCATTGTCAGTGTTAAACATTTATGTGCCAAATGGCATAGAATCTAAATATGAATCATCTATGAGAGTACAGAGAAGTTGCAAATAAATGTAATAATATAGAAATAACTAAATACTTCACTAAAAAAAAAACATAAAAAGTAGCAACCAATACAAAGAACACAAACAAAAGATAGAGATCTAAATGGACACTTAATATCATTTGTCTCAAATGATAGCTTCATCAAAGTTTTAGACTATAAAATAAACTCACAAAAATCAACATTTCCACGTAACAAAAATCCAGGAGGCATGAATAGGAAATGAAGTCCCATTCAAAATAGTTACAAAAGGGGTTAAAATATTTAGGAATCAATCTACCAAAGCATATTCGCTATTTTGTAAATTTGATTATAAAATGCTTCTTAAAGAAGCATCAAGTCAAATAGCTGAAGAAATATTCGGTGTCCATGGATGGACCATGCCAACATAATAAAAACTATAAAACTACCATAGTTAAGGTATAGATTTAATGCTACATCAATCAAACTGTGAAAGGGATACTTTACAAAACAAGATAAAATAATGACAAAATTCACTTGAAGGAACAAAAGATCTAAAATATTAAAGGAATTAATGAAAAAAGCTAAGAATGAATGGGGAAACAATAACATATGCTGACTTCAAACTATAGTATAAAGCAGAAATTATCAAAAACTGTGTGCCACTGCTTTTAAAAATAAAAAGGTAGATCAATGGAACAAACTAGACAAAGAAGGATTTTAAACAATTGAACTAAATAAGCCCAGGATTTGAAAAACCTGAAAACATAAATTACCTGAAAGCAGAAATTAGGCTTAGAGCAGCTTCTTATAAATTCAAAACAGATACATGACCTGAATATTAAAAATAGTACCATATGTAATATGAACCATATTATAAGTAATACCATGGAAAAATTGAAAGAGAATTCAATTCTTAACCAAAGAAGGTATAGAGGCAATTACAAAGTCTAAAATAGATAATTTTGATTACATGAACTTGAAAAGTTTTTGCATAATCACAATTAACACATCTAGGATAAGAACGGGAATCAGCTGGGGAAAAAAATCTTTATATCAAAAAATCTCTGATTAGGACTTGATATTCCCGGTGTTTACTGTGGTGTGTAGTACATAATAGGTATTTAATAAATGCTTATTGATTGATAAGAATAAAAACTAATAGAAGTAGGAGACCAAAATCCATTCCCCCAATATATGTGGTCAAAGATTATGAACAAAAAGTTCACAGAAGAGGAAAGGAACGCATTTAAACAAGCACTTACCAAGTTCCAGGCACTGTACTAATGCTTTACAAATGTTAAGAAGAATTACAAACTGTTAGTAACCATATGAAAGAATTCTCTAAATTACTAATAATAGGAGAAGTATACACTTATACACAGTGGAGCTGTGAATTGGTCCAACCATTCTTGAAATCAGTTTGGAATTGTGTGATGAGAGTCCATATCCAAACAAGAGATTATGCTGCTAGGCACATAAACCAAGGAGGTTAACAATGACAAAAAAGTCCTACACCAAAATATTTAAAGTAGCACTTTTTATGCTAGCAAAGAATTAGAAACAAAGTATAAATGCCCATCAATTGGGGCATTTCTCAATCAACAAATTTTGGTACATGAATGTAATGGAATATTACTGTGCTCTAAGAAACAATGGATATTATTCATATAGAAAAGTGTGGAAAGATTTATATAAATTAATGCAAAGCAAAGTAAGCAGAATGAAGAAAACAATGTACACAATATAAATGGAAAGAAGAAAAGCCATAACCATAGCCACTGAAACTGAACAAATCTACAATGACCAGGCTTGATTCCAAAGAACAAACATGAGAAGTACTTTCTTCCATTTCTTTGCAGAGGTGGAAGAACATGGATATGGAATGCTGTATATAACAACATACTTTTTTTATATGTTGCTTAGTTTTGCTGAAGAGACAGAGAGAGAAAGAGAGAAATAAAAACCTCCCTATCCACTCAGTTCACTTAATTTATAGCCACATGGAGATCAGATGAGAGGGCTAAAGACTTCAATCTCGCCATTTGGAGGCCCATGGCAGTTTTCCTGCCTCCTCAAGTGAAAGTCACAAGTTAAGAGGGAGGTTTTTTGTCTGTTCAAGCCTTTTGTACGTGCACTCACTTCTAGTTCAGTAGCCACTTAAAAGGCTTTTCATCATCATGAAATAAGCTGACAAGAAACACAGGACTCCTCTACATGCTGTGAAGTAGAAAAGGGAAAGGTCCTTCTAACAAATCATGCATTTCCAGATGCAAGTTCTCCAAGACTCTATGTGGGTTGATACCAGGCAGAGAATATTCTTCTTGGTCTAAGGAGTCGGTGCTCCCCCCCTTTATGCTAAAGTCCCTCAGGACTAATTTAACCTTTACCAGTATCTTTAAATTAGAGAGACTTACCATACACTGCGGTCCAGTGAACAGAGTGCTGGACTTGGAATCAGGAAGCCCTGGGTTCCAAACCAATTCTGTCATTTGTTAGCTGTGTAAACATGGACAAGGTATTTAACCTCTCTTAGCCTCATTTACCTCATCTGCAAAATGAAGGAATTGGACAAGCTGTACTCTTAGGTCTTTTCTAGTCCTTAATCTATGATCTCATTGTCCATTACTAGAGTATCTGGATCACTCATGGACCACAAGGGGATGGGCTCCTCATCCCTGACAGAAGTCTCAATCTCTCTAAAGCAAATTCCTGCTTCTTCCCTTCCAATTCCAGTTCAGGAGGAGTTCTGGGGAGCTGTTATATTGTTTAGAATTATGCTAACTTCTCTTTGCTTCCTCCTCTCTATGTTCTTCAATAAATATATTTTTCAATAAACCAACCACAACCACCTTGTTTTAGATCACAGGAAGCTCTTGAGCCCAAAACAATTGGGGAAACAGCAATCAGATTCTTGTCTGCCAACCAAGACATATCTGTATATTTGGGAATCACTTATCTGGGCACTCTGAGTTGATCCAAGCAGTCAGAAAGCCTCCCAATTTCATCCTAGAGTTTTGACTGTTCCCTCTGGTACCTGTTGTTTATGAAACACTATACTGGTGGATACGAAGACAAAGACAAAATGGTCCCAACCTTCAAGGAGCTTACCTTCTACTGCAACAATACAACATGTACATTAAATAAGCTAATACAAGATAATTTAAGGAAGGATAGAAAACTACATGTACAGAAATGTGTGCCTTATTTTGTTACCTCAGTTCATCATTTCTGTCAGGAGGTAGGCAGCATGCTTTGTTGTCAATCATTTGGAATCATGGTTGTCATTGCATTGATCAAAGTTCTCAAGTCTTTCAAAGTTGTTTTCATTATAACGTTCTTTTTATATGAATTATTATTCTGCTTCTGCTCACTTTACTCTGCATCGATCTACATAAGTCTTCCCAGTTTTTTCTGAACTTATTCATCTCAGCATCTTATAATTTTGCAATAACATTCCATTACATTAATATATAATTTTACACAGAATATTATATACAAATTATATAATATAATTTGTTTAGCTATTCCCCAACTGGTGAACTTCAAAGTTTCCAGTGGCATTCCTGGGTCATAGTGTAGTGATTTTAGGGGCATAGTTTCACATTACTTTACAGAATGGCTGGACCAGTCACAACTCAGAGCACTGATGTGCCTATATCCTACAGCCCCTCCAACAATTATCATTTGCCTTTTTAAAAAATCATCCATTGCCAATCTGATTGGTATGAAGTGGAACCTTGGAGTTGTTTTAAATACATTTGTCTATTCATCAGTGATTCTGAGCATTTTTTCACATGGTTCTTAGTAGCTTGAATATCTTCTTTTGAAAACTGCCTGTTCATATTCCTTGATCTTTTATCTATTTGGGCATAGTTCTTGTTCTTAGAAATTTGAATCAGTTCATTATGTATCTTGGCTATCAGACTTTTATCAGAGTAACTTCCTGCAAAGATTTTTTCCCTTCATTTACCTGTTTGCCTTCTAATTTGAAATACATTGGCTTTACTTATGAAAAAAAAACTTTATGAATTTATGCAATCAAATTTATCCATTAACTTCTGTGTCTCTAAAATCCCTTATTTGGTCATGAACTCTTCTACTATCTGTAAATCCTAAAGATAATTTTTTTCCCTGCTTCTCATCTCATCATTTATGTCTAAGTTATATATCCATTTGGAACTTATCCTGGCATATAGCATGAGAAGTGAATCTATACTTAATTTTTGCTGGATTGCTTTCCAAGTTTCCCAGCAGTAATTGTCAAATAGTGAGTCCTTACCCTGGTAGCTGAGGTCTTTGGTTTCATTCGGTATGAGGTTACTCTATTACTTTGCTTCTTTCCTTAATCTGTTCCACGGATCAATCTATTTTTTTAACCAGTACCACATTGTTATGATGGTTCCTGCTTTGTCATATAGTTTAAGATGTACAACTGCTAGATTGCCTTTCCACTTTTTTTCATTATTTCCATTAGGATTCTTAGCTTTTTTGCTTTTTTAGAAGAATTTTTTAATTATTTGTTTCCAGCTCTATAATTATTTGGAAATCCGGTATGATACTGAATAGGTAAATTAATTTATGGAGTATTGTCATTTTTATTATTGTCTTGGCCTACTGTTTCAACAATTTGGCTAGCAGCTGCTGTGGGGGTATAAAACCAACAACAACCAGCTCACAGAATGCTGCAAAAGTCCAGGTCCTTTTTATCTGCTTTACTAAGAAAAGCAACGTTAAAAGGTTAACAATCTTACTTTTATCCAGCATACATCATTCACTTAGTTCAGGGGGAAAAGCCAGCACCCTGAACTTCAGATCAAATACAATCAAATTACAAACTAGGCTTTCCTTTGAGGCAAAATACACATTCTTCAAGGGCACTTGGCTGAATAAGTGCTAAGAGCCCATCTTGATTCCCAATACACCTACACTCATGAGCAATTAATATTTCTTAATTATTTGATCTATCTTTATTTCTGTAAAGTATTTTAAAGTTACATTCATATAATTCCTGAGTAAATCTTGGTAGATAGTCTCTCAAATGTTTTATACATTCTGTAGTCATTTTAAATGCTCTTTCTAGGTCTTTTTGTGGATTTTCTTGTTAATCTACAGTAATACTTATGATTTGTGTGGACTCATTTTATATACTGTAAACTTGTTGAATTTATTGCTTCAGTTTATAGTTGTGTAGATAGACCATTACATCACCTTCAAAAGGTGGTTATTTCCTCTTTGCCTATGTTTATTCCCTTTGTTTCTTTTTCTTGTCTTATAGCTACACCCAAGATTTCTAGCACTATTTTAAAGAGTGGTTAGTGATAATGGCTATCCTTGCCTTACCCTTGATCTTATTTGAAAGGCCTCTAGCTTTTCTCCATTACATACCATATAATGCTTCCTCTTGGTTTAGATTACTTACTATCTTAAGAAAAAGTCCTCATACTTAAAGAAAAGTGCCAGTGCTTTCTAGTATTTTTAACAGAGACCAGTGTTGCATGTTGTCAAAAGACTTTTCATCACTTATTGATATGATCATAGGGTTTTATTTTTGTTACTAATATGGTTTATTATGTTTATGGTTTTTCTCATATTGAACCAACCCTGCGTTTGAGACATAAATACAATCAGTTCATAATGTATAATCATTTTAATATGTGGTTGTAGACTATTTGCTAATATTTTATTTAAATTTTTGCATTAATATTCATTAGGAATGCTATTCTAATTTTTCTTTCTCTGTTTTGTCTCATCCTGGTTTACATATGAAGACCATATTTGTGTCATGGATAGAATCTGTAAGGGTTTCTTCTTATTTTTGCAAATAGTTCATTTAATATTGAAATTGAATGTTTAATAGAATTCACTTGAAAATCCATCTGGTCCAAAGGTTTGGGTTTTTTCCTGTTACAAGGTAATTGGTAGCTTGTTCAATTTATTTTTCTTTCTTTTCCTGTCAAACTGGGCATTTTGTATTTTTGTAAGTATTCACCCATTTCCTCTCGGTTATCAGTTTCATTGGTATTTAATTGAGCAAAACGGTTTCCTTAATTTCCATTTCAATTGTGAAATTTTTTTCACTTTTGATATGAATAATTTCACTTTTTCTTTCTCTTTTAAGGTCATTGTGATGACTTGAAGCATAATGTAAGGTCCCTTATTAGCTCTTTTATCAAGTCTGTATTTATTATTGCCTCATTTAAAATCATGATTGTTATCCCTGTGGATTAACTTGAATAATAAATTCTGCTCCAACTTCTTATTTTAAGTCCATGAAATTTTATGTGCTTCTTGTAAATTATGTATTGCTGTAATGCATTCCACTATCCTCTTTCACTTTATGGCTGAGTTCATCCCATTCATGTTCATAGTTGTGATTGCTAGTTGTGTGTTTCCCTTTATCCTGCCATCGTACTTTTCCTTGTTTTGCCACCAGTCTACTCTTTACAAATAAGAAGGTGGTTTAAAAGGAAAAAAAAAAGGAGTTTGCCCAAAATTTGTGATCTATAAATAAAGTAATCTGTTTCTGTTCTATTGCCCCTCTTCTCTTCTCCTTGCCCTGCTCCTATCACAAGTTTTTACTCTTTATTCATTTCCTTTTAGTCCCTAATATATGCCCCCAACACTGGAATTTGTTTTGTTATGACTAGTTTCTTATCTATCTTTTCTTCCCTCTTAAGCTCCCCTCTTCTTCCCTGTCCCCTCCTTTTTCTGTGTTTGTGTGAGCACGCACATATGTGTAAGTTGAGAGAGAGGGAGATTCAACTTTCCTTTTTCTAGTTCTGATGAAAATGAAATTCATTAGATACCCATTCTCCCCACCCTTCCTCCATGTATGAATGTACTTTATCTCATGTGCCCCCATTATGTGAAGTGGTAAATTCCCTCCCTTCCTTCTCCACCCCTTTCCTTCCCAATATCCCTCCCATTTCAGTCTTCTAACAAAACAGAACAAAACTACCTTCAGTTCCTCTGTCTGTCTTACTTAACTTTCTCTATGACCCTCAAAGACCTTAGGCTTCTAAGAAGATACTTTTCTCTTCTCTCCCTATTATATGTGTGTAAATAATTCATCCCCACATACTCTCTTCCAATTAACCAATTTTTTTAACCTTTTTATCATCTTCTTGACTCCTGTATTTCAATTTCATTGTTTACTAGGTTCTGGTCTTTTTTTATCAAGAAGTCTCACAAATATTTCATTTCATTGAAGATACATTTAATTCCTATGGGAGTATGTTTAGTTTTTCTGGATAGTTTTTTTTCCCTAGTTTTAGGCGTTTATCTTTTCCTTTTTGGAATATCATATTCTAAACCTTCCTCTTACTTATGGTCACAGATAAATGTAGTTCCTTGGTACATGAACTCTTTCTTTTTGGATTCTCGAAGTATTTTTTTTTCCTTGACCTAGAAGTTCTGAATCTTGTCTATATATAACATTCCTGAGCATTTTCATTTGAGGATTTCTTTTAGGAGGATATGAGTGAATTCTTTCTATTTTCAATTTTCTTTCTGGTTCTAAGAGAGATAGAAATTTTCATTTGTGATATGGTATACAAGATTTTTATTTTGTTTTATTTTTTGGTCATACTTTTCAGGTAGTCCAAGGATTATTTCCCTCTGACCTATCGGTTGTTTTAGATATTTCATTCTTTTCATTTTTTTTAACTTTTTGATTTTGTTTTTAATATTCCTCATTGTTTCATTGAGTCATTGTTTACTTGGTGGCCCATTCAAATTTCCAGGAGTTCAATTCTTGGTCAAAGTCTGCTATTATCTGTTCTAAGGTATTAATTTATTTTATTTATTATTATTATTATTAATTTTTTTCATTCCTTCTTCCCTAATTATTCCATTTTGTATCTCTTGTTTCATTTCTTCCAAGTACACTGGTAGTCCTTGTGGCTAGGATACTTTTTTTTCTACAAAACTCTATTTAGATTGATTCTAGAGTTATTCCCTACTTCTGTGATTGTCCCTCAGAAGTGTCTCAGTATGGGTGTTTCTTCGTTGTGTTTGACATTCTTAGCTATTTAGACAGATCTCCAGACTCAGTTTCTGAGTTGGGGCTTGTGCTTGGGTAAAACTGCTGCGGATGATGCGGAAGATATGGACAACCCCAGTTTGGGCCTGAGTGCTGTGGTTAAGACTAGACCCCATGGGGCAGCTACATGGCAAAGTAAAGCACCAGCTTTGGAGTCAGGAGGATCTAAGTTCAAATCTGGCCTTAGACACTTGACATTTACTAGTTGTGTTCTTTGGCCTTGTGTCCTGCTATGGGTCATATCTGAGACCTCCTGGATGCTGACTTGGACCAAGCCTGTCTGGATACTGCTCTAGGCCTATGTCCTGAGCCTAGGCTCCTGGGTTGCCCTGGACTAAATGCTATTTTTACTGCTGGGTTTGGACTCTGAGGATTCCCTTATATGTAGTCTGTGATTCCCTGCACCTTCCAGCTACCCTCACTTGTCAACATTCTGAGTTCCCATGAGATTCTGACTATTCTTTATCATTGTTCTGGTGCATTTTAGCTTACCGGGGTGTTTGTGGGAGATCTAGGCTCTTCTAGTCTCTAACAAGCCACTATCTTACCACAATTTTCTGCTTATTATGTTCAAGAAACAGTGCAAAGGTATTGGAGATAAAAAGACAAAATGAAAAACAGCCCCTGCACTCAAAAAACAAACATTCTTCTGGGAGAAGGCGCTGCATTTAATATATAAACAGATAAATTATAATGTTGCACAAATATATAATGTAATATATAAAGATAAATACAATAATTGTGGCTAGGACAAGAAGCCTGGGGTCAGTCAGGTGGCTAAGGTGCTGTGAATAGACCGCTGAACCTAGAATCAGGAAGACTTGAATTTAAACTCCTTTGTTTACTAGCTAGGGCAAATCTCGGTTTCCTCATCTGTAAAAAGAGAGCAATGATAACGCCTATGGACCAGGGTTGTTAGGATCAAATAAGTTGGCATGTATAAAGTACTCCACAAACCTTAAAACACTAATGCCAGCTGTCTTAACGGCAACAATAATTATTATTTAAAAGCATTAATAATGAGGAGCATCAGGAAAGACTTTCCATAAGAGGGAGGTGGTACTTGCACTGATATTTGGATGATAAAAGAGCACTTCCAAGGGTGGAGAATGAGGCTGCAAAGTTACGGGGTTCGGGGAGCAGTGTGTAGGTCATTTGGACTAGAACACAGAGTTTGAGGGGAAAATGTGAAATAAACTTGGAAAGTTATATTGGGTATTGTAAAGAGTCTTACAAGCCAACTTGAAGAGTTTGTACTTTTGAGCACTTCAATTCAATAAACATTTATTAAACGCTTATAAATATGCTGTGCCGGTGACTGTTCTAAGCGCTGGGTATACACATGAGAAAAAAAGATGGTCTCTGACCTCGAGGAGTTTATAATCTCACACAGAAGAGGAAGATGGAAAGTGAAACCACGCAGAGCTGCAGATAGAATGTGCAGAGCGGAGAGAAGTCCAGATCCCAGTCCTCTGTCGAGGAAAGCTTTGGGAGGAATTCATCCAGCCTTCAATCAGAAGGGAGAGGAGGCTGTTGAGTGTCCAAGGCTGAGTTCTGGTGTGATAATGACGAGATTTCAAGTGATCTGCATATTTCTTAGAGTTCAAACCAAACTGAGTTGCAGATGGAAAGTGGAGAGTAGAGGGTAGTGGAGAACCCAACTGTCTAATCTTGGATGCTAGGAAGATTATTTGAATAGCCCCACAGAGGATCGTAGAGACTGAGGATCCTCTTGTTTCTAAAGGGGGAAAAATCTGATGGCACTGGACATAGCAGTCAACAAACAGCATCATAAAAAGTGAAACTAACTGTATCATAATGAGCAAGAAACAAAAGGTTTCTGACACAGGAATAATTTGAGCATGTGTCAAAATCAACTCCAGATTAAAACAGATAAATGTATGAATGGCCTCCTGCTGGAAATGCTCTCCAGTTTGTCACTTATACATTTAAACCATAATGTCCAGCACTGAATATAATGTGCCAGATGTATTCATGCAACCTAAGATTCCATTAGCTTTTTCGGCTGCCACATCATACTGCAAGTTCAGAACTGGCTATAAAAAAGAGTAGAACAACCTGCCTGGAGGCCAAAGGTTCAGGGATCCTCCCTCCCTGTATTGGCTACTCCCTTATCCATGCGTTAGGAAAATGCATGCCCCACCTTGGCATCTCTTTCCTATGAGGAAAGCCAGAGGAAATTTTCTTGCAAGGTAGCCACCCACTAGGTTGCGATTTGCATTGCTGCCTACTACTTTATTTTAGAAGGTGTCCAGAATGTAGAATTGTAGCAAGAAGTAATTAATCTTTCATGAACTCAAGTTTAGGAAAGCAGGACTTTAGTTCTGATGAAAATGATCAGCTGGTACCATCACCTAGCACTGGGGTAGGGACAGACAGGTCAGTAGGTTATAGAAGATCAAGGCTATCTGACCTGTGGCCAGACTAACTCAGATATCACAGTCTGTAACTGGCAAAACAGTTACAGACAAGTTACCAGACAATGTGCACTTTGCATGAAATTACATTTATTCACTGATACATATATTAATTGCTGAATGCTATTAATTTATTATTTTTGGGATATACCGTTTTGCTTGTTTGCTTGTACAGTTTGATAACTATGCTTAATTTATTGTTAGCAAATTAATATCTATTTTACATAGCCTAGCAATGTCATTACTGCATGAATGCAACAATCATTCTGGCTGCCTTGGAAGGTTCCTTCCCAGATCAGCATAAGAATTATATTCCTTCCCAGACCAGGAAAAGAGAAAACTATCTCAGAACTGGAACTGAAATGCAATACCCTCAACACCCCCTCCTAGAAGTTTCAATCATCTGGAGAAGGAAGAATGCTAATCATGGGATTGAATAACAAACTACAGGTTGGACAAAGACCCTTCTTCGATTCAGAAAAGGCAGAACCTCCTCAAATCACTAAAGCACTATTCAGGATTTGACCTTTTTTCAAACAAACTCTACAATGAGTCTACAACTCTACAAGAGTTGCTAAAAAACAGTAAATATCAAAATTAGGTAGAAGATCTAGCAGTTGGGGTGAAACCACCCATTTGACTCAGGTGCCTCAATTAGATGAGAACACTTTTTGATGGAATCAAAGGGGGCATAGGGGAGGAGGGGAAGGTGCCGTACACCTTCTTCAGTTAATCAAAGCCTTGTGTGATTAACACTCAAAGCAATTTTTATAAAAGGGAGAAGCTATCCCAGAAGTTGGGGGCGGGGAGGGCCTAGGAAAGTGTTCAATGAGGGAAAGAGATTGAGTATCTGGATTCAAAAAAACGGAACAAAGGCAAGAGTATAAATGGCTCTACAACCTTCTCCAAGAGAAGGACTCAGAGGAAGTCCTGAGAAATGGTCAGCTTTCCCCAATGTTGCCTCCCAATGTCTACATCCATAGATACTGTAATATAATCTGCTGTTCCATTTCCTAAATATTGCCAGTAAACTAAACTTTGCCTCAACCACAGGGAAGCCAGAGGTTAACTAGAAATAGATATAAATATAGGGTTATTCAGACACATACCTTGGGCTTGGGTGGGATTTTGTTCTGTTTGGTGGTTTTAAAAAAGAAAAGGGAGGAGGAAAGGAACATATTGGGGATGAAATGCAGAACAAGAAGGAATAACTTATTGTTTCAAATAAATAGTATGCACAAGAAGAAAAGTATTCAAACATTCTAGAAAGCAATTTAGAATTAGGCAAATAAAAAGTCCATACTCTTTGACCCAGGAATTCCATTACTCAGCATATTACCCCAAAGAAGTCAAAGAAAAACAGAAAAGACCCATACATATCAAAGTATTCATGACAGCACTTTTAAAAAATTAATATTTTAGTTTAGCACTTTTGTTATAATAAAGAACTACAAAGTGAATGTAATGAAATTGTACTGTTAAAAAATGTAAAAAAAAAAACAAAGGACAGATTCAGAGAAACCAAAGGAACTTATATGAACTGATGAATAAAGTGAGCAGAACCAGGAGAACAATTTATACAATGATTTAATGACATCATTAAGAAAAACAACTGTGACAGGTTTAAGAACTATGATCACCTCAATAACCAATTATGACTCCAGAAGAAAGAAAATGAATTGTGCTTCCCACTTCTTGGAGAAAGGCGATGACTAAAAGATGCAGAGTGAAACATATTTTACACATATTTTCAGAAACAGCCAATGCGTGGATTTGTTGTGAATAGCCATTCTGAGTGGTTTTTACCAGGCTTTCTTCTGATGCCTCAATTGCTTAACAGAAAGCCCTTTAAAACCCATGTTGTCCTAGTGATTGAGGTGTGAAAGTTAAAGATGAAAAGGACCTTAAAAATCATCCAATTTAACTTCTTCATTTTATAGATGGAGAAACTGGGTCCCCAGAAGATGGAATGCTCTGAATCAGCAATACCTACACACTCTGTTTCGGAATTTAGGGGAAATCATCTGACATGACTAATGCCATTTGACCTAGTCTAAAGATATGACTCCTCTTGTGGAATCAAGGTATCATCATAGAATCAAAGAATCTTAGAATTGTAAGAAACCTGAGAGATCATCTTATCTAATTCCCTCATTTTACAGTTAAGGAAACTGAGGCCCAGAGGCCAAGTGGCTTATCCAAAGTAGCATGGTCAGTTATTCAGTTAGTGAATAAACATTTATTAAGCACTTACTTACTCTGTGCCAGGCACTGTGTTAGCATTCAAGATACAAAGGGAAAAAAAGTAAAAGTCCCTGCTGACTTTAGATAGGAAGGCAACATACAAAGCAACCATGTTTATAAACAAGCTACATACACAATAAATTGGAAACAACAAACAAAGGAAATTTACTAAAATTAAAGGAGAATTGGGAAACACTTCCTGTAGATAGTGGGATATTACTTGGGACTTGAAAGAAGCCAGGGAATCAGGGAGGCAGGGATGAGCAGGGAGAACATTCCAAGTATGAGAGTTAGCCAGTGAAAATGCCTGGAGCCAAAAGATGTAATGTTTTGTTCAAGAAACTCCCAGGAGGCCTGTTTCACTGGATTTGAGAGTACATGGGGTAGGGAGACAAAGGTAATGCATGACAAGTTTAGAAAGGGTGGAACAGATTAAGAAGGATTTTGAATGTCAAACAGAGGAGAGAGCCACTGGAGTTGATAGGGTAGAGGGTGACATGGTCAGACCTACATTTTAGGACGATTGCTTTCACGAAGGAGAAAATGATGGGCTAGAGTAAAGAGACACGTGTGGCAGGCTGATCAATCAGCAAACTGTTGCAGTAGTCCAGGAAAACATGGAATAAAATAGAATCAATTATGCACACAGAGGGCTTTACCTTGACAAAAAGAGCCACCTCTTCATGTGAGACAGGGGCAAAGAAAGTGATAGGAGCAGAAGGTGTCTTGGGTGATGTGAGATGAAGAAGTGAGGAGAAAGGGGAGCTCTTGCATTAAAATGACCTCAATTTTTTTTCAGTAAGGTATGAGGCAAGATTCTCAGCTGAGATGATGGGGGGAGTGGGAGCCATGGGAGATGTGGGGAAGATGAAAAGGTTTGTAAGAGCTGCTGTGGTAAGTGGGATAATGAGTCAATTAAGGACATGGAAAAGGATTGCCTTGCAAATGTGAGCAACCAGTTGAGAATTAACCTGGATGTTGAAGTGACAGCCAATAAAGAAATCCTGTCCTTCTAACTTAAGCTCTATTGCTTTGTCCTCTGAGATGGCTATAAGGCAAATCGCTTTTTCCCACTGAATTCAATCATACAATTAGAGATATGTCTCCATGGAAAAAAAATATCCAAAAGACTTAACTGAAATATTTTAGAGGGGAAAGAGTTAATTGGCAGCCAAACCCAAGAACTCTGTAACAACTAAAAAGCCTTTACTGCATTTTCCCCAATTACTCCTATCTCCTCTATTCTTAACTTCATATCGTCCCCAATTCCTTATCTCCTCTCCCCAAAAGCACAGGAATTCCTCAAGTAATCAAGGTTCTCTAGCTTTCCATTTATATCTTCTGTGGACTTTTAAAATTCATCTTTTTTTTAGGTGGATGTTTAAATTAGCTATGAGTGGGAGGTGAAGCCCTCTCATAGAATCTGGATCTTGGCCTTTCTGAGAGTTGAGTGGGATGAATGGGGGTGGGGACTTTTCAGCATGGCTCAGGGCTTCTGATTGTTAGCTAGGCCTAAGTTTTGAGTTACTACCTGTAGAAATTCAAACCTTAGAGCAGCCTGAACACCGTCCTGCCCACCCTGCTCCCCCCTCATCCTCCCCCCCCCCACTGCCCAGCCCAAGCCTCACCACATAAGGATAAAAAGATAATGGTGAATGTACATTGGCTAACCTAACCTTCCTTGTTCCTCATATTTTGGGATGGAGCTTTGCACTTAGAATGTATGGCCAAACCGTCAGCCAATGAGAGTGAAGATCAGTGTTGGGAGAGGGATGGAATGCGTTAGGGTATATAAGCATGCTTTGCTTTCTGTACTGTGCCCCTCCTACTAGCTCGCTGCTGGTGGTGACGACACCCTTTCTCTCCAGATCTTAATAAACAAGTTTTCTGTTTCTACCTTGAGAGGCCTCTGACTCTTTTAATTAATTGTTGGTGAGTGGTCAAACCCCACACAGCTAGCTACCTACTTAAATTGAATTGAAGCTCTATTTTTCCCCAAAATGTAGCCAGTATAAAACTTGAGTTTTATGCTTGGTATGACTTTTCAAAGAACAGCCATATGTACTTTTCCTTTCAAAGAGATCTGAGTAATCTATAAATGAGCTTAAACTAGACAGCTATCTGAGATCTCACCTACAGTTGCTTCCATAAAATGGAAGAAGACCATAGTTCTGGAGTTGGAAGAGGCCTCAGGAGCCTCTTCATTTTACAGATCAGAAAGTGGAGGACCACTGAACATAAGTGACTTGCCTAAGGTCAGAAATAAGCTCAACTGATGGAAACTTACAGGGAGGCAGAATTTGGTTCAACCTAAGGAAAAACCTTCTGATAATTAGGACTGGGATCACAGGGCTAAGATGTGTCAAAAGCAGAACTTGAACCCAGGGCCTTTCTATCCCATACTACATTCTTTAAATGAGCAAATAATGAGGGAATGAATTTTTTTTGGAAGCAATTGAGGTTAAATGATTTTCCCAGGGTCACACAGCTAGTAAGTGTCTCAGGTCAGATTTGACCTCGGATCCTTCTGACTCCAGGATTGGTGTTCCATCCACTGTGCCACCTAGTTGCCCCACTGAATTTTTTCTAAAATATTTTGGACTAACATCCCATTAGCAACTTCAGTGTTTATGGCAGAAGCAGGAGAGTATGGGGAAAATAAAAGGCACTCCTGACAGCCTGATAATATCACCTGGCCACTCAAGACAATAATGACATTTTATTTTATTTATTTTATTTTGAAAAAGAAAGTAAAAACCACTGATAGGAAGAGGCCTTGCCGCCAACACAATGCTTTTGGAAACCAAAACCCCTTGGCGTAAGTGGAGTGGGGTTGAAAGGGTACTATCCATCACCGAACCTCAGTCTACCCAAGTTCTGTGTGATTGGCTTTGTATAACCCCTGCCTTTATTAAATAGTGGTGGGCACTGTAAAGAAAGAATGCCAAACAGAAGATGATGATCATAGTGGACAAAGTGATCAGGGTGTAAATAGACATGCTCTTTTCCAAGGTACCTCTCACCAGGCACATATAGTGGATAGGACACATGTCTGTAGTACAGTCAATGAGAGAGCCATTCACCAGGGGTAGGTGCCTGTATATAAGGATCCACAGAAATGTTGTCTGGGAAGTCAGTTGTAGCAAGAAGTAGAAGAGATATAAACCCAGCAACATCTTTTCCTGGTGAACATTCAATACATTTTTCTTCGGGTACGGGGTAGTCTCCTGTATTCCCACCATAGAGCCCAGCTCCACTTCACTGATTGACTCCATCACCTTCATTTTGTTTTGCCTCGGTAAAATCTGAACAATGAAGAACTCCATGAGGAAAAAGGTGGCCAGGAAGATAAACAAGAAGAAATACCAAAGGCCTACCACGGCCATGTCAAAATGTTTCTCAAAGCATTGCATCTGGCAGAGAGAGGAGATGTTGCCTTGGCACCAGAAGTCATTGTGGATTGAAGCCCAAGGCATTTGAACTACATATATCACCACCCCATAAACCCCAAGAAAGCCAAACCATAATAGTCGCCCACTATAGTAGCCATTTCCATCACCAGCCACAGAGAGAAAGGTAGGAATTAGTCCAGTTACTGCTGATGTAGCCATGTCCTCAAGATGCCAGGATCAAGGATGAAGGTGTAGACTCATCAAGGAGAATTCTAACAGCAGCTCAGCCATGGAAGAGAAGAGGGGAGGAGAAGGAAGGATCAGAAGACACCAACAGAGCCCATCTCAGTTTTATTTATTTTTATCTTCCACCCCACTCCACCCTCAAAAAAGCAACATTCAGGTTTCCTACCATGAAACATGCTATTCATTACCTTCTACATCTCCTGACCAGTGGTCCAATAGAAGGTAAAATTTATTAGCTTTCAAAGGTCTGTGTCCAATGCTGGAATTCTCTTAGAATACCTCACATTAAACTCTACCTTTGTCTTACCTCCCCTACTAAATTATAGGTTCATTGAGAAAAAGTACTAAATTTTATCCACCTTTATTTAAATCCCCTATCAGCACGTAGCCCAGCACCTTCCATACAGAAAGGACTCAGCAAATATTTATTCAATCTAATTATGAATGAACTCTTCTTGTGAGTCGTTTTATCTCTTCCACCAGAAATCAGGAGACTTGAAAACACTCTTTCTTTCCAGGTCTATGGGAAGATAAGTATCAAAACTCCAATTAGCTTTTTCTCGTCAAAGCACTGAACTCCTATGACTCTTCTTCCTGACAACACTTCTTTATATTTACCTACTGCGTTGTTTCACAGAAAGAAAGTGCTTCTCTTTTTAAAATCTAATTTTTGTTATCTTTATGTACACGTTTAGTATTTGCCTTATTATCTTGCATGCGTAAAATGAGAGAGTTGTACTAGATAGTCTCCAAAGGTCCCTTCTACCTCTACATATATGATCAAATGAGATATTTGTAAGAAAAAAACTTATCAAACCTTAAAGTGCTATATAAATGCTAGCTATTATTACCTATTAGCTTTGATCCCATGACCAATCTGAACAATTGTTCCTTTAGACAGACCAGAATGTTTGATTTTGTTTGTATAGCTAAATACGTAATACATTTTTGTTCACTGAAAAAATGGTCCGGTCATTACTGACATTAATGGATTAAGTAGACACATATTAACATCATTCATCCAGGAAACATCCTACTGGTCCACATATAGGCTGTGCTTCCCACCCTTACCCCACCCCCACTTGGGGAAAAAAAACCCTGACTTGTATTAATTCTGAATGTGACCTATAATTTTTCTTTTAGCAGGAACAAAAGAATAATGAAACTGCTGAAGTCAAAGAAGATTAATTAACCATAAAAATGAGTAAAAACATTTTTATTTTAATATTCATACTTAATATATTTTTGTATAATAATTTTTCCTTTCAAACAGATTTCATTTTAAGGGTACAACCTACATTGGACTTGAATGTATATTCAAACTAAAATGGTATTGGGTACCTAAGATATATGTGTGTGTGTGTGTGTGTGTATGTATGTATATGTTTATTTATGTGTATATATGTAATGTGTGTGTATGTAGTATACATAGTATACATACATATGTATGTACACACACACACATAAACATAGGCAAAACAGTGTGTTATTCTCTGTGAGAAAGACAAAGACTTGCTCCTTGCCCTCAAAGAGCTTATGATCCAGTAAGAGGTAAGATAAAATATGTACTCAAAATCGTATTATAGAAGGTATAATGGGTCTAATAAGACAGGTAGATCAAGGCAGAGATTTCCATCAGACTACTGGAAATATGGGTCTGGAATCATCCTATAAAGATGACAGTAGAAGCTGTGGGGGTGGAAGAGATCTTTAAAGGAAACTAACACAGGGTCAATGATATAGTTAGACTATGACCTATACAGAAGGATTTCAAACATACTGTAAGACTCTATCTCTCAAAAAAATGTACCCACCCCAACTTCCATCTTTCAAGAGAGCTCTCAATCCCCAGTATATGAGGCATTAATAAACCATAAAGGCATTTTCTCCAGAAGTCCACTGTTAAATGTACATATATGACAGATGACCTCAGGCTCCTCCCTTGGTCCTCTCTCATATTCTCAGTTCAGATAACTCTTATCTGTTGTGTTACAGGACAACTGTGTTTCTTTGGAGGCAAAGTGTGAAGATCTGAGAAAAACCAGAGAAGCTGACCAGAGCCAGTAGGTCTGTATAGTATCTGCAGTGTCCTGAGGACAAGTCCTCAGATGAGGGAGTGCCTTTAGAATAGCTAGAGTATTGCCCAAATTGGGGAAACAGGTGCTGGGAGGCATATGAGGCAACAAAGACAAACCTCACCTACTTAACAATTTTGCCCAAGGCCAGACCATTAAAGTGTGAGACCAATGGGAAAATCTGGAGAGAAAGGGGAATGGCATGTGTCTTAGCTGGAAGGGGAAAGGACCAGAAAAGGGGAAAGCTCCCTCACTCTCGCCTGGCAACTGAGAAGAAGGGATTGATTTCCAGATTTCCTGTGCCTTTTCTATTCATACAGACGGCAATTGAAGCACTAGGTATCAGTCCATTGAAAACTAGATTGCCTCCCAAACCCTGTATTCTGATCATAACTATCAAGTTCCAGGATAAATTGGGGATTGGAGGGAGGAGGGTTTCCATCTCACCTTTATCTTTTGCTTTATCCTAACAGTCCTCTTTTTCTGACTTCCCAGCCCAGATCTCTGATTCTATCCCACCATCATCAACTGCCCACTTTCTTAGAACTTTCCCCTCTATAATCTTCACATTCAGCTAGAGACCTCATTGGCTGAGACAACTCTCCATCTCCCATGTAACCAACCAATCAGTATCCTTTGAGAATTACAGGTGTTGAAAAGGAGTCGTGTTAAATTAAGATGAGTGAGATCCCTCTGTTGGGGAGTCTCACATAGTACAAGGAAAAGGTTTTATGAAATCTAGGAAGGGCCTCCTAGGGCAGAATAATGTTTCTATTGAGATTCTCAACTAGGTCCTCAATGCTGTCAGGCAATTCTTTTATGCCTGCCTTATCAACTCCATCCCATTCTCCAGAGTAGCTCTTCTGAACCTTTTTCATCCCATCCTGGCTTCCTCTCCCTCTCCTCTCTCAGCTGAGAGTCTTGACTCATATTTTACTGAAAAAATTGAGGCCATTTGCAAGAACTCCCTCTTTTCCACTTCTCATCTCTTACTACTGAGATGCTTTCTGCCACTATCTCCTCCTTTATTCCTATCTCACATGAAGAAGTGGCTCTGCTCTTTGTCAAGTTAAATCCCTCTACCCATACCAGTGATCCCATTCTATTCCACTTCCTCCACCAGACTGTTCCCTCCATCATCCTCTCTCTTATCTTCGGTTATCTTCAGTTTCTCTCTGTCTACAGTCTCCTTCCCTACTGCCTGCAAATATGCCCATGTCTCCTCCATTCTGAAAAACCCTCACTTGATCCTTCCATCTCTGCTAATTCTCACCCTATATCTCTTCTGCCCTTTGTGGCTAAACTCCTTTAAAAGGCCGACTACAATAGGTGCCTCCACTTTCTCTCTCCTCTCTTCTTAACTTCTTACGATCTGGCTTCCAACCGAAAAAATGGCCTTTTCCAAAGTTAATGATGTCTTAACTGCCAAATCCAAGGCCTTTTCTTGATCCTCACTCTTCTTGACCTCTCCACAGTCTTTGACGCTGTCGATCATCCTCTACTCTTTGATACTCTCTTCTAAGTTTTTGTGACACTGCTCTCATCTGGTTCTCCTCCTGTCTATATGGCTATTCCTTCTCGGTTTATTTTGCTGGGTCCTCCTCCAGATTTTGCTTTCTAAACCATGCTTTTCTAACCTTCAGGGTTCTGGCCTGAGCTCTCTTCTCTTTTCCCTCTATACCACTTCATTGGTGATTTCATCAGCTCCCATGGATTTAATTATCATCCCTATGCTGATGATTCTTAAATCTCTCTGCTGACCTCCAATTTTGCATATCCAGCTACCTTTCAGGCAGCTCTAACAGGGAGTTCAATAGATACTTTAAACTCAGCATATCCAAAATTGAGCTTATTATCTTTCCTTCTAAACCCTCTCTACCTCCTACCTTCCCTATGTTCAGAACACTAGCATCCTCCTAGTCCCCCAGGACCACAGCCTAGGTGTGCTAACCAGTGCCTTTTAAGTAGGCACTTAATAAATGCTTACTGACTGGCTGACTGAGGATCCTTGATGTTCCCTCTCTCTAACCCTGATCACTATTGCCAGGGTTGTTGCACTTTGGCTAAAGACTAATTGGTTATGAACTGGTCCCATGTGGCATCATTCATTGGTAGGATTTTAGTCCCTACCTGTCCAGCCTACATGGGAAGCACACTAAAAACAGATGTCCTGGTGGACATCCCTCATAACATCATAGGGGTCATCTCCTCATTGGGTTTTACCAAACTAAAAAGGCTTTGAATACTTTAAAAAGCATAGAAGAGTGGAATCTTATCATTGAGACAGTCAAGGTAGGGAGTAGGAGGTGGAGGGAGGAAGGTAAGTGAAAAAATGGAGAGTTTCAGAGGACACTGAAATGACCTCTCAATTGATGCTGAGTAAAGCGAAAAGAACTAGGAGAACAATTTGCACAATGATAATGACATTATAGAGAAAAATAACTTTGAAAGACATTAGAAATCTGATCAGTCCCATGACAAACTGTTAGTCCAAAAGAATGAAGATGAAACCTGCCACTAACCTCCTGACAAAGCAGTGATGAACTTCAAATGCAGAAAGAGCTATACATACATTTCAGACATGACCAGGACAGACAAATTTGTTTTGCTGGACTATACCGTTATGTAGTGAGATCAATTAACAAACAGACAAACAAATAAACAAACCAACAAGCAAAAAAAAACCAGCATTAAGTGAAGAGAAGACCTAGCTAGTTGAAGATGCCAATAAAATATCAAAAGATTTAACAAAGAGATATTTATCCATACCTGATTTTTGCCAGACTGCTTTGAAGTTTTCCCAGAAGTTTTTGTCAATTAACGAGCCCTTACCCAACAGCTGCACTTTTTTAGATTTATCAAACACTAGATTCTATGCTTCTGTATGTTGTGTGTCTAATCTATTTCACTGAATCACCTCTGCATTAAAAAAAAATTTTTTTTACATTTTAAGGTCCAAGTTTGTCTCTCTCACTCATTCCCCACCTCTCACTAAAGACGGTCACCATTTCACACACACACACACACGCTTTTTGTCCAAAGTCATCATATAAGGCATTCATGGCTATTGACAAGAGTATATTTTGGGTAGCACGAACTGTTTCCTGGTTCCATATGTGGGATCAATTGCAATCCAGTAACAGCACTTCATTGCACAGCTCCAACCTCTGCTATTGCTTGAGCAGCAAGGAACCTTCCACAGTCTGAAACTTTAGAGAAGTAGGATTGTTACCCTGTTTTTGACTTGTAATTTTTCTCTTAGTCCTTCATCACTCATTGGTTCTTGCCTCCAGTCGTCTGCAGACAACTATAGCAAGGAAGATTGGTCAGTATCACGAGATTTACATATGTTCTTGGCATGCTCTCTGGTAAAAAGTCCCAAGTTCTCCATCCATACTTCCACTCAGTACTTCAAGGTCCAAATTGCTCTTTTATTTTCTTCTGATATTGATGGAGTATAGGCTCTGGGAGCCCCCTTGAACTCTCCTTGAATCTTCCCACTGGATGAGGCTGTCTGAGGCCATAAACCTTTCATTTTCTCTAGGCCCAAAACTCTGTTTCTCTTTAGCCTAGCCTAGCCCTCCATTGTCTGGCTACTTCCCACCCTTGATCCTATCAAAATATGTACACCCAAATCTGTTACCCTTAATAGCCTAGCCCTCCATTGTCTGATTGCCTCCAGCTATTTCCCACCCTTAATCTCATTCCTGGAGTCTGACCTAACCCCAGTGCCCCCCAATCACCCCAGTCTCATCACAACCCTTCCTAAACCCCTCCTTCCATCATCCCAGAACCACCCCTAGATCCCTCCCTCAGTCTTTCTGTATATAAGATCCATCTTGCCTCCATGAAGGTGCTCAGATTCAATCTAGCTTAGATGGTATCGAGCCTGCTGGCGTTAGTGATACAAACGCTCAGGCTCCTTGAGAGAGTACCCATTATGGCTAATCTTTGATAAATTTGGGGGTTTTTTGGCTGTAAGAAGGCTTGAGTTGAATTCATTTGGCAGGACCCGATGGGTTGATATTTTGGGGTCCCAAGCACCCCTAAACCCAAACCTTAACAGTATCACCTCAATTCTAGAGTTCTGTGGCATTCTGGACAAAGAGTCTGCATCCACATTAGTCCTGCCAGGTCTATAATGTGTGTTGAAAGTCTGCACAAGCCAATGCTAGTGCAAGGGTAAGTCAGTAGATTAAGTCCTTTTAAATGTTTTTTCACCTTTGAGTCACACAGTATTAGAGAAAAAAGTATTCTAGTGGTCTTCTGATGACCCACCCCACCCCACAAACATCACAGCTAAAGTTTATATGTCATGCCAGGAAACATCTAACCTTGCTTCTATGAAGTTGTCCACTGCCTTTGCAGTTCTCCCCCTTAGGCTATCTGTCATAGGGTCTTTCCTAGCTAGGGTCTTTCCTAGCTTTCCCCCTTACACTGTCATTTTCATCACTTTGTCTGGCTCAGGGGTTTTCCAGTGTTCAGTTACACTCTTGCCTGTTCAATCCAAGTCTCTTGGGATTGTTTTCCTGGGGAACATGGTTCAGGTCCAGAGAAAATGCCAATGTGGAAAAACTGACAAATTAGTAACCAAAAATATGTCCCTTATATCTTCCCATAATTCCTTGCCCCAGACTTGTTTACCAAGAATTTCCAAATTTTGATTTTTCCACATTGCATCCATGTAGCTAACCCATTAGCTACTTCCTACGAATCAATGAATATATGAAACTATCCTCCTTTCTCTGTTTTAATAGCTTGATGTACTGCCGTAAGTTCAGCATACTGACTACTTCCACCTATCCCAGTACTTTCCAAAGTTCTCTTAGTACATGGCTTATAGGCTGCTGCTTTGCAATGTCTTTTATGGCCCAAATATTTTGCTGTCCCATCAGTGAACCATGCATGTTTCTTCTGTTCTTCAGTCAATCTATCATATCTCTCATTTCATTTTACCAAAGATTGTACCAACTGTTGCCTTGGTTCAGAAGGTTTGTCTTTTCCATCAATGTCAATGCTTGCTATAGATTCATGTAGAGCAGAAACTCCACTTTTGCCTGTTTTTGATCTATTCTGAATATACCATTTCTACTTAATTATGCTAGCCTCTTGGGCATGTCCAATTCTATGAGATGCTGGGTTACTCATTACCCAAGTCATAATTGGGATTCCAGCCATAATATCACTTCATGACCCAGACTCAGTTGTTCAGTCTCTACCAAAGTCCAATATGTAGCTAACAACTGCTTTTCAAAAGGTGTACATCGTAACCCAGATGAAGGTAGTTTCCTTCACCAAAATCCTAAGGGTACATTTTGTCTTTGTTGTTTTTACCATAAATTCCAGTTCACATAATCATCCTGTACAGTCACCTGTAATTCCATAAGTCCACTTTGCATAGGCCATAAATCCAGAGCCAATTGTATAGCAGCTTTAGCTTCCTCAAAAGCTTTACTCCGTTCAAGTCCCCAGTCAAATTCATATTTTTTCCTGGTAACTTTATGTAAGGGTTTCAAAATCTGTCCAAGATGTGGAATGTGGTGCCTCCAATATCCAAACAGTCCTATGAACTTTTGTGCCTCTTTCTTATTGGTGAGGATAGGAAAATCTTGAATCTTTTGTTGAGCTTGTGGGAGAATATCTCACAGTCCTTTATTCCACTGTATACCCAAAAACTTTACAATTTGAACTGGCCTTTGAATCTTTGCAGGGTTATTTTCCCATCCTTTGCTTTTCATACGCTCAATTAAAAGTATCAAAATCTTCTTCACTTCTTTTACATTTTCTCCCTGTATCAAAATATCATCTATGTAATAGGTAAGCTGTACACCAGGTAATTTTAATTCAGCCAAGTGTTCAGCCACAATCTTATGACAGATAGTTGGGCTATGCAGATATCCTTGTGGCAAGCATGTAAAAGTATATTGTTGAACCTGTCACATGAAAGCAAACTGGTCTCATTGTGTGGAGTCTACTGGGATCGTAAAGAAAGCATTGGCCAAATCAATAACTGTGTACCAAGTCCCATCATATTTCTGGTTCCTTTCTAATAAGGTAACAGTATCTGGAACAGCAGCATCCAAGGGAAGAATCACTTTATTCAATTGTCTATAATCCACTGTCATTCTCCATGTTCCATCTGACTTTCGTACTGGCCATACAGGATTATTCCATTGAGTAGTTGTAGGGACTAACACTCCTGCTTCAACGTATTCCTTTATAGTATTGACAATTTCATCTTGCCCGCCTGGCACATGATACTGCTTCAAAGTAATTACTTTAGAAGGTTCAGGTAAAATGATTGGGTCCATTTTTATTTTTCCCACTAAAACTGTATTAATTGCTATCTTCCTTACAGCAAATTGATATCTCCCCTCAGGCAAATTCAGAGTCATGCCTTTCAACATATCTATTCCAATGATGTATTCAGGAATGGGTACAATGACCATGCTATATTCTTTCTTAGGCAATTGTTCACTTTTCATCATCAATTTGACTCGTTTGGCTGATATTTCAGCCCCTCCCAGTCCCATGATGGTAATAGGAGTTCAATGCTTAAATTTTTCAGGGTTTCCATAAATGAAGCTGGCCTCTGCCCCAGTGTCTATCAATACCGTAGTTACAGTACTTGATCCATTCTTCCAATATATAGTCAGATTAATATGGGGTCCGTAATCCCATCTGTGTGTTTCTTTAATCTCAGCTGGGGCTCAGCCTATTCCCTAGTCTCCTTGAAGATACGACTCACTTGGATACAAGGGTTCAAGATCCATAGGATTTGTGAGAGCAGTTCTTACTTCTCTATTCCATCTGCTATTAAGCCCCTTATCTCGGTACATTTTGTATAGCTCATCAGTTGGAATACCATCTATTCTTCTAAAATCTACCCCTGCTTTCAATAGAGTAGTAAGTATCTCTTTGCTTGTCACTCTATTCCAACTTTGAGTCTGCTTGAGGAAATTTATCTTTTCCCCAGTCTCTTAAGTCGCTTAACTGTGAAATCTTATCCAGCACCTCTGAAAGAGGGTTCCCTACTTCTGCCATCAGCAGAGTCAAAATTACATGTTTATAAGTGGGGGGGGGGGTGCCATTTTAACTATCAAATTCCTATAAAAGACTCCCAAGGGAGTTTCATAAAAAACTTCAGCATTCCATATCATAATATCTGTCTTCATTACTTCCTCCTTCAACTTTCTCATACAATCTGTAATTGAATACCAGGATCTGCAGCAGGCACATAGTATCAGCAGGATATTGTCCTTTACAGCCTGCCGCAGCCAAAGCCAATAAATTGGTTGTTTGGTTACTTCTTTGCAAATTGTAATCCCTAAAAGCTTGCTGTACAAAAGAATTCTGACTAATACTTACGAATCTCATACAATCCACAGCATCTACGGACACTCTTGCAGCCCCTTCATCACTGATTCTCACCATCCAAGATATTAACGAATCTCCCATTCGCCCAGCCATAACTGCTCTCTCTCTCTCTCTCTCTCTCTCTCTCTCTCTCTCTCTCTCTCTCTCTCCCTCTCTCTCTCTCTCTCTCTCTCTTTCTCTCCCTCCCTCCATTTCCTGTGTCGAAACTTCCTTTTCCTATCAAGAGGCTCCTCCCACCACATGTGACTTAGGCTTTCTGTGATATAAGCAGGTCACATGGCCTATTAATGGATAGGAAAGATCTTCAAATCTAAATTGAAAGGTAGGATTTTTAATGGAAACTCAAAGCTTGAGGCTATTTGAGTTAAAAAGATAAGCTCTAGGACTTCCATTAAGAAACAATGGAATACTGAAGCAGCTCAAACCACCAAGAAAGTTGTCCCAGCTTTTAGAAAAACTAGCAAAACACACAAATTTTTTGCCAAAAAAAGCAACCAGAAATTATATTCCAATGAACAGAGCTCCCACATGTAACAAGTCTGTCCCCCACATGTAATATGGGGTCCCCTGATATGTAGTTAGACTTTTTTTAATGGTAGTGATGGGGTATAAGTTCTGGGAACCCCCTTGAACTCTCTTTGAATCTTCCCATTTGATATGGCATTTGCCTGAGGCAAGAAGCCTTTCATTATAGCTAGGTTGAAATCTCTGTCACCTCCAGGATTGCCTCTGGCTACTTCCCACCCTTGATCCTATCAAAATCCCATTTTCTTGGTTCCTGGAGTCTGACCTCTAGTCACCCCAGTCCCATCAAGACCCTCCCTAAACACCTCCTCTAGTCACCCCAGACTACTTGGCCACCCCTAGATCCCTCCCACAGTCTTTATATACAAATGTAAGACCCATCTTGCCTCCATGAAGGTGCTCAGATTCAGTCTAGCTCAGATTCAATCTAGCCTGCTTGCATTAGTGATACAAATGCTCGGGCTCCTTAACAATCTACCAATATGGCAAATCCTTAATAAACTTTGTTTTACTTTGCTGAAAGAAGGCTTGAGTCGAATTGATTTGGGTAGGACCCAGCATGTCAGAATAGAGGTAAAAAAAAGTAAATGCTTGTTAATTGCAGGGGTGGGGGATTTAATTTTTAAAAAGAAGTTCTCTTCATACTCCTTTCTCTTTGTACATCACTCAGTCTCCCTTTAACTATGACAGGTTACTTTCCAGAATGACAATTAACTTCTCAGTTCCTGCACAGACTCTTCATAGAATGATAGTTAAAGGGCAGCTGACCAAGATTCCATTGCCCCTTAAAGATATAGCATGATGTAGTACATAAGGTACTAGACTTGGATTCAGGAAGATCTCAGTTCAAATTCCATCTCTTACATTTACTATGTGACTTTGGACGAGTCACTTAACCCGTCTATGCCTCGGTTTTCCTCTCTATAAAAATGTAAGTACACTCAGTGGCTTCTAAGATACTTTTCAGTTCTAAATCAATGATCCTATGCTTTTATGAGTGTCTGTAGTCTCTGTAGAAGAAGCTATTGAAGCTGGTCATATGTAAATAAGGTGCGAGTGGGATAAATGGAGAGAAGGCATTTTCAGCGTGTCTCAGGGCTTCTGATTGACAGCTAAGCCTAAGTTTCAAATCACCCGACCCTTAGGAATCTGAAACTTAGAGCAGCCTGACCCTGCCCCACCCCTCTCAGCTCAAGTCTCACCCAATAAGGATAAAAGTGTTCTTAAGAGTTGACATTGGTGGGCAGAGCCAAGATGGCAGCAGGAAAGCAGGGACTAGAGTGAGCTCCCCGCCAAATCCCTCCAAAAACCTATGAAAAATGGCTCTGAACCAGTTCTAGAACTACAGAACCCACAAAATAGCATAGGGAAGCAGGGCTCCAGCCCAGGACAGCCTGGATGGTCTCTGGGTAAGGTCTATCCCGCACGGAGCTGGGAGCGGAGGGGAGTAGAGCAGAGCCCAGCGTGGGCGACGTAGATCAACCAGACTGGGAGCTGGGCGGAACGTGCCCTAGCGCCCTGAATCAGTGAGCTGTGGCAGTTACCAGACTTCTCAACCCACAAACACTAAAGACAACAGAGAAGGTTAGTGGGAAAAGCTGCTGGGGACAGGGAGTTTGTGGTTTGGCCACGGCCCCTGGGGACAGCGGAGGTGGGGCAGCTACAAAACTACAGCTGCAGTTGCTTCTGGCCCCAGGTCCACCTGGTGTGAGGAATTAAGTGGCGAATCAGAGCAAGAGTGCAGAGCCTGCTGAAGATCTAAGTC
>CM053623.1:169519306-169531999 GCA_028646595.1 Phalanger gymnotis
TCTAATCTAATTTTTAAGGTAGTATTTTCTTCAGTGATATTTTGGACCTCTTTTTCCATTTGGCTAATTCTGCCTTTTCAGGCATTCTTCTCCTTATTGGCTTTTCGGAGCTCTTTTGCCATTTGAGTTAGTCTATTTTTTAAGGTGTTATTTTCTTTAGTATTTTTTGGGGGTCTCCTTTAGCAATCTTTGACTTGTTTTTCACAGTTTTCTTGCATCCTTCTCATTTCTCTTCCCAATTTTTCCTCTACTTCTCTAAATTGCTTTTCCAAATCCTTTTTGAGCTCTTCCATGGCCTGAGGCCAGTTCATGTTTTTTTTTTTTTGGAGGCTTTTGATGTAGGCTCTTTGGCTTTGTTGATTTCTTCTGGCTGTATGTTTTGGTCTTCTTTGTCACCAAAGAAAGATTCCAAAGTCTGAGTCTGAATTTGAGTCCGTTTTCACTGCTTGGCCATATTCCCAGCCAACTACTTGACACTTGAGTTTTTTGTAGGGGTATAACTGCTTGTAAAGTAAAGAGTACTTTTTCTCAAGCTTGAAGGGCTGTGCTGTTGTTTCCAGAGCTACTTCTGCACAGCAAGCTGTGCCACTCCAGCACTACTCCTCCCCCAAGAACCACCACGACTCAGATCTGAGCAGACTCTCCACTCCCGCTGGGATCCGCTACTTAATTCCTCCCACCAGGTGGGCCTGGGGCAGGAAGCAACTGCAGCAGTAGTTCTGTAGCTGCACCACCTCTGCTTTCCCCGGGGTGGTGGCCCGAACCACAAACTCCTTTCACTCTGTCCCCACAGTTTTTCCCACTAACCTTCTCTGTTGTCTTTGTTGTTTGTGGGTTGAAAAGTCTGGTTACTTCCACAGCTCACTGATTCAGGGTGCTAGGGTGTGTTCCACCCAGCTCCTGGTCTGGTTGGTCTGGGCGCAGCCCACGCTAGACTCTGCTCCCAGCTCTGTGCAATTGACCTTAACCAGCGACCATCCAGGCTGTCCTGGGCTGGAGTCCTGCTTCCCTCTGCTATTTCCTGGGTTCTGCAGTTCTAGAATTTGTTTAGAGCCATTTTTTATCGGTATTTGGAGGGTCCTAGGGGAGAGCCCTAGGCAAGTCCCTGCTTTCCAGCTGCCATCTTGGCTCTGCCGCCCTGCATCTAAGGGCACAGCTTTTAATTACATTAATAATTTTGATAGTATTGCAAAGCACAGCATCTAACTCTAGTGATATTTTTTTTTTGGCTGCAAGTGCCTCCCAATGGATTTTGCAGTGAGTAAAAGTGATATGTTCATTGCCACCAGCTTTAACTTTTGCTACAAATGCAACATTCTCTCCCATCATTGTTCCAGCACCATCTGTACAGACTCCAATGCAATTTTTCCACTGTAAACCTTAATTTGTGAAAAATTCATTGACTTTAAATATATGTCTTTCCCTCCTGTGTGCCCTTCAAAAGGGCAACATAACAATAATTCCTCATGTATGCTTCCTTCATAAGCATATCTTATATAAAGTAACAACTGTTCCATGTTAGAAATACCAGTTATTTCATGTAACTGAATTGCAAATTTTGGGCTGCCCTTAAGCCTGGTAACAAGCTGCTGGAATTGGTCGTTACTAATTTCAGGAATTCTTTTGGAAACACTATCATTTGATAAAGGAATTTTATGAATTTCATCCCCACGGTTTTTGCCATGAACTATTTCTGACATTTTAATAGCAGCAGGTAACACAAGATCTTCTCCCATAGTGCAGGGATTTTTAGTTTTTGCAATTAAATAAGAAGTTTCATAAGATAAAAGTAAATGTTTTTATTTGACAGTAAAAAAAATTATCAAAACATTGTTTTTCTTTATTTGAAGATTTTAAAAGTCATTCAGAATATTCCTTTGGTTTATTGTAGTATGCTGCATGCTTGGTATTAAGATGTCATTTTAGCTTGGCTGATTTCATGCTCTCTGCGGCCAAGACTTCATTACAAACTAAGCAAAAAGTTTTTTTTCCACACCGTCATCGTCATTAGAAGTAAATCCACATTGCAAAAATGATTAGATGTATTTTATTTTCCTTGTCAATTTAGGTACTTCAATCTGGTAGCAAAGACTTTGCCGCATTATCATCAGTATTTTTACCTCTCCTGTCTAAATTTAGCCACTTATACATAACTGAAAAATATTTTTGCCTTAAAATATAAATAAATTGGGGCAACTAGGTGGTGCAGTGAGTAGAGCACAGGCCCTGGAGTCAAGAGGACCTGACTTCAAATCTGGCCTCAGACACTTGACACATGTACTAGCTGTGTGACCTTGGGCAAGTCGCTTAACCCCAATTGCCCTGCCAAAAAAATAAAATAAATAAATAAATAAATTATAAATAAATATTGCTAACAATTTCTCAAATAAATACTAACTTTAGTTTATGAAATTACATTTGTGTGTGCTTAATTTTAAAAATTGATTTTGATACTTACATACACATACAGAGGTGATGGTAGAGAATTATTATGAAAGGGCTGTTGTCTTTACTTGCTGCAATTAAACACTTATGTTTCTGTAAAAGAAGGAGATAACAGCAATTTTTTAAATCAAACATTCTCACACAATGCAATCCAAAGATATACTGCTTTGATACTTACATGCTGAGGAATGACTGTAGGAAAATATTAAAAGTCTTTATTTTCCATAATTAAACTATTATGTTTCTCTAAGAGCAGAAAACTTTGTACGCATAGTAAAAAACACTGCAATTCATAACATACTATAGTCTTGAATCTGAGCTGAGGTGTTTCTGGCAGCATTCATTGGCATTGCATGGCGTGACGGCATGCGCAGCATAAAGCGCACATGCTGTTGTTCAGAATCAAGGCTACAGTGAAGCCATGTGATGCAACATAGGCAAGCACTACCAGAAATACCTCAGATTTATTACACATTTGATTTTTAATTAATTTTTGATCATGAATTCAGAAACCTTTTACTGTTGCCAATTTTTTGATCCCATGTGCGGTTGTGACCCATAGTTTAAGAAGCACAAAAGTGAGAATGACTGTAGAAAGTACACCAGACAGTGAAACCAGACTGGGAGAAAAAGTACACGTTGACCAGTACTGTCAAACTCAGCTGGTTAGGCAAGGTAGCATCAGATCACAGAGAGCCTTGAAAACCAGGCTAAGGACTAGTGGAAGCCACTAAATATGAGTTTTTGAGTAGGGGATTAACATGACAAATATGGTACTTTAGGAAGATTAATCTGGCATCAGTATGCAGGCACTAAGAATTAGGTGTAAACAATCTACTTAGGAGACTATTACAATAATTCAGAGATGTGATGAAATACTGGATTATGGTGATGGCAGTGGAAATTGGAAGGAACTGATGGATATAAGACAGGGATTATTAACCTGTGATCTAGGAACCTCCAGGAATCCCTGGATAGGTTTCAGGTGGTGGATGAACTTGGAGGAGAGAAAAATTACATCTTCATTTTTAGTAACCTCAAACTGAAATTTAGCATTTCTTTCCACAATTTAAAGACATTATTCTGAGATGTGGTCCATGGCAGTAAATACACTGCCAAAGGAGTCAATCAGAGAGAGAGACAGAGAGAGGGAGAGAGAGAGAGAGAGAGAGAGAGAGAGAGAGAGAGAGAGAGAGAGAGAGTGACAGATTAAGAATCCCTGATATAATAAAAGTTTAGAGAAGAGGATGAGGATGACTAATTGGATATGGGTGATAAAGGAGAGGAATATTCTTTCCCTACCCCCAGTTCAGTTAACGTCAATCAACCAATAAACATTTATTGAGCACCTACTATGTGCCAGGCACTGTGCTGAGTATTGTAGATGCAAATAGAAGAAAAAGACAGTCCCTGCCCTCAAGGAGCTCACAATCTGACGGGAGAGACAATAAAAAACCAAAATATATTCAAACTACATAGAGTACAGGATAAATAGGAGATAATTCTGAGAAGGAAGGTAGAATTAAGAGGGGTTGGGAAAGGCTTCCCGTAGAAAATGGGATTTTAGTTGGAACTTAAAGGAAGCCAGGAGTAGTAGAGGGAAACCATTCCAGCCATAGTGGGGAGTTAAAGAAAATATCAAGAGCTGAGAGACAATGCGTCTTGTTTGTGGAAGAGCATGGAGGCTAATGTCCCTAGACCAGAGAAGACCATGTGTCTGGAAGTGAAGACTGGAAAGGCAGGAGGAAGCTAAGGTATAGAGTGCCTCGAATGCCTGCCTAACAGAGAATTTTGCATTTGATCCTAAAGGAGATAGGGAGTCACTGGAATTCACTGAGTAGGCATGTGACATAGCCAGATCTGTGCTTTAGGAAAATCACTTAGGTAGCTGAAGAGGGTAGAGTGACTGGAGGCAAGCAGACCCACCAGCAGGCTATGGAAACAGTCAAGGAGTGAAGTGAGTGTCAGAGGAGAAAAGAGGGCATATTCAAAAGATTTTTTTTTATTTGTATATATATGACTTTATTTCACTGTGAAAGCCTAAGAGTTAACATGGGAAATCCTTGCATTCTTTCTTCTATTGTCAAATGCCCAAATTTACAGCCAGTCTGATGTTTCACATTATGCACAATCCTAAGGTAAATCCTGTTAATGATGTCCATGAGCAGAAGCAGACAAACCTGAACCTTTCAAAGCTTTGGCTTTTTTTTATCAGCACTTCTGATTTTGTAAACAATGTACCCCATCACACCCATTCCTACCCAGATCTCCTGGTAAACCTGGGTATAGTAGGGCTTCAATGGAGTCCAAACATTTTTCATGAAGGTCTGGAACATTGCGGCTGGCTTCTGCAAACAAGGGTGGTGCGCGGGAGCCTGGGCCGGTGGCAGAGAACGGCAGGAGGCCAGAGGCTCGAAAAGGTGACCTCAAACGCCGGGGCCTCGCGGAGAGTGCCCCAAAAGATGTTTTGAAGATGAAATAGGCAGGTCTTGGCAACATTTTGGATTGGAGGTGGGGGAGGTGATATAGTTTGAGATACTGAGGTGTTCAGGATGACTCCTATGTTGCAAACCTGAGGGACTAGGAGGATGGTGTTTTCCTCAACAGTAATAAGGAAGGCAGGATCATAGAAGGGGAATGTTTAGAAGGCAATATAATGAGTTTGGTTTTGGACATGTTTAGTCTAAGGTGTCAATTAGAAATCTAGTTTGAAATGTTTGAAAGGTAGTTGGAGATTTGAGACTGGAGGTCAGCAGAGAAGCTGGGGCAGGATAGGTAGATTTGAGATGGTGGGAGCTGATAAAATCACCAAGTGAAGTAGTATAGAGTAGGACTTCTTAAACTTTTTCCACTAGAGCAACTCCATGGTCACAACCCACAGTTTAAGAAACACTGGAGGGAGAAGAGAAAAGGGCCCAGGACAGAGCCCTATGGGATACCCAGGGTTAGTGGGAGTGACCTGGATGAAGATCCATAGACATAGACTGAGAATGAATGGCTAGAATGATAAGAAGAGAACCAGAAGAGAGCAGTGTCACAAAAACCTAGAGAAGAGAGTATCAAGAAGAGGGTGACTATAACAACGATGTTGCTACTTGCCACTACTGCAGCTGTGTAGGGCCAATAATGCCAGCACACACAGGAGGATTATTAGCAAAGGTTCTTTGATCTGCATTTCTAAGGAAAGCAACTTTAAAGGGTTAACCATCTCACTTTAATTAAACATACATATATCATTGACTTAGTTCAGGAGAAGACATAAGTACTTCAGAGCAAATACAAACAGAAATTTCAAACAGAGAAAATATTAACAGAGCAAATAACATCAATCAACAGGCTTCTAGCTGTCTGACCAAAGCTAGATAGAAACACCAACATCTGGGTTTTCAAAGACAGGGGGCTCCTTAACAACTACCCAAAGTCTCCACACCAACACTCTTCCAATGAGTGAGCTCCAAACAAAATGCTAACTTCAGAGTATATACATACTTCTTCAGGGTCAGAGTGCTCCACACCTATCAGAGGTTTCACAACTCTTGAGGGTTTCACACCTCTCTACCTAACTAGCAAAAGGGTGTGGGCCTTCCTACAAACAAAGGCAATACTCAATCAAAGGCACTTGATTGCCCCAGTACTCCAAAACAAAAGACAACAAAAAGTCCCACTTTGCTTGCCCTTACAGTGATTGATAGGGCAATGGCTGCAGAGGGGTCTAGGAGGATGATGACTGGGAAGAGGCCATTGGATTTGGCAACTAAGAGAGTATTAATAACTTTGGAGAGAGCAATTTTAGTGGAATAAGGTCAGAAGACAGACTGTAAGGGCTTAAGAAGAGAGTGAATAGAAAGTAGAGGCACATATTGTAGAGCACCTTTTCAAGAATTTTAGCTACAAAGGGCAGACTAGATAGAAGATGAGAATCAGCAGGGATGGAAAGATCAAATGAAGATGTTTTTGTTTTTGTTTTTCCAGAATGAGGGAGACACAGAGCATGTTTGTAGACAGTATGGTCATGGATAAGGAGGTAGAAGGGGCAACCAGATTATCTGGGTGGACAGATGACAGACTCCGGTGGCACTTTAAATACTTAAAGCCTGGGAGACAGCCAACAGTTACAGTCAGAACTTCTGGTGAGTAAAAGAAAGAGCTTGCAATCAGAAGTAACCACACTCTTCACCTCTTGGTGGTGAGAAAGAAAAAATTTTCTCTTCTCTTCACAAACCCTGTAGAGTAGACTGTGCCATCTATCAACAGAGTTTTCTTCAAAGAAGAGCATGGCCATGAAAAAAGAGGCAGGGTAAAACTAGGTGGCACAGTGGATAGTACCTGACCTGAAATCAGAAAAACCTGAGGTTCAGCTCCAACTTCAGACACTAGCTGTGTGACTCAGGGCAAACCACTTAACCCAGTTTACTTCAGTTTCATCATCTGTAAAATGAACTAGCTGGAGAAGGAAATGGCAAACCACTCCAGTATGTTTGCTAAAGAAAATCTCCCAAAAGTGGGGTCACAAAGAGTTGGACACAACTGAACAGCTCTGGAGTAAGATCTCATTTCAATCTACCCTATATTTGCTGTGTGATCTTTGGGCAGATCATTTCCTTTATCTGGACTTCATTTTCATATAAAATGAGTGGGATTGGACTACATGGAGTCCGAGGATTCTAAATCCTAAGAGGTGCTAGAGGAACAATGGGAAAAGTGAAAATAGTGTTTCTAAACAGGGGAGGATTTGGCTGTGATTTCATTGAGACTCCCAGGTGAGGAAACTCCCTCTACTAATGCAAGTTAATGTCTTCTCTGCAGCTTGTAAGCTTTAAAAATGCCTAGGGCCAGTCAGTATGTCCGAGATGAGACTTGAACCTAGAATGTCCTGCTTTCGAGGCCAGCACTCTTGTACGATATGCTTTAATTTTTTTTTTTAAAGTACTTTCGTATAGGCAGTTAACTTCAACCTAAGTTCATTCCAGTGCACTGGGATCTTCCATAAGAGTAACTTAGCCAGCCACAGTACTAGAGGAGGTGTGGCAGGTACAGGGCGGGCAGAGAGTGAGCAGAAACCCCGCCCTCTGGCCCCAGCTGAAAGCAGGAAGCGGGGTGCAGTGGAGTTGAGTCCCGCTGTCATCATTGCGGGGAAAGCCCCTCCCCGCCTTGGTCCTAGGCCGCCGGGCCCCCAGCCACGGCTGCCTCGCGACCCGGGAGTATGGGGATTCTATTCCCGGAGCTGCCCGGACTCCCGCGGCAGCTTGGGCTCCTGCCGCTGCTCCTGGCTGTG
This sequence comes from Phalanger gymnotis, assembly GCA_028646595.1. Classification (NCBI taxonomy): domain Eukaryota; kingdom Metazoa; phylum Chordata; class Mammalia; order Diprotodontia; family Phalangeridae; genus Phalanger; species Phalanger gymnotis. The sequence goes on from CM053623.1 coordinate 169,527,027, forward strand.
CTGTCCCGGGCCGGATCGGCCCTGTGGATCCTCGACACCCCGGAGCCAGTCTGCTCGCAGCCGGTGAGTGCACGATCCCCGCGCAGACAGCGAGGCGGGAGGGGAAGGATGGGCAGCTGCCAGTGGGAGAATGAGGGCAGGGAGAACCGGCACCGAGGAAAGTACGATTTGGGGAAGGGAGAGTTTGGTGGCGGAGACATAAGTACGAAGAGGAAGAGAACTCTAGCGAGTCAGCTGCGGTGACAATAGGGAGTCTGGAAAGCGATCCTTCAGCGGGGTTGCACAATGCTCGGATTTGGAACTGAAAGAAACCTCACAGACGGATCATCGAATCCCAGGGCTCTTAACCTGTGGTCTGCGAACTTCCAAGGGGTCTAAGGATAGATTTAGGGAGGTCTTGAACTCGGATGGGGGAAAAAATTGCATCTTTTAAAAAATATAAGTACTTTCCTTTGTAACCCTGTGTATTTTGTACGTTTTAAAAGCATTATTCTGTTAATAGAGGCAGCTAGGTGGCACAGTGGGTAAGAAAAGCTCGACTTGGAATCCGGAAGACCTGAGTTCAAGGAAACATTTTCTAACTTAGTGGACCTTTTCGGTGGGCCCTGAATTCAGTCCTAACAAGTTGTGTAATCTTGGGTAAGGTGCTTAACCTCTTTCAGTCTCGGTTTCCTCATCTGTAAAGTGGGGGTGATAATAGTACCTACCTCACAGGGTGTCGTGAAGACCAAATGACACAAGCAGGTTGCAACCCTTAAAGTGCTATATAAATATTGCCATTGTTATTATTATACAGAGTCCATAGGCTCATCAGACTTCCAGAGGGGTCTATAACACAAAAAGGTTAAGAACACCTAACCGCCACAATTTTACAGATGAAGCATTGAGGCAGAGACAGCGAGAGAGAGAGAGAGAGAGAGAGAGAGAGAGAGAGAGAGAGCCTTAGCGAAATTTACAGCCTAGTTGCTAAAATTATTGAAGTGCAACAAAAGGCCCATCTAACAGATATGCAGTTACAGTTCCATGGTGTGGTGGATAAATGGAGTGCATTAATTCAACAGACATTTATTAAGCTCCTAATATGTGCAAGGTACTTTTGGGAGAAAAGGGCTGCAGGGGAGTGCAAAGCCAAGTGGCAAGATAAGTGTAAAAAGTGGAGGTTTTGTGAACTGACTGACAAATTGCGTAACTGGGCAGGCAAATCTGTCTTAAATTCCAGGGTCTTCCAAGGTCTACTTGGAAAGTGGAATTCTGATTCTTTACACATCAAGCCCAGAAGTGGATGGCCATTCTCTTGCCTGTGGTTGGCTCCTCATGACCTTGAGTCTTGAAGGGAAAAGGGTGGGAGGAGGGAAATTGCCAAGGGCCAGCATCAGCTCAAACATCACTGAGGTGTGATTAAGAAGTGATGGCCCAGCTGTGGTTTTTAAAAACGTTTTTGAGAGTTCTCCTGGCCATTGGATATCTCCAGCCCACAGGTGGATCCCCTTCCTGGCCCTGGCCAGCAGCCTGTGGTATTAACATGGAGTGTTTGTTAATATCTACTGTGCTAAGCCTGCAGGAAGTGTGACACACCTAAGTGTCAGTTAGTGGTCTGTACTTTGGAGAGCACCTTTTTTAAAAAATAACATTATTTCAGTCTCACAAGTGGAGATGGGAGGGACTGTAGATATAATTTAGTCCAATCTTTTTTTTTTTGTAGATAAGAAACTGAAGCCTAGACATAAAATCACGGTGAATCATAACTGGAACTGAAACTCAGGTCTTGTGATGCCAAGTCCCTTTTCACTCTTTTCACTATTCTGCTTGGTTTCTGAGTCAGAAGATAGGAATTAGAAAAATGTGAATTCTTGTTATCTGAGTTGGTAGATCATTTGCCAGCCTAGAAGCAAAAGGCATTTGTTATTTGGGAAAAGTTTGGGTGTTTCAAAGTAAAAATATGAAGGATTTGAAAAGACGCTTTTATAGGACCTTCTGTGATTAGCCAAGGCAAGGAAACATTTTCTAATTAAGTGGACCTTCTTGGTGGGTTCTGAGGCTTCCCTATGATGAAATCTATAGACTCGGCATTCATTTAACAAACATACCTATAATGCACAAACCTCTATACACAATGTGTGCTGTACAAGGCGTTGTGTACCAAGCTGTTGATATAGAACCTTATAATCTAATAAGGGAAAAAAGACATAGACATACATGGATAATGTATAGAGTAATAATGAGAGAGAAAAATATGTAAGGATCAGATCAGAGAGATAGCCAGCTTAAATAACCAGCTAAAGAGTCTGGACTTTATTGAGTAGGCAATAGGGAACCATAAAAAAAATTTTGAGCAGGGGAGTAACAATGGAGAGAATGGACCAGAGAGAAGTACTCATTAGTCAAACTTTTGAGCTCTCCTAGACCCATTTCCCTGGGATACTTGTCAGAGGGAAGAAAAGGGCGAAGTCTGTCACCTGTCTCACAACCCTCTGTGACTAGATAATACAAGTATTATCATCCCCCATTTCAAGTCAAAATGGTTAGACTCAGCTTGCTTAAGTGATATTCCCAGTCACACAACTTAATAGTGCTGAAGCCAAGATACAAACTCAGCACTCCGAGTCCCAGGCCCACTTTTTCCTAAGCTTACACTATCTGGCTTGGAAATGTTGTTTTGTATGGAACCATCCACATTCTCAAATCCAGCCCCAATTACAGATCACTGTGTCTAAGACAAAGTAGTTTGTAGCCATGTAAGAAAATAGAGTTGGAAGTCTGTGTTTTATGATAAATCTCCTCTGGTGATCAAGCCCACATCCTTGGCATTGACCTTGACTGTGCTCTGACTAGGCTAACCATTAACCATTGGTTAATGTAAACTGTGCAATATAAAACAATAGCCAACAAATACAGGCAAATAAATGTTTTTTTTCTTTCCTTTAAATCCCTTCCACTGCAAGTTTTAAAAAATGCCTTGCCAGCTGTTGATATGATTCATTTTAATGTTGATCCTCTCTGAGGTAGGCTGATATGTGGTTTTTTCTGATGCTGCTATTCTTAAAGAACAATCAGTTTGAGGCAGATGACCTTACTCTTTCATCACCATTCACTTATTTATTCAGTGAACATTTATTGAGCATTTACTATGTACTGAGCATTATATTAGATGCTGAGGAAGAGTGACAAAATTATACCATCATTGGCATACAGTATTAAGCATGGAAGTGGAAAAACAAAGGTTGAACTCAAGGAACAGCAAGTAGTTCTGTTTGGCAGGAGTAATATAAGACAAGGAAAGGCAGATTAGATTAGAGGCAGATAAGAGAGGGACAATTTGGTTAGAGGGATGGGTATGGGACCAGAAAGAGATTAGGTTAAAAAATAGGTAAGCCGTCTTGATCCTAGAGGAAAATGGATCCTAGTGGAAAGGTGAGAGAGTACAGATATAGACTATTTCCTACACTGTCAGACTGTTGCTGTGTCCATTGGTTTTGTTTATCCAAGTCTTCTTTATTTAAAGAGTAGGTTTAATGTGGGAAGGGGTAAACTGAGAAATGACTGTTGTATAAATGCAAAATAAACTTACAAAACTTGAAAGAGAGAGGAGGAAAACAAAAGAAGGAATGGTCCAGATTGTGAAAGGCCTGGAATGCCGGGGTAAGGAGTTTGGTATTTATTCCTGGCCTGAGAGATTCATCTTCCTAGTTCTGTATAGCCACTGATACTGTTGGGCACTCTTCCTGGTTTCTCTTTCCGGGTTTTCTGAGTACTGATGTCTCCTGGTTCTCTGGTTTACTGATTCATTGTCTGGCTCATACTCACTACTTGTGGGGTGCCCCTCAAGGCTCTGTCCTTGGGCCCTCTTCTTTTCTCTTTCACTGGGCGACTTCTTTGGCTTCCTTAAGCGCAGCTCCTATCTCTATGCAGACAGCTTTGAGATCAGTATATCCAGACCTGTATATCAAAGTCTCTCTCCTAAGCTCCAGGTCCACATGACTAACCACTGATTAGGCATGTCCATCTGGATGTCCTGTAGGTATCTCAAATTCAACATGTCCAAAACAAAATTCAGTATCTTTCTCTCAAAACCTATTCATTTTCCAAGCTACTCTTTTGCTGTTAAGAGCACTACTATCCTTCTAGACATCCAGGTTCACAACTTTGTGGTCAGCCTCAGCTTTTCACTCTCAGTCCATGTATCCTCGAAGTTGCCAAATCTGATTGTTTCTATCTCCACTGCATCTCTCGAACCCTCCACCTCCTCTCCATACAGACAGTACCACCTCAGTCAAACCCTCTTGGCCAGACTACTGCAATAGCCTCCTCGCTGGTCTCCCTGCCTCAGGTCTCTTCACTCTTCAGTATCTTCCACACAGAGGCCAAAGTAACTTCCCTAATATGTTAGGCAACATGTATACATGTTATCTCCCCCATAGAATATAAGCTCCTAGAGGGTAGGGACTGTGCAGGGATTGCGTCACACAGCCCATTCCACACTGCTTACCAGACTCCAGCAGTTCCCCCATGCTGGTAGGCTCAAATAAAACTTCCTTTGTTTGCCATTTAAAGCTTCTCAGAATCTGGTTGTCTTCTCCCTTTCTAGTCCTTGCACTCTGCAATCTAGATATGCTGACCTACTCACTGTTCCCCATAAAGAACGCTCCATCTCCAAAGGGTTCTGAAAGCTTAAATGAGGTAATTGGATGTAAAGCATTTTCAAAACCTTGAGGAGAGGAGAGACATATCAGTTATTAGTATTAATTATCATCATCATCCTGTCACCAGGCTTCCAATCTGGGGGTGAGCATTCCCTGAGCCTTCTATTGCACTCCTGCTGAGTTCAAGCAATGTTTATAGGGCTACATAAGGGTATGGTGGTAAATGTTTAACAACCAGCTCTCCAGAAAAAAAAAATCTATGCATACAGACTTATAAGTTAAATCTGCCTTATTAACACTTCCTTTTCTTTTGAGATTTTTTATTTTTAGTTT
>CM053623.1:169532099-169574531 GCA_028646595.1 Phalanger gymnotis
AAAAAAAAAAACAAAGGGAAAAAAATGGCGAGCCTGTGTGCCTCAATTTGTATTCAGAATCCATAGCTCTTTCTCTGGATGTAGATAGCATTCTCCATCATGGGTCCTTTGGAGTTGTCTTTGCACCTTGTATTGCTGAGAAGGGCAAAGTCTATCAGGGTTAGTCCTCACAAAATTCGTATATCTGTGGTTGTGTATAATGTTTTCCTGGTTCTGCTCTGCTTGCTCAGCATTATATCATGTAGGTTTTTCCAGGTTATTATGAAGTCCGTATCATCTGCATTTCTTATAACACAATAGTATTCCATTACCTTCATATACCACAACTTGATCAGCCATTCCCCAATTGATGGGCATCCCCTTGATTTACAATTCTTTGTTACTACAAAAAGAGCCGCTATAAATATTTTTGTACATATGGGTCCTTTTCCCACTTGTGTGATCTCTTTGGGATACAACGCTAGAAGTGGTATTGCTGGGTCAAAGGATATGAACATTTTTATAGCCCTTTGGGCATAGTTCCAAATTGCTCTCCAGAATGGCCGGATCAGTTCACAACTCCACCAGCAAGGTAACAGTGTTCCCATTTTCCCACATCCTCTCCAGCATTTATCATTTTCCTGTTTTGTCATTTTAGCCAATCTGACAGGAGAAATTTGGTACCTAGGAGTTGTTTTGATTTGCATTTCTCTAATCAGTAGTGATTTTGAGCATTTTTTTCATATGCCTATGGATATCTTTAATTTGTTCCTCTGAAAACTGCCTGTTCATATCCTTTGACCATTTCTCCACTGGGAAATGACTTGTATTCCTATAAATAAATACAGTTCCCTGTATATTTTAGAGATGAGACCTTTATCAGAGACAGTAGTTGTAAAGATTATCTCCCAATTTTCTGCTTCCCTCCTAATCTCTGTTGCATTGGCTTTTTTCATACAAAAACATTTCAATTTAACATAATCACAATTATCCATTTTGCATTTTGTAATGCTCTCTGTCTCTTGTTGTGTCATGAATTCTTTGCTTTTCCATAAACCTAATAGGTAAACTATTCCTTGTTCTCCCAAATTGCTTATAGTATCAGCCTGTATTCCTAAATTGTGAACCCATTTTGACTTTATTTTGGTATATGGTGTAAGATATTGGCCTATGACCACTTTCTTCCCTACCATTTTCTAATTTTCCCAGCAGTTTTTGTGAAATAGTGAATTCTTAGCCCAGAAGCTGGATTCTTTGGGTTTATCAAAGAGTAGATAGATTGCTATAGTTGTTGACTACTGCGTCTTGTGTACCTATCCTATTCCACTGATGTACAGCTCTGTTTCTTAGCCAGTACCAGGTAGTTTTGATGACTGCTGCTTTATAGTACAGTTTAATAACTGGTATGGCTAGGCCACCTTGCCTAGCATTTCTTTTCATTAATTCCCTAGATATTCTAGACCTCTTGTTCTTCCAGATGAATTTTGTTATTATTTTATCCAGCTTTGTAAAATAACTTTTTGGTAGTTCGATTGGTATGGCACTGAATAGATAAATTAATTTAGGTAAAATTGTCATTTTTATTATGTTAGCTCGGCCTAACCATAAGCAACTGATATTTTTCCATTTATTTAGATCTGACTTGATTTGCATGAAAAGTGTTTCATAATTATGTTCATGTAGGCCCTGGGTTTGTCTTGGCAGATAGAATCCCAAATATTTTATAGTATCTACAGTAACTTTGAATGGAATTTCTCTGTCTATTTCTTGCTGTTGGGCTTTGTTAGTACTGTATAGGAATGCCGAGGATTTATGTAGGTTTATTTTGTATCGTGCAACTTTGCTAAAGTTGTTTATTATTTCAAATAGTTTTTCACTTGATTCTCTAGGACTCTCTAAGGAAATCATCATATCATCTGCAAAAAGTGATAATTTAGTTTTTTCTTTGCCTATTCTAATTCCTTCAATTTCTTTTTCTTCGCTTATTGCTACAGCTAACATTTCTAGTACCAAATTGAATAGTATGGGTGATACTGTTATTAACACTTTCTTAAGTCTAGACAATCAATAAAACAAATATCAAGTCCTGATTTATAGCAAATACTGATTTCTAAGGTATAAATGCTTATACTGAAAATTTAACAGTTTGGGCTTAGAGCCGGCTCCAGCACACCCCTGTAGTGTCTTTATACTTGCTTTTCTCTGTGCCTGGAATGCACTCCCTCTTCATCTGGTTTCTTTCAAGATGTAACTAAAGTAACAACTATTATTTGAAGCCTTTTTAAAATTTGATTTCATTCCCCCAGATTCTTGTCCCCTCTCTGCCATAACCATCTAGTACTTTGTATGCAATACACTGTATAGTTTTATGTCTACATGTTATCTCCCCCACAGAATGTAAGTTCCTGGAGGGTAGGGATTGTTTAACTTTTTTCTTTGTATCTCTTGCACTTAGCGAAGTGTCTTAATATATGCCTGTTGAATGAGTGGTAACCACATGGCCCTGAAATAGTGACCTGTCTCTGGCCATCTGTCTTGCTTCAGTTGCCATATTTGTCCCTCTCACTGTCTTAGACAATATGGAAAGAGAATTGGTGGGTAATGGACACCCTGAAAGCAGCCAGAGCTGAGAGAGAAATTTCATTCAGGGAATTAAGGAGGGGGAAAATCTCAAAAGTGCAACAATTTGTTAACTATAATTAACTTCTTGTTTCTCCCACAGGGGCTAAACTGTACTGTCAAGAAGAGTAAGTCATCTTTTTCTTTTATTTCCTTTTGGTTTATTAATAAAATGATAATCATTTGCTAAGTTCTGGCAGCAGCACATTAGCCTAGTTACCAGCACTTTGGCTTTCAGGCTTACACCATGGATTATAATTAATGCTAGAGAGTATCCTCAAGCTGGCACAGGTATGCCTTACTTTAAGAATGCCTCCTATGCCTGTATGAACTTCAAAAACAGATTACAATTATTAGCCTTAAAAAAAATTCACCAGGAGTTTCCATTAAAGAGCCATTGCCTGAGTGAATTTAAAAAGATTCAATTTAAATTCATTTATTAAAATCAATTATTGTGTATATCTATGGTTTTGCTTGTTTTGTTTGGAACTAGGGAGAAGGAGCTTTTCTGGAAAGAGTTCAGGGATTTTGTACCATCAAAGCTCTTAAAGGAACTTTGTCTCTCCCTGGTCTAATCTATCCACCGCTTCTCAACTGGTATACCCAAAGCACAGGCCTGACTCTGTCACTCCCCTGCTAAAGAAGCCCTTGTAGCCCTAGGACCAAATGATAACCTTCTCTGGTATTTAAAGCTCTTCCCAACCTGACTCCAACTTTTCCACCCTTTTTATATGCTACATGTTAATCCCCAGGCTCCCTGAACTCTATGGTCAAGCCAAACTGGTCTTCTCACTATTCTTCCCATACAACATTCCAGCTCTTATCTTTCCCAACTCCATGCTTTTGCACAGGTGGCCCCCACTCTTCTACTCCTCCCCCATGCCTAGAATGCACTCCTTCTTAATCTCAGACTCTTAGGATGTCCTGGACTTGGATTTAGAAAGACTTGAATTTGAATCTTGCCTCAGACACTTAAAGTTTGCAACCCTGGGTAAGTCACTTAACCCCTCTTAGCTTTCAGTTTCCTCATCTGTAAAATGGGGATAAATAATAGCACCTGCATCACAAGTTGTTTTGAAGATCATCGAGATAACCTACCTATTATTGGAATCTCTAGCTTCCTTCTACAGAACTGCTCATGTCTCTTTCTGCACCTGTATTACCTTATATTTTCCTTGTATTTATTTTGAATATACTCATATGTGCATGTGTTGTTTCCCCCTCAATAGAATGTAAGCATCTTGAGGCCAGGGATTCTTTCATTTTTTTCTTTGAGAATTCACTACCTCACACACACCTGTCCATTCCCCTTTTGGACAGTTCTGATGGTTAGGAATACTCCACCTCATATTAAGTCAAGTTTTGCCTCCCTGTAACACCATCCATTCGTTCTTATTTTCTTCTCTGGAGGCAAATAGAATAAGTCAAGTCAACAACAAACATTTATTATGCTCTTACTATGTACCAGGCACTGTGCTATGTGTTGAGAATACAAACACAAGCAGAAAGAAAGATAGTCCCTGCCCTCAAAGAGCATACTTTCAAATGGGGGTTGACAACACATAAAAGGAAGCTTGAAAACCAGAGGCAGGGAAGCCATTTGGGAGGAAGAAATGAAGGTCTGTGGCTGTGGTGGGTCCAGGATGGCAGAAAAAGTCCAGAGAGCCAGGAGTGTAGCCTGGAGAGGATAGAAGACATGGTTATCCTGGCCAGCCTACCTAAAGTGGAAGTTTGGGGAGAAAACAGCCAATCAGACGAATAGGACCCAGAGGTAGAGGGTGCTTCCAATGTGACACATAGTCCAGGGATGGAGTGAGCTTCTTCATCACCATCATCATCACGATGTTTATGTAGGAGCGCTTAAAGTTTACAGAGCACTTCATATACATTATTTCATTTGAACTCCATGAGAACAGAGGGATAGACTGTGTTTAAGTGACAGCACCTATGATAAACTTTCTCCTCCCTAGAATCATTAAGTATTTTAAAACAGTGATCACATGGACTGGAACAGTCAGAAAAGCCATCTTCCAAACCAATTAGATTTAGGACCATAGATTTGGAGCTAGAAGAAAACATAGAGGTCAGTTAATACAACCCCTGAAGTTTACAGTTAAGGAAATTGAAGTTTAGGTGACTTCAGAAAGGTTAAGGTCACATAGATAGTAAGTGGCAGAACCAGGATTTGGATCCCAATGCTCTGACTCCCATTTCAGATTACCCTGCCACAGATTTCTATATTTCAGGTGATTTGGCCCTCTCTGCCTTCTTGCCAAGACATAAACAAAAGTTTTACTCTCGTTGCAGGTACCTGCCTGGCTGAGAGTTGGCTCTACCCTCGAAACAAGACACCCTCTGACCCTAGAGATGTCAACATCACACTGGGCTTTGAACACAGCAAAAATGGAGACCTGTTTCCTGTGGTGCACATTGAATGGAAAGTTCGGACAGATGGTAAATGAGGGAGTGATGGTCAGAAACATTCCAAAGCTAAACATTTTCATTACTGACATTAGAATTTTGGTTTCTGACGACTGGGTCATAGGATCATAGAATTAGAGCCAGAAGGGACCTCAAAAGCCATTTGGTCTGACCTCATTGTTTTCTGGATAAAAAACTGAGTCCCAGAAGCATTAGAGGACATGCCCAAGGTCAAACAGCTCATTAATTGTCAAGCTAGGAGCGGAACCCAGATCCTCTGATTCTCAGTCCAGCATTATTTTCATTAAGCATTTGTTTGCGTCTTTGTTCATTAGTAACATTGATTTATAAGTAAGTTCTTCAAAGCACTATTATACAAGAAGCATTGTGACTAAGTGGATTCAAACCTGGCCTTAGACACAGGAAGGCTTTTGTTCAGAACTCATCTCTGATGTATATTGACTGTGCCCTGGGCAAGTCTTTTAATCATTGCTTTCCAAGACATTGGTAGGAGTTTTCTTAGTGGGGTTCTCCATACCAATGAAATCATAGTTCTGGACCCCTCCAAAACAACGATCTCACACATTCCACAATCTCCCCATGGAAATGACACTAACACATTGACACTTTTCTGCTGAGCCAGCATGAAGTCCTATTCAGCCTTGGCAAATGGGCAAGTGGTTATTTCCCAAGAAGTCCCTGGCAAATAAGTACCAAACATTCACCAACTACAAATAGCCCATATTTTTGTTTTATTTTATTTGGCAAGGATGGTGGTGGGGAGATGCTTTCCCTTTCCCGTAAGAGAGGGTTAGGTCACTTTTGAGGACGTGCAGCATGATCCATCTCCCAGCTTAGGAAAGGTCGGGCTCATTATCTCCAACTAGCTACCGACTTAGAAGAAAAAGCACTAACATCCTGCCAAGAGAAAGCCCAAACTTCTTTGCTCATGTGCCTGCTTTGGGAGATCCAAAGAGATTCAGTTAAATATAGTTTGCTTCTTTTGTTACTCTCCAGGGAATGAGGATTTAGAAAGCAGGAGGGATTGAAGCCCAAGTGTGAGCCGAAATGTTTAAACCGGAAATTACAAGTAAGACAGGCAGGATTCTCCTAACACTGACCAGACATTGTGAAGAGAGGGTGGGGTGAGGGGAGGGGAGAAGTGGTGAGACAGAAGAAAAATGATTTGTTAATCTTCCTCTTTTTCTTTGGCAGGCAGCATCCTGTTTCTTCAGGGCGCTGAGCTTTCCGTACTACAAATGAGCACCAACGAGCACTTGTGTGTCGATTTTATATTTCTAAACCAACTTCAGCAGCAACTGAGACCGGATTCGAATAGGGTGAGAATTTAGGATTCTATTTTCCTTATGGATCCTGTGACCAAAATAATTCATCTCTCTGTATTTTCAGAGTCGTATTCTTATTTTATTTTTTGAGGTGATGGGGAAAACTAATTTTAGGGGTAGTTCCTTCATCCTAATCGACATATTGCAGTCAGGGAAGAGGACTAGCTAAATAATTTATATAGGAAGCCTGACTCTTGACTGACTAAAAGTAAGCCTGGTTATAAATTGGATTATGACCTTGAGCCAGAACTCCTAGGTGGCCCAAGCCCAAATCAATCTAGGGCAATGTGGGATAGGGAAGATGGGATCTTCTTTGAAAGGCATCATAGCACAGTAGGCAGAATGTTGGTCTCATAGTCAGGAAGACCTAAATTCTAATCTTGCCAAATTATTTAACCTCTCTCAGCCTCAGTCTCGTCATCTGTAAATGGGGATAATAGGAAGTACCTCACAGATCTGTTGTGAGTACCACATGAGATAACATATAAATGTTCTTTCCACCAATGAGGAGAATATGATGCAAATACTCCAGGTTTGGAGTCAGGGTGATAAAGCACTTTGCAAACAAACCTCAAAGCACTATATACATATTAGCTGCTATTATGATGATGATAATGGTGATGATGATGTGGGGGAGCTAACACTTCTGGTCTAGAGAGGAGCATAGCTAGTAATTTAGAATGTTTAAGTATTTCCCAACCTCGGAATGAGTGGTTTTCTTTACCACACATATAAAATTACCTTTCTCCAGTGAATTATTTCTGAATTTGTAAATTTTCTTTTCCCTTATAAAAATAAGCTCTAGAAAACACACTCTTCATGGTTTGGCATGTGTGGCAGGTAGATTAGGAGGGAAAGGTAAAGAGAAGGCTGCTGTCATTAGGCATTTAGTTACAGGAGTAGCAACAGAAGAGGAAAGATAATCAGGAATCAGAAATGGCAGATCTCTCAATCGGAGGATCCAAGTAGGGTCAGGGACCTAGAAGAAATCAAAAAACACAAGTTAAAGTGCCACCTATGGGCCAGGTATTGTGCTAAGCATTTTAAAAAATATCTCATTTGATCCTCACAACAACAACCCTGGGAAGTACGTGCTATTATTATCCCCATTTTCCAGTTGAGGAAACTGAGGCAGAAAGGGATTAAATGATTTTTCCAGGGTCACAGAGCTGATGTCGGAGGCAGGATTTGAACTCAGGTCTTCTTAACTCGAGGCCCAGTACATTATTCACTGAGCCACCTTGCTGACTCTAGGCTCATAATGCCATAGATAGAGGAGTCATTATAGTTTAATTTTAGTTCAGTGATCAGTGTAAATATTTAGAAGGTGATGAGATGTGAAAACCTTGGAGCTCTGTCTCCTGAACTGGTTCCAAAGAAGAGCCTCAGGAAAGGTAGGGCTCATTGTCTCGAACTCGGAAGCTGGTTTCAAGAAGCTCATCTGCCGGTCCTTCATATGACTACAAGGTGATCCCTATCACTGGACCAATGCTACCAGATAAAGATATTGAATTTAGGAAGGTATAGAAATGGATTCTTCACACCACCAATATGGATTCCTTCCTGTACCCCCAAACAAAGGTTCCATCTAGCTCTTCTAGGATTCCAGAGAATACAGAATGCTCCTCACCTGGTAACATTGTGTGCCGTACCCTTTCTTGCATCTATTTACTAAAACTATACTGAAGGGAAAACAGGTTAGGAGAATAGCACTATCTGCTTAATTTCCTCCCATTCTTGTTCTCATTTCTGATGAAATGGGAGCTTGGGAAGGGGAATATGTTGAAGAAAAGAACTCAGGCCAGCACAGAGCTCCAGCAATGCAGGGCCAGAGATGAACTCACAGACTATGAACGTTCCACCACTGAGTTGGCCACTCAGAATTTGATTACTTCATCAGTGGGTTGTGTCCCCAATTTTATTGCTTTGAAGTGAGGCACGACTATTTATTTAGTTCTTAATGGATTAAACTTCCCACCATTCCAGGGGACCAATAAGGCTCCTCACTTTTATTTTGGGGGACATTAAGGGACTTTTCTAATATCCATGATAGGGCCAAAAATAGACAACAAACCTGATATCCCCCAGTCGGCCCTGGCTCCTTGGATGGCACTACTTTACTGGTGGTGAGATCCCTTGTACTGCTGCTTAGATAGATGGTGATGACCCTCAAGTTTCCAGGATTTAGAGTGAGGTCACCTCTGATGACCTGCTAGAGTAGTTAGAAGGGAATTTTCTCATCTACACCCTGGAGGTGCCTAATTCTCAAGGGGAGTTTGTGCGTGACTTCCTGTATTCCCAATCCTAACAAACTCAAGAAATTCCCAGGCCTGGTCCCCTCTCTAAGAGGTCAGAAGATATCTTTCTTATAGCCCTAGTAACTCCCTGTCTATTAGTCCCATGGGCCCATGAGGCTCTCCATTGCAATAGCTGCATAATAGTTCTCGAGTTAAAGGTGATGCCTCAAATTCTTTTCTACCTTGTGGCTCTTGGAATTCTATACCCATAAAAAACTCCCACTGCCAGTGAAAGACTGAAGCATAGAAAAAATAGATTAGTATCTTTATAGGACTTGGAGGGGGTGAGTAGAGAGGGGCAATTTTTTTTTCTCATGCATGGAAAAGATATTTGGCTGTAGTGTCCACTCCTTGACCTCTTTTTATTCTCTTTTTCAGTGGCAGTTCACCTTCAGTAACTTTGTGGTGGAGCCTGGCCAAGAATATGAGATAACAGTGCATCACTTGCCCAAACCAATGCCTAATGGAGATCCAAACCATGAGTCTGTGACTCTCCAGGTGCCTGGTAAGAGACCTTCCTGTTCAGGTGCACTTTTTCTCACTCTACTTTTGGGCTCTTGAGAAGAAGTGGCAAGTTGTTCAGACTTTAGGGCCTCTACTCAGCATAACCCAAACAATTGCTGCCATTGTCAAGCTGCATCTCTCTAAAGAAGAAAACAAATGTCAGAGATATTAGATTGCTCTGCAGTGTCTGGCTTGAAGCCTCAACTCCCTCTGGGCAAGTTGAACCCCTTTCTTAATTGTTGAGAAACCAGCATTGGGCAGGAAGGATCCCAGGAGAGTTATACGTATGAAGAAATCCCTCCCTCCTTTTAGGTAGTAAAACTAACTCCGGGGAAACCATCATAAAAATCACCCAGTGTCAGCACTGCCACTCCCTAATGATAATAATGGCAGATGCTTATCATAGCACTTTAAGGTTTGCAGAAAAGGCCAAATTAGATGACCCTGAAGGTACCTTCCAGCTTCAGATCCTATGTATAATCACAGCTCTGTAGGTAGGGTTTTTTTTTTCTCCCTTTAACATATATTTTTATTTTGCTAAATTTTTCCCAATTGCACGTAAAAAAATTTTTAACATTCATTTTTAAAAATTTCAAGTTCCAAATTGATCCTTCTTCCCATTCCTTCCCCATCTCCTGAGAAGGCAAACACTAGGATATCAATTATACACGTGAAGTCATGCAAAACATACTTCCATATTAGCCATGTCACAAAAGAAAACATGCACAAAAGATCACTAAGAAATATAAAGGAGGTAAAAAGTATGCATTAGTCTGTACTCAGAGTTTATTGGTCCTCTGAAGATGAATACCATTTTTCATCACGGGTCCTTTGAAATTGTCTTGGATCGTTGTCATTGTTAGAGTAGCTAAGTCTTTCACAGTTGATCATCATTATGCTATTACTGTGTACAATGGTCCTGCTGTGAGGAAGGTTCTACAGGTACTATTTTCACCATTTTTCAGATGAGGAAACTGAGGGTCAGAGAAGTAAGAATTCATCACAGAACTATTAAGTGTCAGAGGTAGGATTTGAACCCATATGTCTCCAATCCCATCCTACTTGCCCCTGAACCCTGCTGCCTTCCACCTAAGTCCATACATACCATAAGACCATAGGATCACCTAGGTAATAAATAGCTAAGGACAAATTTCAAACTTACATCTTCTGATTTCAACTGGTCTCTAATTAACACATGTTTATTGAATACTTACTCCAGGTAAAACAGTGCCCCTACATCTAATCCATCCTAAATAGATATCTCCTAGAATCGTAGGATTATAGAACTTAAGAGCTGGGAGGAACCTATGAAAACATCTATCTAGTTCATCTGCCTCATATCACAGATGGAGGAAACTCAGATCAAGAGAAGAGACATGACAGGTCTAGGGTTGTATAAATGACAAATGTCATTTTGCACACATCACCCAAAGCCTTCTCAAAAAATGTTGGTTTCCCATTGCTTATACTGCCTAGGTCCAATGCTTAGCCAGGTACTAGAGATGCCTCTGCCCACTCCCACCCCCCATACACACACACACACACACACACACACACACACACACACACACACACAATTTTTGTCTCAGCCTTCTCCAGATTCATCTCTTGCCTCACTGCCTTTTGTTACTGCTGTGTCCCCTGTGTGGAATTCTCTCTATTCACATACCAAAGTCCTCTGTTTACTTCAAGAATTAATTCAACTCTACCTCCTGTGTAAAGCCTTTGCTGACCACTCCAGTCATTCATGAGTTCTCCTTCTTCTTGATTCCTGTACCACTTATTGTTGATGCCATTTGTTTTCCACTTGCTATATACTAAATATTATTGTAATATACTCTTTTTTTATATGTACAATCTGCTTTCTTAGCTAGATTTTTAAATTCCTTTGAGGGCTCATGGACCATGTCTTATGCCTGTCCATAGCCTTGTGGTCTGGCATGTAGAAGGTGCTCAATGTTTGTTAATAACAATGTTGAACCCCACCTTTCTGGAGTACCTCTTCTTCCCAACCCTTTCCCTAGTACCAGAGAGGGAACTGATACATTGACTGTTTTTTTTAATTTATGGAATTAAAAAGCATTTCCATAACAGAATAATGAAGAAAAAGATGATTGCATATAACATTGCAAATCTATTATGTACATTATATATGTATATGTAGATGTAGATGTAGACGTAGACGTAGACGTAGATGTAGATGTAGATGTAGATGTAGATGTAGATGTATAGGCATCAGCAAGGCAATAATCACAACATAGATGATAATTGTCAAAACACCTATGTGGTTCTGTATTGCAAAATATACAAGACTCTCCACATAGAAGGTAAAAGAAGTAAACCATATATTCAGACACCAGAGGATCAGATCCCATAACCAACATGCCCAATCCATCACAGCAGCAAAGAATTTGATACACAATATCCCTGCATGGAGCCTCACCATCCCAAAACCCTCTGCCTCCCTGGTGGGGGCTTCCCAAAAATTTACAGCACAGCTATCACGAGTCTGCTCTCTTTCCCTCAGCTCTGTCATAACTGCTCTCTCAACATTTCTTGTGACACAATTTTGTTTTCCTCTCAGTGAGCTTTTCCCACCACATGTGACTTAGGCTTCCTGTGACCTAAGGAGGTCACATGGCCTATTAATGGGTGAGAAAGACTTCAAATCTAAATTGCTATTAGAGTATATCGTAATGACCAGCAGGGTGAGAATTTTTTGTTGTCTTTTGTTTTGGGCTATTTCTCAGCACTTAAGGCAATCAAGTGCTTTTGAGTTTTGCCTTTGTTTGAATCAAGCAAGCAAAATAGACTTTTTGTTGTCTTTTGTTTTGGAGTGCTTTTCAGCACTAGGGCAGTCAAGTGCCTTTGATGAGTCTTGCCTTTGTTTGAATCAAGAGTCATTGATTGGAAACAATGTATGTGATGTGGTGCTAGTGATTAAAGATCTTTCCCACATCCTTTTGCTAAGTAGATGCTAAGCCTCAGGCCTACATACTTTTGCTAAGTAGGCGCTAAACCCCAGGGTCCTAAACTCTAGGGCCCTAAATAGCGTATATATGATCTGAGGTTGGCATTTTGCTTTTGGGGGTTTCACTCACTGGAAGAGTGGTTGCAGTTTGGCCAGACAAGACTCTGGGTAGCCTTTAAGAGCCCTTCCCTGGCTTTGAAAAAACCCAGATGTCTGGTATGTAATGTCTTGGACAGATAGCTAGAAGCCTGTCTGCTAATTTGTGTTATTTTGCCCTGTTCATATAATTTCTGCTTGTAATTTCTGTTTGTGTTTTCTCTGAAGTTCAGGGTGCTGACTTTTTCCCCTGAACTAAGTGAATGATTAATTAAATTAATTAAAGTGAGATTGTAAATCCCTTAAAGTTGCTTTCCTTAGAAAAGCAGATCAAAGAACCTGTGCTAGCAGCCCCTCCTGTGCTCTGGTGTTAGTGGTCCTGCACAGCTACAGTAGTTGCAAGTAACATTGTTGTTACAATATGTATATATATATGTATATATATGTATGTACATATATATATATAAAATCTTTCTATACATAATTCTGTTTATTAGTTCTTTCTCTGAATACCTGCTTCTTCATATGTCCTTTGTACTTAATTTGTGTATTTATAATAACCAAAATGACTTATTCACTCCAAGTTGTTCTTAAAACAATATTGCTGTTACTGTATACAACATTCTCTTGGTTCTGCTCATTTCACTCTTCGTTATTTTATGAAGGTCTATCCATGTTTTTCTAAGATCCATCGATCTCATTATTTCTTATAGCACAATAGTATTCCATCACAATCTCATACCAGCCATTCCCCAGTTGCCAGGCTTAGCCTTGATTTCTAGTTCTTTAGAGTAATTCTTGTTCCAAGCCTTTTGTAGCATTTCCTAAGCCAAAGAGAGAACATCAAGATGTTATGGAGGCTGAGGAGGAGAAAGAAATGAGGAATGGAAAAGTGAGAAAGTTACTACCAACGAATCAAAGGCTTTCCTAGTTTACTAACAGTAAGTGAAGGCAATCTAGAAGGCAAGAAGCTTTAGAGATGGACTGGAAAGAGTCAGGTCTGACATGATCTCAAGAAAAAGAGCCTTGAATTAAAAATGTCTACTTATAGCAACTCTTTTTTGTGGTGGCAAAGAACTGGAAAGTGAGAGGATACCCATCAATTGGGGAATGGCTGAACAAGTTGCAGTGTATGAATATACTAGAATACTGTTGTGCTATAAGAAATGATGAGCAGGTGGATTTCAGAAAAACCTGGAAAGACTTAGATAAACTGATGCTGAATGAAGAACATTGCACACAATAACAGTAACACTGTGTGATGATCAACTATGATTGACTTTGCTCTTCTCAGCAATACAACGATTCAAGACAATTCAAAAAGACTCATGACAGAAAATGCTATCCACACCCAGAAAAAGAACCATGGAGTCTGAATGCAGATTGAAGCATATTATTTTCACTGTTTTTTGGATTTTGTGGCTTTTCCCTTTTGTTCTTTTCTTCTTTCACAACATGACTAATCTGGAAATATGTTTCCATGATTGCACATGTACAGTCTATATCAGATTGCTTGCTGTCTTGGGGAGGGAAGGAAGAGAGGGAGAAAAATTTGGAATTCAAAAAATATGAATGTTGAAAACTATCTTTACATGTAATTGGAAAAAAATAAAACATTATTTGCAAAAAGAATAAAGAGAAATAGGCTACTTCTCCCAAGGTTTGGAGCTTGAAAGAGTCTGCCTCACAGCCTGATACCTAATAGACTTTCTTTTCTTCCTCCCTTGCAGACTGCAGAGATCCCAGAATGAGAGTGACTACCCCCTGTGTGAGCACAGGTAATTGATGTGCTTCTCCCCTTTCCAGGGTTGATGAGGTGTAAGTTTGAAGTGGGGGTGGGAGACAGAGGGGATCAAATGTCCAACCCCTGAAAAGGTGCCTCATGATGATCCCCTCTGCCTCTTCCCTGATCTGTTTAATTGTTTTTCTAAGTTTTATTGACTTTTCATTTTTTGCACTAGTCATTTCCTAAAGCAGCCCATCACACCTTTCCAAACTCTCCCTTGTAACAAAGAAAATATTAAACAAAACCTAGAAATGGAGCAGTCACTTCTGATAGTGTCTAACATTCTGTACCCATAATCTCCCACCTCTCCATGGAAGGGATGGAAGTTCTTTTCATCAGCTCTCTTCCTGGCCCCTTTTTGCACTCCCTGCAGGAAGCTTGTGGGAGCCTGGCATCACAGGGGAAAGGCTGAAGAACAACTCCCTGCTGGTGAGTTTTAACCTGTGGAATGAATCGACCACTTATAAGATCCTCGTGAATGGTTTTCCAAACACAGAGACCAGCAGCTGTTATGAAGACCTTCAGTTCATTACCCAGGTAACTTCCCCTTTGAGATCACCACAAACCACCTCCACCCTGCTGTCTTCTTCCAGCAGTCCCAATGCAAAGTGTGCTGGACTGGGACTAGGGAGACCTAGTTTTGAGTCTGCCACTTGTTATTAATGTTTTTTATTATTAGGTTTTTATTTTTATTTTATATATACTCTGCCACTTGTTATTAATGTTTTATTGTGGTTTTTAGATTTATTTTATATATAAATATATAACATGTATACATTTCTATTAATTTTAGTTGATGTTTTTATATTATTATGTAATAATGTTATTAATGTTATTTATGGTTTACAAAATGCTTTAGTACATTATTTAATTTGATCTTCACAACATCCCTACGAGGCTAGTATTATTATCCCATTTTACAGATAAGGAAACAAAGAGGTTAACCAGGTTAGTGCAGGGTCAGAGAGCTAATAAATGCCCAAGGTAGTATTTGAACCCAGGTTTCCTGACTTTAAAGTCTAGTGTTCACTTCACTCCCTCTCTTATTAACTCTGTGGCTTGGGAGAAATCACTCCATCCCACCGAAGATAAATTCCCTAATCCCTAAAATAAACAATTTTGGCTCTTCCCTACCTCACATCCCCAGCCCCTAAATTCCCACTGATGGCCATCTTTTCCTTTTTTTCCCCTATGCCCTTCCCTATCCTACCCTGCCTTTTCTCAGCATTGCCTTCTCTCTTCCTTTTTCTCCCCAGACCAGACAAGAAGATTTCCACCACCGGATAAATGTCACATTCCCTTTGCAAAATATGAATGCCTGCTGCCAGTACAGTGTACAGGTAAGACCCCGAGGCCAGGGAATGGCCCTGTCAAAGACACCAGTGAATGGGTTATGCCTTCCTGCTGTGGGGGTCAGGTGAGGAAGTTACACTGGCCAAAGGGAACTCTGAGGATTTAGGATTATTCTCTTTCCAAGTAGAGAAGATAGATTCTCTGCAAATAGGGCACTCTAAAATGTTCTCAGTGCTCCTTCTCTACCCTGTTTGCTTCCATCCTAAAGTAATCTACTACCTGGGCTTTGGTCGATTTGGGGTAGAAAATCAGGTGTAGAAATCCTCTAGGCTTGAGAAGAGGAGCCTGTGATCCTCTTCTGCTTGTTGGGAGATCTTGATATGAGAGTTACTTGGAAACCCTATGTTACATTTCATAGCAACAAAACTCTCCATGCTAAATTCAACAGATGACATTAGTTCAATTTGTTCAAGTCAAACCACATGGTTGGTATTTCCCTAAGTGGCAGAAGGGCACACTTGCATGTACAATCACCTACATTTTTTTGGTGTTATCTTTGCTTACCCACTTTGGGACTTTCTTTAATTTTTAGAGGGAGATTGTATCATCTTTATGCTGTTCTTGTCCGTATATTTCAATATTTGCGTGAGTTGGATATTAAAATTTATGGGTATGCAATTATTTTTCTAAACTGAAAGAAACTCTTGTAGCCAACATCGTGTCCAGACATTCCTTGAAGAGTTTCTTGTTTGAGCAGGGCTAATAGTAGACAGCCAGTCAGCTAGCATTTACTAAGTGCCTAGGATACACCAGGTACCCCAGGCTCACTTTCTTCTCTCTTGTTTCTCTGTTACCCCCAGATCCAGCCATTCTTTAATAGTTGTCGGAATGACTGCCTTAGACACACACTGTCCATCCCTTGCCCAGTGCTACCACCACCACCACCCAGTAAGATGGGTCCCTTCCTACCTGAGTCATTGCTGGGGGGAAGGGAGAGGGGCTGGAAAAGGGGCAAGAGTTTGGGCAGATTCCCAGTCTGTGTTCTGGGTGGCTTATAACTTTTTTTCCCCTTTTGTCCTTTCTTTGTTCACTTTGCAGCCTGTCCTCCAGGTAAGCAAGCCTTGTTCCTAGAGCTCTGCACAGGGACATGTATGTATCATGTGAGTAGCCACCTTTTGAAACTGAGACAGTGGAGGAGCAAGGTGGCCCTAAAAGTTATCTGATGAACACTGCCACCTTGCCTGCTGTATGGCCTGCTGGGATGTCCATTACTCTTTCAGTGTCAGCTTTCTCACTTGCAAAACTCAATCCAATAAGCATTTATTAAGGCCCTCCTCTATATTGAGAGCACCATGAAAGTTTAGATGTGACACTGTTGGTCCCTGCCCTAAAAGAGCATACAGGGTAATATAATAAAAGCCAATTTTTTAAAAAAACATTTTGAGATTTTACAAAGTATTTTCATCACAACTCTGGGATGATCCAATTATTATCACTCCCATTTTAGAGACAGAGAAACTGAGGCTATGAAAGTTGATATAAGGTGACAAAGAGAGAATAAATATTAGAGCTGGTACCAGAAGCCAGGTCTCCTGACTTTGGAGTTCAGTGCTCTTTCTACTGTATCAAACTTACTCTTATGAAATGTTGGAATGTGGAATTATTAGCATCTGTACATAGTGGTATGGATCATAAACATTGATTGATTGACCCAGAGAGGATAGACTCTGAAGGACCAGGAAGGAGGGGCACCAGGGTTGTTAGATAAAGTCCTTCCTTCTATCTCTCACTGGTTTCCTTTTGCCATAGATGATGTGTCACTGTGGGTTTATTGGTTTATCACTGGCATCTGCATCCTGCTGGTGGGCTCTGTCATACTTCTGGCCATTTGCATGACTCAGAGGAAGCCTGGTAAGGAGCAGAGTAGCTGAGGCATTGCAATGTCCTTAGCTTTTAGTTTTGTGTTTTCTCGCTCTCTCCCTTTCCTTTCTCCCCACTGCTCCTGGGCTAAGCACCTTATATGAAGCTGAGGCTAGGTCACCCTTCACCCAGATCCCTTCACTTCCAGATCAGATAGAAGCCTCCTCTCCCTATCTGTCTCCTCCCTCTGTGCACGGACCACAGATGAATTTCCAACAAGTTCTTACTAGGATGGAGTTCCCCTAGAGTAAAAGGTCAGTTAGGCACAAATGAAATGCTATAGTTAATAATCACCGTAATTAAAGCTGAGGATGAATATTTGAGATTCCCACAGTGTTCCTCACTTAGCACTACATATACTCTATGCAAATTAAATACTGGGCCTGAGGTTCAGAAGGATTTGATTCTAAGTTTCCTGACCAGTGCCCTTCCTCTATGTCATCTGAACACATTTACTTTTGTAGGCCACAGTTTCCTTTACCCCTCCCCCCAAAAGGGCAGGAAATTATTAGGATAGGAGGATAATTATTGAATAATAGAGTTAAGTCTTGATTATCTAGCTAGGATGACATCCAGATCCTTTAGTTCTCAATTTCTTTTTCATTATAAGAATTTTGACCATTTCCTCAAGAGTCAATGGTCTATAGGAAAGAAAACACTGTTGTGTCCCTTTTGCCCAGTGTGAACAGCCCTAGAGGAGAAAAAGGCTAAAAAAGGTAGAGACTGAAATGGATGTCTTAAATATTTGCTTTAGTTTTTTCATGGACATGGGTAATTCCATATGCTCTCTTGGCAGACATGCATATTAGTAAGGGATGACTTTCTTATTTTTTTAAGCATTGCATCACTGTGGTTTAGGATTGCCTAAGTAAGACTATTTCCTTTCCTCTTCTCAGAAAATATAAGGAAGAAATATCAATAAAGAACTCAGCAAGGACTGCTTGTAAACACTTATCTATGCAAGACTTAAGCTTTTAGCACCGATGCTTTTGGGGAAGATACACTCCCTGAAGTGCACATTCTAATAATGTGTGGAATACGAAGAATATATCTACAAGGGAATTGGGTTGAATCTGGACTTGGTCCCAGATTAGGGCTCAACATTCATTTATTTCATTGTTCTAGGCCAAAGTCAGGCTTCCTAGGTAGCTCCTGCCACATCTCTTCCCCCCAGAATTGTGCAAGGCTTCCCTCTGGTAATCAGTGATACTCTCCTCTCTCAGCTTTTATACCAGTTGGGACTAGGGAGAGGGAGGTGAAGGAATGAAGCAGTTTTTGCCATACCGTGTTACTTCCCTTCTAAGAGAGCAGTTCTAGCATAAGAGGACTTGGTCCTTTGTTATTCTAATTTGTTGTTTCATTTTAGGGTTGTCCTCTGATAGACCTGAAAATGACACCAAACACCCTGGCAAGTACCTCTTTTGTTGTTTGTTTGATTGGTTTTTGGTCTTTGTTTTGGATTGGGGTTTTTTGGGGGGCATGGATTTTTTCTTAAGAGAGCAGCAATACTAAGGCTAGGTGAAACAGCTGATCCCCTATCACAGACCACTCTAAAATCCCCTCAAGAGAAGCCTCACAAATGACCTATTCCTCATAAAAACCCTCAAGATACTTCCTTGAATCCACAATGGGATTTCAAGAATAGTGACTGTACTAAGCAGAGGAGCCCCAAACATCAAGGTAGAGAATCATTACAGAGAAAAAGCAAGGTGAAAGCATTATATTTTCACCAAATCCGAGTTGGAAGAATTTAATTCAATCGAAATCAACATTTATCAAATACTTATTACATGGGAGGCACTGTGCTATGTATTGAAGATATAAAGACATAAACAAAACAGCCCCTTTCTGCCCCTAAGGAGTTATTTTACTGATAGGATATGACATGTATACAAATAAACATAATACAAGGTAATTTGAGAGAAAAAGAACAGAAATAGTAACAGTAATGAGAGAAGGCTTCAGAAAGGAAATGCTTCCTAAGCTGAACCTTGAGGCAAAGGAAGAATTCTGAGAAGTGGGGTGTAATCAGAGCATGTGGAATCACTTGTATGATCCCTGAGAGGCAAAAGATGCAACATTTGGTTCAGGGAACAACTATTAGTCTCATTTGGCTACAATACAGATTGTGTAAAGAGGAATAATATGACATAAGGCTTAAAAGATAAGTTGGAGCCAGATTGGAGAGAGAGTTAATCACCATATTGAGGAACTTTTTTTTTGTATCCCAAATAATATCCTAGTCCCACCAACGGTTTTTGAGTAAAGGAGAGACTATGACCAGACTTGTACCTTAGGAAGATTATTTTGGCAGTGGTATATAAAGGATGGATTGGAGGGGCAGAGAGATTAAAAGCAAGGAGAACCAGTAAGAAGCTGTAACACTTGTCTAGGACAAATCTTAGAAGCCATTTGGTACAACCTATACATAAACAGGAATTCTCTCTATAACATTCCCAATAAGTGACTATCCAGCTTCTCTTTGAAGTCCTCTGGTGATCTAGAACTTACTACCTCTAGGGACTGCCTACTTTTGTAGGTATCTTATTTTCTCTTCTCTATAACTTCAAAATCGACCTCTCTGAAGTCTCTTAATAGAGGTACCTTTGCAGACTGAATATGTTCCATTTTGTGAGCTTTCCCTCTGGTTCTTTTTAAAATTATGACAGTGATGAAACACAAAGTTAAGGGAGTATGATGAGTATTGAAACTAAAGAAGAGAGGAGGCAGTTTCCTGGAAAAGACAAACATGTTTGATGCTGGGTTTTTTTTTTTAAGTTTTAGTGCAGTAATGCAATAAATAGTGCAATAGTGGATTAAAATGTCATTATTCTGACTACAAAGAAAGGCAAAGACCTCTGTGCTTAGGCCAAGTATAAATGAGCTCCCTTGGTACAGCTTCGTACAAAGCCTTTGACAGTCTCAGTGGACAGACTGGCTCTTGAGTTTGAGCTCCGTATTTCAGCCATTGGAAAATATACCAATTTAAATTATTGTGGGGGGGGCTATTCTTGTTTCTTTCAGATATTCCACCCCTGGACAATCAGTCTCCTCCGCCCTTAAAGCCCCGGAAAGTCTGGATCATTTACTCAGCTGATCACCCCCTCTATGTGGATGTGGTAGTCAAGTTTGCCCAGTTCCTCATCACTGTTTGTGGTACTGAAGTGGCCCTGGATCTGCTAGAGGAGAAGCTGATTTCAGAGGTGGGAGTCATGACTTGGGTGAGTCGACAGAAGCAAGATATGGAGGAGAGTAATTCCAAGATCCTCATCCTGTGTTCCCGAGGCACCAGAGCCAAGTGGCAGGCAATCCTTGGCTGGGAAGAGCCTGCTGTTCAGCTCCGATATGACAGGTGGAAACCTGCTGGGGACCTATTCACAGCTGCCATGAATGTGATCCTTCCAGACTTTAAGAAGCCAGCCTGCTTTGGCATGTACGTGGTCTGCTACTTTGATGGCATCAGTGATGAGGCTGATATCCCTGACCTATTCAACATCATCTCTAAATACCCACTGATGGAGAAGTTTGAGGAGGTTTATTTCCGGATCCAGGAACTAGAGATGTTTGAGCCAGGTCGAGTGCACAGGGTTAGGGAGATCACTGAGGAAAACTACCTACAAAACCCCAGTGGTTGGCAGCTCAAGGAAGCAGTACAGAGGTTCCAGGAATTTCAGGTCAAATGCCCCAACTGGTTTGAACAGGAGAATCTCTGTTTGGAGGATGAAGACAACTTGTCATTGCTGAGTGAAGAGATGATTGAGGAGTCAGCATTACCACCAGGAGGGAGAATAGTGAAACAGGTGCCTCTGGTACAGGAGCCTTCTCCTGGGGACCATTTGGTGGTGGACCTCTTCATCAATAAGGAAGAAGGGGTCTCTAGACTAGACACTCAGTTTCTGCCCCAAGGGCCTACTCCCACCCACCAAACAGTAATCCCCATAGAAGAGGACCAACTGACTTCCGTAGTGGAGCCCTTACATAGGAATGGTGATAGTAAAGCCAGGCGACAGGCAGTGGTAGGTGAAGATGACATGGAATGTGTCCCATTGATGGAGACCAGTGTTACCCATAGAAATAGTGTATTCCTCCTCCCCATAGACTCTGAAGCTTCCCCTCTCTCTAGTACTCCAGTTCCTTCCCCCGACTACCTCCCAGCTCCAGTGAGAGAACAGCTAGAGGGCTTAATGTACTCCCTCTTCCAGCAGAGTCTAAGCAACCCAGGTGCAGAAGAATGGGAAAGACAGCAACTGATGTTCAATGACCCTTATACACCCTATGAGGAAGAACAGAGACAGTCAGTGGAGTCTGATCAGGGCTACATCTCCAGGAGCTCCCCACAGCCTCCCGATGGGTTTGTGGAAAAGGAGGAGGAGGACGAGGAAGAGGAGGAAAAGGAAGAGCAGGATGCAGAGATATCTACAGAGTTTCTCTCTCCCAGTGTTTTGGAGAATCTGAAGAGCCTTCAACAGCAACTGTTATTCCAGGAGATACAACAGAACTCTAACTGGGGCTGCCTAGAGGGAAGGAGATTATCTACAGAATTGTAGTCCTCCTAGCAAGTGGGTTATAGGTCTGAATCATCAAAGACAGTGAGAAAGAGAATGCATACCTATAATTCTATCTTGATTCTAAAGATGACAATCTCAGGAATAAACTTTCCTCTCTTTTAAATGTAATTGTATTCCTCCTAAAACTACCCCCTTTGTAAACATGTATAACTCTTTCCTAGTGACTTAGCACTGAAGTATCAATTAACAACTAGTGATGAGCTATTGCCTGCCCATATTAGGGGGAAAATATTGACGGGGAACAGAAAAAAAGAAAGATATAAAATGCCAAAAGGAGAGGAGTCTAAAACCCTCAGTTCTGTTTCTGGGGTTAATGTAAATATAAAACAATTAGATGATGGGAGAGGGTTCCCTTCTTTTCTGAGTTGCAGTAAGAAGTTTTTCAGATAATCACTGGGATGGACTCCTAGAGTTGCAGTTCCCTGAGATGAATTGAGATCTGAGCCTTCAAAGTGTCCTGCTTAAAGACTTAAAGTCCCTTAATGACTAAAAGTCCCAAAGCCAAAGAGGTGTGAGAGGCTAAGGAGTGTTTAACAGTACAAAACCACAGACTGATATGTTAACTTAATGAGGAAAACCTTCTGGGGAAAAGTCATCATACAGACCTAAGTGTTCAATGTGTGTTTGATATTACCTTCCTTTTTAAACCAGAATGGCCCTTTGAGGCTCCATTGTTGCACTGACCCCTTGGAATGGACTAGAATCTTAAACTCACAGGACATTAAAGCATTATGAGGTACCATAAAGATGATCTATTCTAACCTTCATTTTTTTAGATATGGAAATTGAAACCTAGATTGCTGAACTACTACTACTACTACTACTACTACTACTACTACTACTACTACTACTACTACTACTACTACTACTACTACTACTACCCGCTTTCACTCCCCCATGAGGGATGAGTCACCAGAGGGTGACTGGTAAATTTGGTTATAGGGTTTGTATTCCTAATATCATAGCTCAAGAGTCCCACCTGTGTGCTTCTCATTAACAGTCATCCAGTTGACCTAATTCATTAGCTCTTTGCAACAATGTTTACTAATGTGGTATGATAAAATAATAGATACAAACATTTCTCCCATAAACCTGAGGTATACTTTTTCTCAAGTACACAGGAAGAGGGGGATCACAATTAAAGAGTACAATGGTGGTGAAACACATGAGTGGGATACACACGTGGTAAAGGCAATTCACACTTCCTGGTGTGAAGTTCCTCCCTCATCTCAGTTTTGTTCCACTCAATTATGTAGCAACAAAAGTAAGATAAAATCTAGATGCAATGGCCCAAATTTTATAGCTTCACCTTGGCCACATCACTCTTTACCTGGAGCTATGGACATTGGCTTCTTGCCAAAAATCTCTCAGCCTGCCAAAGTTTCTGTGCAATTTTCCCCAACCTCCTCAAGAAGCATATATGTTTCTATATTGATATAATTAGGCAGGCTTCTCCACTGCCAGAACCATAGTGATGATATGCTCTTGGGACAGAAGCATAATTGTGTCCTGTTTATTTCTTGTTCTCCCTTATTTTGGGCTATTTCTTTAACACCACCACCACCCACAGGGCTTTCCATCTAAATGTCAAGCAATACTGAAAATTCTTTCAGACAGAATTCTTCCTCAATCCACAGCACTAGCTAAGTGTGAAGGGTGCTACTGATTTTTCTCTCAGAGTTCTTTGACCCAGGATATCCCATAGCCTCTATTATTGGTAAAAAGTCACCAAAGTTTTATGAGTCTTTTTGTATACTTGTACATTTACTTGTGTATTATTTTGAATGATGGCAAATAAACACCTCAATACTCATACTGACTCTATGATTTATCCCCAGAATTATGTCTGCTTCTCCCAGAACACATTCCTTCTCAGTCATTGAATTTCATTTCTCCAGTTAACTCCTTTGTCAGGGAGCGTTGGGCCTAGGTCTTGACAAGAACGTTATTTAAAAATGTTTTATTTTATTCCAGTTATGTGTAATGACAATTTTTAACATTCATTTTTTTAAATTTTGAGTTCCAAATTTTCTTTGTCCCTTTCTCACCCCCCAGACAGTAAGCAAATTGATATGATAAGAATATTTCTTAAAAGTGAGCATGATCTAGCTACGTCAGATCTCAAACTGTATTATAAAGCAATAATCATCAAAAAAAATCTGGTACTGGCTAAGAAATAGAGTGGTGGACCAGTGGAATAGATTAGGTACACAATACACAGCAGTAAACAACCATAGTAGTCTAGTGTTTGATAAACGCAAAACCCCAAGCTTTTGAGACAATGATTCACTATTTGACAAAAACTGGAAAACAATATGGCAGAAACTAGGTATAGACCAACATTTTACACTGTATACCAAGAAAAGGTCAAAATAAGTACATGATTTAGACATAAAGGTTAATACCATAAACAAATTAGGAGAGCAAGGAATGGCTTACCTGTCAGATCTATGGAGAAGGGACAAATTAATGATCACACATGAGACAAAGAGCATTATGAGATACAAAATGGATAATTTTTATTATATCAAATTAACAGGTTTTCTGCACAAACAAAATCAATGCAACCAAGATTAGAAGGAAAGCAAAATGCTGGGAAACAATTTTACAGTAAATATCTCTGATAAAGGCCTCATTTTCAAATATATAGAGAACTAAGTCAAATTTGTAAGATTGTAAGTCATTCCCCAGCTGCTAAATGGTCAAGGTATTTGAACAGGCAGTTTTCAGAAGAAATCAAAGCTATCTATAGTCATAAGAAATGTTCTAAATCACCACTGGCTAGAGAAATGCAAATTAAAACAACTGAGGTACCACCTTACACCCATCAGACTGTCTAATATGACAGAAAAGGAAAATCAATGTTCACATTGAGACACTAATACATTGTTGATGGAGTTGTGAACTGATCCAACCATTCTGGAGAGCAATTTGGAACTATGCCTAGAGAGCAATCGAACTATATAACTTTCAATTCTGCAATACCACTATTAGGTCTGTATCCCAAAGAGATTTTAAAAAGGGGGAAGAACTATTTATACAAAAATATTTATAGTAGTTCTTTTTGTGAGTGGCAAAGAATTAGAAATTGAGGGGATGTTAATCAACTGGGGAATAGCTAAATAAGTTGTGGTAGATGATTGTGCTTATAGCACTATTATGCTATAAGAAATGACAAGCAGGATGATTTCAGAAAAATGTGGAAAGACTTATATGAACTGATGCAAAGTGAAGTGAACGGAACCAGGAGAACATTGTACGTGATAACAGCAATATTGTACAATGATCGACTAAATGACTTGGCTATTCTCAGCAACACAGTGATCCAAGACAATTCCAAAGGACTCATGATGAAAAATGCTATCCACCTCCACAGAAAGAGCTGAAGGAGTCTGAATTCAGAATAAACTATACTACTTTAAACTTATTTTCATTTTTTTTGCCTGTGTCTTCTTTCACAACATATGGAAATATGCTTTGCAAGATTGCACACATGTAACATCAAATTGCTTGTTGCCTCAAGGAGCAGGGAGAGGTAGGGAGGAAGACAGAGAATTGAGAACTCAAATTTTTTTAAAAATTAATGTTAAAAATTGCTTTTACCTGTAATGGTGGAAAAAATAGAATTTTTTTTTAAAGTTAGCATAACATTGTCCTCATCAAAGAGCATTCATTGAGTATATTCAGGGATTCAAGGTAGAAGCAAATTCTCCTGGCTCTATTTCTTGTCATGTGCTCACAAAGCTTTCCTAGCCAATTTTTTCCCCTTCTAAACAAAATGAGATTGGGATATTTGCATTAAAAGTAACATGGTACAGGTAACATGTTTGTTCTCACACCCAGATTTCCAGTCTTATTTAGGATATTATCCAAATGTGTTTTGAGTTCTTTATTGAAGGAGGATGATTAAATAAAAATTGTTTAAAAGGAAAAAAAAAACCTTCCAGCCTGTCTGAATGGAGGCAGATGGCTCTACCCACAACCACTCCAGACAAAAAAAAATGAATTCACACCATATCAAATAACCGTCAAGAAATCCAATAAGAAACTATGGCAAATTCTTCCTGTGCTATTCAAATGTCAGTTGGAGCTTGTAATGGTCTTTTAGTATTTGAGCCATCAAAAAGCCATGTCTGTTTTCTGAGTCAATCACTGCTCAAGGGAAGTTTCAGTATATTTCAAGGAAAAGAACTAGCTCAGTCCACATGGTCCAGGATGCTGGAAGATATCTCCTGCCATGTCCAAGATAGGGCGGGAGGAGGAACCCAAATATTGGGTAAAGCTTCCTATTTTAACATTTTTCTTATTGGCCAAGTGCAAAGCTCAGTCGTTTTCAAGTGTTGTCAAACACCTAAGTTTTAGTGAGCTGTGTTGGTAAACAAAATGGGCTCTTAGTACTCAGTTCAACCAAGTGCCCTGGAAGAATTTGGCTTTTGTCTCCTTTGATTAATTCAGTGTATTTCATTGAGTCTTACTAGGTGCTAAGCCCCAGACCCAAACCCCTATTAGGGGCTAAACCTATGTGGGTGTGGATTGGTAACTAAGGTGGGGCCCAAGGAGGGGCTAAGGGGAGGTGCTAACTCCAGAGCTAATCATAGCAGCCTAAGTTCTGGTCATTCAAATGACGTTTGATGGCATCTGAAACATATAAGAGGAGAAGACAGAGCTATTTGCTCAGGGCTCTCACTCTTGGTGGCGCGTTGATGTGGAGACTCCAGGCAGCTGTGACTAAGGGCCCTCCAGCTTGTAAACCTGGATGCTGGGACTTTGTTAAACTCTGGTAACTATGTATTGGGATTTGAATCAGATAAGGTCTGTCTGTCAATGTTTGTAATTTGTTTGTATTTGTTCCGAAATTCAGGGTGCTGGCTTTTTCCCCTGAAGTAAGTAAGTGATATTTGTATACTGGATTAAAATAAACTTGTTAACCACTTAATGTTGCTTTCCTTAGTAAAGCAGATCAAAAGAATCTGGGCTTTTGCAGTGTGCTGATAGCATGCTTGTTGTTGGGCTGGTGTTGATCTTTCACCCCCACAACAGCCGCTAGCTGGATTGTCAAAACATGAGCTCACCATAATTATTGGTGCTTCACTCTGTAAAATTCCATCACCATCAGGTCATTCCTTTGGTTCAAGCAGTGCATTCTATAAGCTTCCCATTATAAGTTACAAATACTCTTTAGTGAAGGGGTTGCATTAAGCTATTATTCATCAGTAAGACTGAAGTATAAATTTACCTAAATTACTTTTCAGAACTTCTGGCTAGAAGGACTAGATAATGTAAGGGTAGGGGATGCTTGAGGATGTAGGTAAAAGGGGCAGGGTGAATATTGGAAATTAATACTAAAGAAGGAGGAGGTCATCTCCACACAATTCACAAATTTGCCTATAGCACAGTCCAAACCTATCCTACCCCAGGTCTCCTTCTTTTCGTTATTAGAACCTTCCCCAAAAGGACTGTCCTAGAAGGGAGATAAAAAAATTAAAATCAGTCCCTGCTTTTCAACAATTACCTTATGGGTTGAGTAGGAGAGAACATCAAAACCAATAGCTCATCAAACAAGCTTTCTTCCTCTGGTCATTACTGGATAATACTAGCTGACAGCCATCTAATAATGTAAAGGAGCAATGTTTGAATTGGTGTAGTTGTCTCAACTCTAAAAGTGCTAGAATTTGGTTTGTTGAACACCTAAAAAGACTGCCTGCTAGGCACTGCAGGGAAACTTAAGGAGGCCTCACACTTTCTACCACAGGGAAAAACTTCAGATTAGGGAGGAGTAGAGAAAGGCCGAGCAAACAAGTTCTTTTTCCCTAATCTAGTGTTAAACTCTCTAGTTAGCTGATCACAGAAAAAAAAGGCATTCAAAGCCTATTATGATAGTGAAGAAATGTCTTTTGTGTTTAAGTCTCTTAGTTATTTAATAAATAATCAGAAGTCTATCTGTTCATATCTCAAGACCAAAACCTAGGCAGCACTGCTTGCCTGGTGATAGACCATTCTGATTGCAGGCAAAATATCTCAAATTTGTTTAGTTGCAAGGGTTAGCCCTGAAAATTCAAATGTAGTTATGAATGTAATGGAATACTATTGTGGTATAAGAAATGATGAGCAGGTGGACTTCAGAAAAGCCTAGAAAGACTTATATGAAGTGATGCTGAGTGAGGGGAGCAGAACCACAATATCATACACAGTTACGGCCACATTGTGCGATGACTAACTTTGATAGACTTGGCTCTTCTCAGCAATGCAAGGTTCTAAGACAACTCCAAAAGGCTCATGATTGAAAATGCTATCTATATCCAGAGAAAGAATTATAGAGTCTGAATGCAGATCAAAGCAAACTATTTGCGCTCTTTTTTTATTATGTTCTATTTCTTCTTTCTCTTGGTTTATTCCATTGGTTATAGTTCTTCTTTGCAATATTACTAATATGAAAATATGTTTAATGTGAATGTATATGTAGAGCCTACATCAGATTGCATGCTGTCTTGGGGAGGGGAGGGAGGGTGGAAAAATTTGGAACTCAAAAGCTTGTGCAACTGAATGTTGTAAACTAAAAATAAATAAATAACATTTAAAAAAAAAGAAAATTCAAATGCATAAGGCAATGATAGCTATCAGAGTGACTCTTGAGAATTTCATATGAGAACAAGAACAGGAAAGATCTTAAAACAAGCCACACTAAGCATGTCACAAGTCTGAAGGTTTTATTTTCAGAAAAGAATCTAGTCTTATTTTTAAAAGAAAAAAAATTGTGATGGATGCTAGTGAGGTTGCCACTTCCCTATATCTCGCAAGCCCCAGCTGCCATAGCCCTTTCATGATCACACTTGGTATCAGAAGAAGATTAGAACTGGAGGGGAGCTTAGAGTGCATGAAGGGGTTGCATTAAGCTATTATTCATCAGTAAGACTGAAGTATAAATTTACCTAAATTACTTTTCAGAACTTCTGGCTAGAAGGACTAGATAATGTGAGGGTAGGGGATGCTTGAGGATGTAGGTAAAAGGGGCAGGGTGAAATACTGGAAATTAATACTAAACCTGAAACTGAAGCCCAAAGATAAAGTGACTTTGCCCAAGGTCACACTGTTAGCTAGGTGATAGAGCTGGTACTAGAACTCGTGTCTCCTGGGCTTTTTCCACTCCACCAGGCTGCTTGATAAGACAGGAAGGGAGGGGAAATGAAAGGAAACAGGTAGGAAGGAGGAAAAGCTAAAGCCTAGATAAAGATTCCCTGTAACCTTTCGGGACTCTGATCTGCTCTCCTGTTGCTGTTGAATCTTTTTCAGTTGTGTCTGACTCTGTGACCCATTTGGGGTTTTCTTGGCAAAGATGCTAGAGTGGTTTGCCATTTTCTTCTCTAGCTCATTTTTACAGGTGAGGAAACTGAGGCAAAAAAAAGGTTAAGTCACACAGCTAGTGTCAGAAGTGCCTGATTTGAACTCAGAAAGATGAGTCTTCCTGACTCCATGCCTGATGTTCTGTCCACTGAGCCACCTTGCTGCCCTGATCTGCTCTCCTAAGAGTCTTTATATGTACTTGGATCTTTCTCCTCAATCTATCTTATAACCCTTTCACAGCCAGATGCCTAAAAAAGCTGTCTTCGCTTGTCTCCTATACTTTCTCACCTCCCACTCACATCTCGTCCCCTTGCAATCTGGTTTCCGTCTCCCCACTAGTCAAATGAAACTGCTCTTTCCAAGGCCACTGATGATCTAAATCTAGTAGTCTTTTTCTTGGTCTTCAAACTTCCTAACTACTCTGTAGCATTTGACACTGCCGAAAATCTTCTGCGTGCTTTCTGCTCTCTGGGTTTTTCGGTCAGTGCTGTCATGGTTCTCTTACTAACCTGTTGCTTCCTTGTTTCTTTTGTAGACCCATCCTCTATTTACCACCCCCTATCCCTAAGTATACCCCCAGGACTCTGTTATGAGCCTTCTCCTATCACCTCCCAGGGTTTTAACCAGATTTACATATCTACCCCTCAGCTAAGGTCCCACATTTTCAACTGTCATCTGGACATGTCCAGCTGTATGTCTCACAGGCTTTTCAAACTCAAAGTATCCAAACTAGACCTCATTATCTTTTGTCCTACACTCACTTCTCTTCCTACTTTCGTTCATTCATACAATCATTCTTTTAGTCACTCAAGCTTACAACTTAGGAGTCATCACTGAATCTTAAATCTCTTTCACAAATACATCTATCCAATCAGTTGCCAAGTTTTGTCGTGTCTACCCCCTCAAACTGTCTTGCATCTACCCTCTTCTGTCTATACCACCCTAGTCCAGGCCCTTGTTCCTCTGCCTAGAATCTACCAGGGTGGGGAACCTTCAGCCTCAAGGCCACATGTGGTCCTCTAGGTCCTTAGGTGGGGCCTTTTGACTGAGTCCAAGTTTTACAGAACAAATCCTTTTATTAAGGGGATTTGTTCTGTGAAGTTTGTATTCAGTCAAAGGGCTGCATTGAGGACCTAGAGTTTAGTCTCACCGCTAGACTATGACAATGGTTTCCTAACTGGTCTCCATTCGTGGAGTCTCTCCTCTCTAATCCATTCTCCATACAACTGATAAATTTATATACCTAAGCACAGATATGACCATGGCACTGTCTTGCTCAAGGACCTTAATTACCTCCACATTGCCCTTGGTGTAAAACACAAACATCTCTCTTTGGCCTATAAAGTCTTTCACAACCTGGCTCCAACCTGTCTTCCCAATTCACATGATTCCCCCTCATATATACTATACTTGAGCCAAACTGGCCTACTTGCTGTTTCCTGTACACGAGACTTCATTTCCCATTTCTGTGCCTTTACATAGGCTGTCCCACCTTATTTCCATTTCTTGGAACTTCTAGATCCCTTCAGGACTCAGTTCAAGCACCATATTCTTATAGAGGCCTTTCTTAACTTGTCCAGTTATTAGCGAACTCTTCCCAATCATTGTGTATTTTG
The DNA here is from genome assembly GCA_028646595.1 of Phalanger gymnotis. Classification (NCBI taxonomy): domain Eukaryota; kingdom Metazoa; phylum Chordata; class Mammalia; order Diprotodontia; family Phalangeridae; genus Phalanger; species Phalanger gymnotis. The sequence continues at coordinate 169,562,857 of CM053623.1, forward strand.
TAGATTTCCTGCATGTACTTATCTGTGAAATGTGTAGTTATCTGTTGTTTACCTCTAGTTAGAATATAAGTTCCTTAAGGACAGTATTCTTATTTTTGTATTTATATTTCCAATAACCAGCATAATGCCTGGTAATATAATCCTTGCTGATTAACTGAATGATTCTGATCCTTTCCCAATATGAGTTTTAGCAGACCAAGTTTAGAACTTGAAGGCATTCATTGCTGGTTCGTTTTTGTCCATAATTACATAAATAATTTATTTAACAAATGTTATGGGTTCATGAATTCCCCGGCCTTCTTTTTTTTTGTTCTGTGGTTTTGTATGAGTTTAGGAGAGAAGGAAAAAAAGACAAGATTTGAACTTTGAGAAGAAATATTCTGAATGCAAAGGATGGAAAAGCAGAAACTTAAGAGCTGCTAGTGTCTTGGGAAATTTTGGAAGGTTTTTCATATTATTTTACTTCCCTGGTTCTTTTTCTATCTCTTTTGCTGTTTCTTTTCTGTCATATCTCCATGAAGATGCTGCCTACAACTTGATCTCTGGTCAAATGACTAATGTGTATGAAGTCCTTTGCAAACTTTAAAGTGTTATAGAAATATTAGCAATGAATTGCTGGCATTTCTAAACTATGTTAAAGTTTGCAAAACATCTTACAAATACTTACATATTGCCTCATTTGATCCTTACAACATCCCTGAGAGGTAGGTGCTATTATTATCCTCATTGCATAGTTGAGGAAACTGAGGCAGGAGAAGGGTTAAGCAATCACCCAGGGTTACACAGCTAGTAAGTATCTGAGGCTGGATTTGAACCCAGGTCTTCTTGTCTCCATGTCCAAAGCTCTAACCCCTGCACAATTCAGAATAATAATAGGTAGCATTTATGTAGTACTTTAAGGTTTGCCAAGTGCTTTATAAACGTTATCTCATTTTATCCTCACAATCACACTTAGAGGTAGATGTTATTAACTAGTGTTAGCTGTTATAGTTCCAACCTCTGTTCCAAACTTCAGAACCACATTTCCAACTGTATCTGCCATCCTTGCACTTGGCATTTCAAATTCAACATGTCCAAAATTAAACTCACCATCCAATCTTGAAAATTTGCTCCTTCTCCTGACTCTCCCATTTTACCAATGGCATTACTACCTTCCCAATCATCCTGACTGGGAACCGTCTTTTACTATCCCTTTCCCTCAGCCTCTACATCCATCTTGTTTTGGGAAGCCCTAAGAGGTGTAGATTCCCCTCTTACATCTCATAATCCCTTCTTCATTCTCTCTCTCAGTTACCTTTTGACTTCTCTTTCCACAATGCCTGGCACATAATAGACATTAAGTAAATGTTTATTGATTGATTAATTGATCATTTAGGAAGGGCTAGGTTTGCCTGGTGGTAGAATAACGTGTCACCTATAAAACAAAATCAGAAGAATAAAAGGAAAGACCTCAGACTGTACCCTGCTGAAAATAGTCTTAAAAAAAAACCTGAAGCAATACAAAATGATATTCAGGTTTGAGCAACAGGATATGCCCTCCAGATACAGGAACTCCATCCCTGGGAGGAGACTGATTCTCTGGACTAAAGGTACGGGAAAGAATCCCTTTATCTCTTAGCTTCCTATTGTAACATATTTTTTTTTTTGCTAACTAGATGTGAAGCTCAGTAGTTTCAAGTGTTGTCAAGTGAAAAATCCCCAGGATTTCACCAGAGATACAGGAGATGCATTTCCGATATTGTCTCATTGCATAAATACTAGCATCCCTAGGACGTAAGTGAATAGTTGTATTGTTATTATACCTTACTAACATCGTCATAGGAACACCCTTGATGTGAGTGACTCCATTCTGAATTTGTAATGAACACACACACTCCAATTCTCTAAGTATGTAAACAACTTGAATATATAAATCTGATAATCAAATGTTTATAACCAGCCCATCTGGAAAGCTTGACCAAATGATTTGCTTATACAAGATGCTCAGGCCTTTTTTACTAGAAGGAAGAAGATGAAAGAAACCACTTTACAGCATAAAGGTGACTTACTCAACCCCACCCCCACTTTATATAGGTAATAAAATAGTTGCCCAATTAGGGACATTGGATTAAGTGGGGAAAGGCTTTGAAAGCCATTTGAATAAATGAATACAATACCAGACAAGAGGTCTGTTCCAATGTCTACTCTAGCCTTCTGTTATACTCCCTAGGTCCTGTATAGAAGCACCAAATTACCTGGGATGAGAGGTTTTCCAGAAACTGGAGCAAGTATAGCTTTCCAGGATATCATTGAAAAGAAACTAGCTTGGTTGGGGGTGGGGTAAGGAAAAGGAGGTGCCTTGTTCCCCTTCTACCAATAACAACTTCCACCAATAACCCTTTTGGCTGGAGGAGCACTCTGTAAGTTTCGACAGGTTTGGAAGATTTTGGACTTCCCACCTTCCCACTAGTGTCCTGGTAGAACCCCTGGATCAGCTGGTAACATTGTTTGTAATTAGAAGCCAAGGACAGATGAACTCAAATTCATCATACTTAAAGGGAACTTCTTAAACATCTCATAAATTGGAGAAAAGGATTCCAGTAAAGGTGTGAGTTACCCCTTTGTCCTATGCGTTCTCTAAGCTTGAGCCTACTTTCCCCTGGACCCTGTGTATGTGGGAAATTTTACTACAGACTTTGAAGGTATTTTTTTATACCAACCAATTTACCACCTTAGTAAACACTGCTTTCTAAAAGCTAACTAAGGCTGACTGACTAAATGTCTTCTCAACTTATAATTGGGGTGGAGGGAGGGAGCAGAGTACATCAGTGAGGGCTTGCGACAATGACATTAAAGAATCACCCGTGACTCCCAGGGGTACCCCTAGAACCACAAGGAGGAGATGGGAGATGTAGCTAGACAAATTCTGGGACCCAACTCATCAGTGGGAGTGGGAATTGAGATGAGGGTACCTCGGAGCTTCCATGGGCTATGACTGTAATGAAGGTGTGGATGACAAAAGAATTCAAAGCATTTTAACAACTGAGAAAAGATGGCTATTTGCTTGGGCACAGGCAGCTTTGTCTTTGGCTGAAGTTTTCTTGGGTATAAATATCCTTTACCCATGCCCAGGGAGGTGGCAGCTCCTTCACATCCGTTCTAGCATCACATCAGAAAAGCCAATAGTATTCCAAGGTTTTATAGTCACAATCACTCACAGCACCAAGATTGTCCAAGTGATAGAAAAGGGATAGGAATGAGATAACCAGTTGGAAAGCTGACCATGGCTCCAATGCAGCTGTCCTTTCACATTTACTTTATGTAGCAGAGAATTGTTTTTCTCTAGAAAAGCAGGAGATGGAAAGGTGTGAAGAGATGAAGGAGAATTGGGGAATGCATATTGTGCTTTCTATTGTAAATCTGGGACCAAGGTCCCTAGCCCTTTAACAAATGGGATTAAAAGGAGTTAAAAATGCAAATTAAGAAAATAATACTTGGTTCCAAAATTCAATAGCCTTATATTAGAGTCAGTGATAGGGAGGACAGGGAAAGCAAGTAGGAAGAGAATGACAGAACTCTCACCCTTTCAAACTCCCTCTGCCATATCCTTCTCATCTACTCTTTATCAAATTCCAAAGGGATTAGAAACTGTGCACATACATGTGTATGTACATATGTACGTATATACACACAATTTACATATACATATGCATATACTTCCCTTTGTTCTGGGAGTGTTTTAGTGGAGGCTTCCTGAAAAACCAGGCCCACTGGCACCATTTCTTTGAACTAGTGATAGATTACTTGGCTCCTGTTTTCCCTTCCACATAAGAGGGGATAGAAAGGAAGGTTCTAACAAAAAGCCATATAGGCAGTAGTCATTATAAGCCCCTCACAGCAATACACCTTGTGCTCCTACCCTTAGCTTCTACCCACTACCTCAGAAGTACCTTTTGTGAATGCATATTAGGCTTCCTATGCCTGTCACCCATGTCCACCCATTCTAGGTACTTTCTTATACCAGATCACCTTTCCAAAGAATGTTAGGACCTGGGCTTTAAGGAGTCTATCCATTATAAGTCAAGAAGGGGAAGGGAAAGGAGAGTTCCTGTAATGCTCTCTCTCCTCTTTCCTATTCCGTTCCATTGACAGCTAGCAGTTGAGGGAAAGAGAGTCTTTCCTTTGTCTTGCTCCCTGCAATCGCCTACCTCCACCCACCAAGACAAAAACAACCAAACCCCTCAAGATATCAGATGTGAGAAGCCCATAAAACTCACCAATCCATGCAAGCCCTAGTTGTAACAAGCCCCATTCTTCATCAATCATGAAGGTAGAAAACCAAAAAAGGTGGCCAGAGAAATATTGACAGCATTGTTATCCACCCTTGCCCCAAACTATTCACTCTCATCCCTCAACCCTATCCTCTTGAACTCCCTCCATTCTTGACCCAAGCAACACAACCCTTTCTAATCCACTAAAAGCTCATGGAAGGGGCACTGGCAAGAGGGCAATCTCCCTACTCCTCCCCTTAGGAAAACCAACTCTACCTCAAATATCCATCCATACACACCCCCCACACACACACAGAACTCAAAACAATCCATTCTAAGCCACAACCTGGTATAGACACATACATGCCACAGGGCAAAGAAGAGTTCTGGTGGCAGAGGGGAATAGTGGGACTGGCAGCTAATATTCCACAGAAACTATTATCACTGGTACCAAATCAACAGGATCTAGAGACAAAATTAAATTCAGCTTTCTCCTTTTTATGTGTGTGTTTGTAAGCAATATCAGTGCACAATACAACAAAGGTTCAAAACACAGAGGTAGTAATTCTTACTCACCCAAGAAAGGGTGGTTTGGTCCTTGAAATGTAAAAAAACCACACCCAGAGCCGAAGAGGAGAGCAGGACTGGGAAGGGATAGGAAGAAACATTTGCCCTGCCTGAAAACAGCTGGATAGCTCCCAGGTGCTCAGCTCACTCAGGAATGCATAGCCATGAGTTCATAGAATAGTAGCATTTACAACTGGAAGGGAATTTAGGGATCATAGAATCTTATGTTCAGAGCTGGAAGGTGCCTTAAAGGTCATCTAGTCCAACCCCCTCATTTTACAGATGAGGAAACTGAGGCTCAGAATGTTTAAGTGACCTGCCCAAGGTCACACAGGTAGTAAGTAGTGGATCTGGGAGGTGAATCCAGGCCCTTTGCCTCCAAAGCTAGGATTCTTTCCACTGCATTGACAATCTTAATATATCCACTGGGAAACTGAGGCCTGGAGAGGCAAAGTGACTTGCCTAAGGTCACACAGGTAGCAATTAGCAAGGCCAGGCTTTTAACCCAGCTCATCTGACTCCAGATTCAGTGTTTTCTACTCAGTTGTGTTCAAGTAAAAAGTGGAAAGTTGGAGGGGAAGTGAGCAAAGCTCACTCCTTCTTGTCTCTTACCAACTGGAAAGGGTCACCTGGTAAGTGACAAATAGCACACACACACACACACACACACACACACACACATACACACATTCATTCACTAATATGTGTTACAGCCATCACTTATTAAAATCAAGAACTGGGAGGGATTCTTGAGATCATCTGGCCCAACCTTTCATTTTACAAGTGAAAAAACAGGCCTGAAAGGTTAAGTAGCTTGCCCAAGGTATTACAGAGAGTAAATGGCAGTGCCAGGATTCAAACTCAGGTTATCTGACTCCAAGGCCAGTGCTCTTTGTACTGCACAACTAACTCTGTCTCTACCTGCAAAAGGTTCATCAGAGAAAGAGAAGAGAATAAAGTGGTTGGATCCAACACCACAGCTTGGGCATAGGTTATCACCAACCATAGCACAGAGGGCCTCATATAGGGAGGACTGGTAATTCTGAGATCGAGACCAGGGACTGAGTTGGCCAAGGCTCAGTTTCCTCCACCATTATTTCCCCTCTGTTCCACCTTTCCCTATAACGATTGTACATGTACATGGTTTATGTGAGAAATCAGGTCTGTTGGTGGGGATGGTGGAGATGAGGAGCAAGAGTGGGAAGTAGATCTTCAGCTTGTTAGCTGTTCCTTTGGAGGCTTGAGTCTGGAAAAGATGAATTTGCAATAGATTAAAAGGACCCACTTTCTTCACCATCTGCTGCCCCTCACCCCAGAAAGTAACTCTTACAGGAGAATGATAAGATGGTAGTGGGAAGGTCAACTTCCATAGCCTTCCTTGTATAGCACTTGTCCCTTCCTAAGGATAACCTGAACCAGATTAAGATGAAGAAAAAGTAGAAAGAAGAAATGGGAATATGGGTGGGAAGTATGAGAAGTCAAGGTATGAAGGAGATATAAGAGAACATCATTCTCCTTCCTTAGTTCTGGGAGGAGACAACCAGGGTATTGACATAGCCATGGGGTCCGGTGTCATTCTCTGGGATGCAGTGGCCCAACTGAGAACCTCCCTGAGGGGTGGGCGGCGGTGGCGACGGGGGCGGCGCTGGGGGAGGGGCTCCATAACCTCCTCGGATCCTGTTAGGGGAACCCAGATTCCCTTGGCCCCAGCAGCCCTCCAAGGCTTCCAATCCCCGGCAACCAAGGAAAAAGAGGTTCTTGAGCATGAAGACTGAGAGTGGCTGCTGGTAGCTCACCACCAGAAGGCAGCGCAAGGCCAGCAAAGGCACGTCCACCAAGCAGCCAGCCAGCAATCTCAGGAGCCTGCTACAGCCCCCAGCCCCAGATCCCCAGGAAGGGGCACTTGTGGGTGTGGCGGTGTTGAGCTCATAGAGCCAGAGCACTGGAGAAGTGAGGGTCAGGAAATAGACAGAGATGAGCAGGTAGCGAAGGTGGGAAGGCAGAGGTACCCGGCCTTCTAGCATCAACTCCACCAGGGTGAAACTGTCCAGTAAGTCTAGACAAGTGCCCAGGAAGCAGCCAGCGGCTCGGTGGTGCTGAGGTTGCAGGAGCAGGGGTCCTGCGGATCCGAGAGGGGCTCCTGCCTCACTAATGGCCCGTACCAAACTGTAGAGCAGGGGCGCAGACAGCGCCATAGTGATACGAAAGCCTGTGGTACCGAATGGAGCTCGTAGTTCGATGAGGTCCAGGATGGACGTGCCAAGTATCAAAATCACCTTGGGTGTGAAGGCAATGGAATAGATCAGCCAGGCCAAGTAGGCAAAAGCGAATTCTCCCCCGGACCCAACAGAGTCCAAACCATCTCCCAGGCCGCCCCCAGCACCACGGCCCCGGACTTTGCCTCCGGCGCCGGCTCCCACAGCTGCGCCCGAAGGAGCAGGCAGATGGATAGGTGGGGGTGCTGAGTGGTGGTGGTGCTGGTAGTGGTTGTGCGAGCCGGCGGCACTTCCTCCTCTACGGCCACGGCTGTTCTTAGCGAAAAAAATGGCCCAGCCAACCACAACCACCAGATCTGTGGCAATCCAGGAACACCAGTACAGATCGGTGACAGTGATGAGATACAAGTCTAGCAGCCCACCTTGAGCCAGCAACAGCACCACGGACAGCGCCTGGTAACCCCACTTGCACTCAGAAGGGGCACAACAGCCGCGCCGACCTCTGGAAGGGCCCCTGGATGAGTGGCCGCAACAGCAGCAGCAGCAGGAGCAGCAAGAGGTGCCGCTGCCACCGCTGGGCCCACTGGGCCCCCCGGAAGAACGGCCCCCTGGCCCTGCAATGGGTCCCGTTCCACCCCCACCAGCAAAATCCACTGCGGTCATACTACAAGAGGAGGTGGATGTGGACTTTGAGGAAGAGCAGGAGGAAGAGGCGGTGTGACCGATCAGCTGAGCGCCTCCCTGAGCAGAGGGCTCCAGGGGGGCAGAAACTGTGGCGGGCACCAGGGGTTTGCTAATACTGATGCTCTCTTCGTCTTCGTCTTCCCGCTCCACTCCTGTGCTGCTGCTTGGGGAGCCGCCGAAGCTGCCGCCTCTCCTGCCTCGTCTCCTTCCTCCTCCCCTGCTGGTGCTGGTACTGGTGCTGGTGCTGCTATCCTTAGAACCCCTCCGGCAGCTGCGGTAGGAGCCCCCGCGAAGAAAGAACGGCTGCAGCTGGGAGGCGGTGGGGGGCGGTGGAAAGGAGCCGGAGGAAGAGGAGACTGGACTGTGGTTTCGGAGCGCTGAGTGCATTGTCTTCTAAAGGAGTGCTTCTGGGGGGCTCCCCAGCTGCTCCTTCCCCGCCAACCCCTGGGGGCGGCGAGGCGGCCGTGGGAAGCCCTGGCGATCTTCTCGGCTTCCTCCTCCTCAGCTGCTAGGTCTTGCAACTGGACCAGGTGGTTAAAAGATCCAAAGTAGAGCTGCCGGACTGGCAAGCTGAGACAGAGAGTGGGAGAGAGTGGGAACTGAAGACAGACGGTGATGGGCGGGGGTGACGGTGGAGGGGGTGTTTGCAAAGAGAGAGCCCTGGAAGGGAGGGAGAAGAGGAGGAAGGGAAGAAGAAAGATAGGCGGCAAGGAAACCAGGACTGGATTCAGTGAGGAAGCAAAATAACATAGTGAAGAAAGAGGATCATAAACCTGGTTTGCTGGATTTATCTTGAGGAAGAAAAAGGGTAAAATACAACAGTGAGGATAGGAACTGGAGCAGCTGGCACTGAGACCCAAGGTCCTTAGCAAACCTGCTGAATCCCTCTACTGGAAAGGAGGAAGCGAAGAGAAAAAGCATTTTTGAGGTACCTACTATGTGCTAGGAAAATCTGAGGAAACCGAGGCAGTGAGAAGTTAAGTGACTCACCTAGGGCCATACTGCTGTAAAGAGAATATTAACCACTAGATCTTTCAACTTGTAAGCTTTTGTGGGAGAAGAAAGGACTTGTACTGAATAAGAAAGTATGAAGAAGACTTAGAGGAATTTAGACTTGTAAAGGCCAGATCTTAAATTCTGAAAGGAAATTTTTTGAGAAATTTGGAAGAAATTGAGGAAATACTGGAGGGCAGAAACCTCTAGGTCAAGATTCTACTTCTGGCTTCTGTGGGAGAAAGCTACAAGAGAAGGAACAAGGATAAAGAGAAATGACCTGAAGAGAAGGCATCAAGGAAAAAAGTAGCTCAACTAAGGCAAATAAAACAAATTGGTAAAATAAACAAGCAAACAAAACAAACAAATAAATGATCTGGTACATAAAATAAGTTGTTGAAACAAATAAGAGGGAAGGGAAGTAGTATATAGTATGTAGTAATATGTGATTGGTACAAAAGAGAAGTTGGGTGTGGTCAAGTTATTATGAGGTACTTAAAGGTTGTAATGGTCTTAACAAAAGTGTTTAGGAAGTGAGGAATAAACACAAATCCCAAAAAATCTCAACAGCTTGGAAAGTAGAAAATTTGGCATTATTTTACATTGTGTATATTTGTAAATAGCCATGGCCAAAAGACTGCTATCTATGTTCTAAGAGTATGCAGGTCTCCCTCTTAGAAGAGGTGAAGGGATATAAGTAACATATTTCCAGATTATCAAGGACAATGAAGTGCTACTTAAAAAAAAGTTTTCAATGGGGGAAAAATCTGAAGTGATGGAAGGGAAATGACCCTTATCACCAACTTGAAGAAGGGAAGAATGTCATTGAAGGAGAAGGGAAGGAAAAATATAAGAGTACACTAGAAGCTTAAAAACAAATTTGAAGCTCTTAGAGGAGAAGGGAATTTGTTGCTTGGAAGAAGAAGTATCTATTTTTGTCCTCCAAAAAAAATGGTAGACTTGTGGAAGCCAACTGGCTTTCAATAAGTGTCAGAAAAAAAAAAAGAAATGGAGGTTGGTAACTTCCTGTTCCGTAGTACTGAGGCAAATATTAGATGAGCTGATAACAATGGAGAGTTCTATTGTTTTCACAGAGCATTTATCCAAGGAATAGCAGAGAACCTTCCCAGTCTTAAAAATCTTATGATTCACATGGAAAGAAATGACACAGCCAGAAGGAACAACTGCTAAAGATTATGAAGTATTGGGAAAGAAACTGAAGACTACAGGGATACAAGTTTTGTTCCTTGCTGCTGCTGCCTATTAAAGGCAATGTTTGCAGAAGAGAAAATTGACTTAAGAAGGAAAAATACCTAGGAAGACTATGTCTGAGAATGGCATGTGGATTTCTGGACCACAGCTAAAAAGAGAGATGGCCAGGGTTGAGTGTGTATTTTCCTGGAGTTTTGCAAGTCTAATCAAAAGGGCTTTAAAATAAAAGGGAGGGGGGAAAGCCTTCAATCTAGATACTACAGATGGTAACAGTAATGAATGAAGAATAGTAGTTCAGGGTCTGAGAAGTCTATAAGACAAAATTCAAGAAAGGAGCCAGTGGTAAGAACCATGGCTATAAACAAATGTCCAAAGTTTAAGCAAGAGGTACTAAGGATCCTAATGAAAGGGAAAAAAAAACTGAATGCTAAGCTCATGGATACTAAGACATGGAGAGATGAAACACATGACAGGAATATGACTGTGGATGAGTATGCTGAATTTAAAAGAAGGCAGGGGAAGGAGAGGGACATTACTTATTAAGAAGGTATGCTTATATGAAGAAATCTAGGATCAAGACGATAGAAGCATTGTGGAAATTATTTGGGTGAAAATCAATGGAGAGAAAAAGAAACAATTCTATCATTGGATTTTACTACTGACCACTGAGAAATAGATGATGATTTCAAGAAACATAAAAAGACTAGCACAGAAACATGCAATAATATTAATAGGCAACTTCAATTATCCAGACTTCAGCTAGAATTTTTCCTCTTTCTGCCAAAAAGCAAAAGTGCTAAACAACTTCTTGACTTAAACTAATGATAATATCATCCTTCAAAAAGTTGAGGAATCAACAGAAAAAAATCTGTTGTAAATATGATTCTCACTGGTAGGTTAGCACAGTGAATTGATCTAGCCTTGGAATGAAAATAACTGGAACTCTGGAAGAAAAGGAGCACTCTCTCCTAGAATTGTTTTGGAGGGGGGAAAGGCAGGACAATTGGGGTTAAGTGACTTGCCCAAGGTCACATAGCTAGTAAGTGGGTCAAGTGTTTGAGGCCTAATTTGAACTCAGGTTACCTCCTGACTCCAGGGCCAGTACTCTATTCACTATGCCACCTAGCTGCCCCTCTCTTAGAATTTTTGATAAAGAAGGAAAAGAAAGTTAAGCATAGTCTGACAAGCATTCTAGGTTTGGGAAATGCAAATTTCAAAGAGTTCAGAGTTCAAAAGATAGGTAAGAGCTCAAGAAGGATAGGAAATGCTCAAGAATAAAATTCTGAAGACATGAAGTAAAAACAATTCAGATGAGGAGGGAAAGGGAGAATTCTCTGAAGAAACTGATATAGATACACAAGACATTTCACCAATTAAACCCAGGAACTATATTGACACAATTACAAAACACATTTCACACAAATAAAGTCTGATCTAAATAAATGGGAAAAGATAAGTTGTTCATGGTTAGGCCAAGGTAATATAATAAAAATTACAATTTTACCTAAATTAATTTACTTATTTAGTGCCATGCCAATCAAACTACCAAAAAATTATTTTATAGCGCTAGATAAAATAATAACAAAATTCATCTGGAAGAACAAAAGGGAATTAATGAAAAGAAATGCTAGGGAAGGTGGCCTAGCCATACTAGATATTAAACTGTATTATAAAACAGCAATCATCAAAACTACTGGCTAAGTACTGCTAAGAAAGAGTGGTGGACTAGTGGAATACATTAGTACACAAGACA
>CM053623.1:169574631-169633172 GCA_028646595.1 Phalanger gymnotis
CAATTTGGGAGAGCAAGGAATAATTTACCTGTCAGATTTATGGGAAAGGGAAGAATTCATGACCCAACAAGAGATAAATTGAAGTTTTTGTACAAACAAAGCCAATGCAACCAAGATTAGGAGGGAAGCAGAAAATTGGGAAAGAATTTTTACAACCAGTGTATCTAATAAAGGCCTCATCTCTCAAATATACAGGAAACTGAGTCAAATTTATAAGAATACAAGTCATTCCCCAATTGATAAATGGTCAAAGGATATGAACAGGCAGTTCCCAGAGGAAGAAATTAAAGATATCTATAGTCCTATGAAAAAATGCTCTAAATCATTATTGATTAGAGAAATGCAGATCGAAACAACTCTTAGGTACCACATCTCTCCTGTCAGATCGGCTAACATGACAAAACAGGAAAATTATAAATGCTGGAGAAGATGTGGGAAAATTGGAACATTGTTACATTGTTGGTGGAGTTGTGAATTGATCTAACCATTCTGGAGAGCAATTTGGAACTATGCGCAAAGGGCTATAAAAATGTGCATACCCTTTAACCCAGCAATATCACTTCTAAGGCTGTATCACAAAGAGATCATACAAGTGGGAAAAGGACCTGCATGTATTTATATCAGCTCTTTTTGTGGTAGCAAAGAATTGGAAATCAAGGGGTTGCTCATCAATTGGGCAATGGCTAAACAAGTTGTGGTATATGAATGTAATGGAACACTATCATGCTATAAGAAATGAGGAGCAGACAGACTTCATAATAACCTGGAAAGCCTTATGTGATATGATGCTGAGTGAGGGGAGCAGAACCAGGACAACAGGACAACCAGGACATTACAGACACACAGTATCTGTGATGACTAACTTTGATAGACTTGGCTCTTCTCAGCCATGCAAGGTTCTGAGATAGCTCCAAAAGACTTATGATGGAAAAAGCTATCCACATCCAGAGAAAGAATTACAGAGTCTGAATGCAGACTGAAGCAAACTATTTGCTCCCTTTTTTTTTTTTTGGTTTTGTTTCTTCTTTCTCATGATTCATTCCATTGGTTATAATTCTTCTTTACAACTTGACTATTGTGAAAATAAGTTTAATGTGAAGGTATATTTAGGACCTATATCAGATTACATGCCATCTTGGGGTGGGGAGGAGGGAGAAGAGACAGAGGGGGAGAAAATTTGGAACTCAGAAACTTGTGGAACTGGGAAAAATAAAAAAAGGGAAAAAAGAAAAAATGGCACTTTACCTTGAAAAAGACATGAAGTTTCCTCATAGAAGTGGGTGTCAGAGAAGGGTTGCAGTTGTGAGTTATTGTGAAGTGATATAGTTATCTGTATTACTAATATTACACATAAGCAAACTTGTGGTATGCTCAAATTGTTCCCTAATATATCAATCACGCTGGAACAAATGTATATTTTCAAAACAAATGTTTTAGCAAAACTGACTATATATGCGTATACGTACATAGTGAAAGGAGAGAAGCTAAGGTAAACAGCATGTGTTCCTTAAATTCAAACATTAATGAATATATCTTTCCCTACAGTCTACCATTGGCTGCAGCAAAACCTCCAGGTTCAGCCACCCTGATTACTCTCTCCTTCCTCTTCTCTACAACCAAACATAGGCTTTTGTAAGTTTATCCTGGTTTCTTCCATGTTTATTTGTCTTATGGGACTCCTTTCAATCCAAATTTTGCATTTCTCCAAGATTTCTGGACCAAATGCTGATTTTCTCTCTGTTCTATCTCTATGTTATTTTTTTCTTTCATATAAGATCCCATGATAGATTGCAACAAAGATTACCTCTGCTTTGTTAGAACAAGTTCTGGAGTTATTTTCCAATCCCCACTCACACTGGCAGATCTGGTTCCCAGGTAGCAGCTGCTACATCTCCCCCTCTGAGTTCTAGAGAATTCATTGTTCTGCCCTGAGGGTTGAGGTGGTTTTCTAAGTCTATTGGTCACAAGCCCAATTGGTATCCTTTCCCCTTCTCCAATGATAGCCATCAGTGGATATCAAACAGTCAAGCAATTGGCTTTTAAAAAGGAACTTTTACCGAAGAGTACAATACGAACAGTTGGTACAAAATATTATCTCAAAACTGTGTGATATCCTTTCCTACCAGTATATACAGAATCTAGGACAAGGTTAGTGATTGATCGATTGGCTTAATCAATCTCCAACCTTATACTATTTAGGCCATAAGACAGGGTAAGTAAGAGTTTCACCAAGAATATTAGCAAGATCTAATAGCACTCTATATTGTTTATAACCTTTTTTTCATACACAAAGAAACAACCAGAACCTGGGTTCAAGTCCTGCTTCTGATACATGCTGATCGTGTGACCTTGACAATCACTTAATGTCCAATGCCCTAGGTATTATAGATAAAGTGCCTACCTGAATTGGAAGAGGAAACTTCCTCAAGCAGGCCTTCCCTATACAAATGAAACCAAGGTCCAATCCCTATTCTTTTATATACATACACATCACACTGCCTCTTATGACAGGAAGGCAGCCACAGGGACGACTTTAGGCACTTAGATCGTAATGGATCAATCCCTTCTTGTCATATCACATGTCTGGACTACAGAGAAGCTGGTACATGTAAATAAAAGCACACAGCACAAATTAGCAAATGCACATGTAACAAGTTTCTCTGACGCTTTGTCCAAACGAGGTTCACCAGTAAGGTGAATGGAGGAAGAAAGACGCCAGGGAACCCCCGACCACTGAGATCATGTTGACTCAATGTATAAAAGATTCCTTCTCCACTGTTCTTAATCATAATTACTCAGATTGCAGTAACAGAACAATGAGTCAGTCTGAGAAATACCAATGACACATCATTGCTGCTCTTCTGGAATACACTCATTAATGATAATAACCTCTACTTATACATACATTCATCTGTAAAATAGAGAAAATAATAGCAGCTACCTCCCAGGACTGCTGTGAGGAGTAAATGAAATGATAATATATGTGAAGCACTTTGCAAATCTTAAAATGCACTGTTATTGTTTATATTATTAGTCCATCCCTATTTTCTCTCCTGACCTCCAGTCTACTGCATGTTTTAAGCTGGATGCCCTGCAGACACCTTAAACAGAACATGTACAAAACTGAACTTATCTTTCCCTCCCAAAATTCTCTCCTCTTTCTAACTTCCCTACTGGAGGCACTACCATCCTCCTAGTCACCCAGGCTCAAAATCACCACACACATCTAATCTGTTACCAAGTCATTCCAAGTCTATCTTCACAATATCTCTCATATACAGCCCTTTCTCTCCCATCACATTGCTACCACCTTGATGCTGGCCCTCATCACCTCATGTCTGGACTATTGCAGCTACAGAGTCCCAAAACTTTGTCCTAACCTGACTATACATTGGCTGATAGTTTCCTAATCCCAATCTGGACCCTGCTTAGAAAAATGAATTTGGAGCTTCTTGATTTCCAGTGATTTTTCCCCCTAATTTATGGTCAGTTTTAAGGTCAATACCTTAAAGATGCCTCTGCTGTCCTTTCTCTAGTTAGTCTCTATGGCACCTATCCTGTAATTACTTTCTCATCCTCGGTTCTTTCCTATGTCCAGAGCAATAAAACGAAGCATACTCATTAGCTGCTGCTTAAAGCTGATTCTACCCAAGAGGCAGTTCTGGGCTTAGAGAATGAAGACCAGAGTTAATATTTCCACTATTTACTAGCTGTAAAGGCAAGCTTTAGGCAAGTCGCAACCTCTCTGAGCCTTAATTTCTCTCTCTGTCAATAGGAATAACATTTATTATAGAAATAGCAGATTTCATCAAGTCATAAAAAGGAGATGTAGAATCCTATAGGAGGCAACTAGGTGGTTCAGTGGACAGACTGCTGGGCCTGGAGCCAGGAAGACCTGAGTTCAAATCCACTGGAGAAGAAAATGGGAAACCACTCCAGTATCTTTATCAAGAAAACCCCAAGGACAATGTGGTCCACAGCATGACAAAGAGTCGGAAACAACTGAACAATAACAACAAAGGATACTATGACTCAAAATTGGAGGGGGAGAGGGGTTGGGAATTGGCTAAAGACAGAAGGGAAGCTCTAAAAATTAAATTTTTGAAACACAACCGAAGGCTGAGTTCTACTGAGGAAGAAATGGATCTCAGCTTTCAGGAAAGTATAGTGAAGAACGTGGATAGCAATGGCAAAGTGAAACAAGGAGGATTCATGAGATAACTGGATATCCCCTTCTGTCCTAGTATCTTATATACCTATATTTTTTTCACTTCTGCCTTGCCACTTAAGTAAAAATAGTGAACTTAGCATGAAGGAGGAAGATGAAATGAAACACTTGGATCTCATTCAGAGTTGGATCAACAAGATACCCTAAACTAGAGATAAAAGGCAGCATGGGCTGGACAAGGCAGATTCTTATCACCATATTCTTGACTACCATTGCCCCTCAGACCCTGATGGAGACATTCCGGCCCTGAACCTGAGAGCCACAGTAATAGCAGTGTCCCTCAGATGATCAAATGAGGTATTTGTAAAGCACTTAGCACAGTGCCTGGCACAAGCAGAGATTTAATAAATATTTATTTTCTTTCTTTCTTCCTTCTTTCCTTCCTTCCTTCCAAGATCACAGATCCCCTAAAACCTGTCCGTGATCTGTGGAAATCAGGTTAAAAATATACCCACTAACATAGGGAGTATCAGGTACATCATAACAAGAATATCAGTAATGGAATAGTAATGCATAGGGCACAATGTACAAAAAGTGAATCAGCAACAGACTCCAAGAACTCAGATGCCTATATACAAATCAACAAAACTGTGGGAAATACATGGTAAAAAAAAAAAGTTCCTAATGAATGCAAAGAAACAAATTTGACTACATAGGTATCAATGAAATTGGATGAGATAGGATTTATGAATATGGCTCCCAAGGGTTATAACTTCTTCTAACAGAATGGAACAAATAAAAATTAGAGCTCAGAATGTGACAGAGTAGCACTGTGTATTAAGAAGACATCGTAATGTGAGAAAGTTCAGAAACCTGAGAGGAGAAAAGGTGCCAAAGAGTGTACGGGTAAGGATGAATGGAGAAGAGAAATTATATTGTTATGGGATAAAACTACAGATCACCAGGTCAGAATAAGGAATTTCAATGAGGAGTTTAGAAAATAAACCTGATACAGATGCATAATATGATGCGATGGAGAAATTCAACTGCACAAACCTTCTCTAACAAAAGCAGAATAGTTGATAAAATTATAACTTCTCTTAATGAATATTTCATCTTTTAAAAAGTAGAGGAAGCAACAAGAGGAATTACTATTCTTAACTTGATTGTGACTGAGAAGAAACTGGTTGCTAGAGCTAAAATGACAGGAATCTTAGAGGCAAGTCTCCAGCTCTGAGGACCTGGAAGATCTATTATGATTATTCTTATTTTAAAGATTTACCCTGGAATCTATGTAGCCCGTTCAGATATTATCTTTGCTTAGCTCTAGGTTTTGCTTTGTTTTGCCAGATAATTTGAGGTCATTAGTGCCCCAAGTTGTAAGCTGGGCAGGGAAGCATGTAGCCTGGTACCTAGGAGACAATAAATGCTTGTTCCCTTTCCCCTACCCACTCTGCTTATTTTAGCCTTATTTAGTACAGTACGTTTAATGAAGCGGAATCATGATCTACACTACCTGCCACTTTTGGATGAATCTAATTGTTAGGGAGTTTTTTCCCTCATCTTGAGCAGAAATCTGCCACTCTGAAACTTCTGACTAATGCTCTTGAGTTCTACCATCTATGTCTAAGCAGACCAAGTCTAAATGCTTTTCCTTGGCCTTTCAAAAATTTAAATGCCTCTTTCAAAAGCTCCTGTTTCTCACTAGGTTTTTTATTCCTCAGATCAAATATTCCCATCTTTTTCAACCTGTCCCCATATGGCATGATTTCAAAACCTCTCAGTAACTTGGTTGGGCACCTCTGAATGTGTTCCAGATTGCCAATGAGTTTTCTTAAATATGTTTCCAAGAAGAAATCAAACCATCTCAAGTCATATGAAATGTGCTCTAAATCAGGACTTCTTCAATTTTTTCCATTCAAGAAACCTTGAGTGCTTCTTAAACTGTGGGTCACCATCCCATATGGGGTCACAATCCACAATTTAAGAAGCACTGTGAAATCACTACTGACTGCTGTGGTTCATTCAGTTGTGTCTAACTCTTCACGACACCATGGACCACAGCATGCCAAGCTATCACCTACTATCTCTCAGAGTTCATCCAAGTTCATGTTCATTTTTTCCATGACTCTATCTATCCACTTCATCCTCTGCCATCCCCTTCTTTTGCCTTCAATCTTTTCCAGTATCCAGGTCTTTTCCAATGAGTCCCATGTTCTCATTTTGTGGCCAAAGTATTAAAGCTTCAGCTTCATTATTTGACATTCCAGTGAATAGCCTGAATTAATTTCTTTAAGTATTGACTCATTTGATCTTCTTGCTATCCAAAGGATTCTCAAAAGTCTTCTCCAGAACCACAATTCAAAAGCACCATCAAAAGGCTTCTTAATTCCTCTTTACTTTCTGCCATCAAAGTAGTATCAGATGCACATGAGATTGTTGATATTTCTCTGGCTTTTGATTAATCCAGCCTGGCATTGCACATGATGTACTCTGCATATAAGTTAAATTAATATGATGACAATACACAGCTTTGTATACTCCTTTTCTGATCTCAAACCAACTAGTTGTCCCATGTTCAGTTCTCACAGTTTCTCTTTGGCAGGAAACAAGTAAGATGATGTGATACTCTCATGTCTTTGAGGACTTGCCACATTTTGTTGTGATCCACATGTTCAAAGGCTTTAGTGTAGTCAATCTTCATTGACTTGTTCTTCAATAAGTAGATTTTTCTGGAACTCCCTTGCTTTCTCTATAGTCCAGTGAATGCTGACAATTTGGTCTCTAGTTCCTTTGCCTCTTCAAAAACCAGCCTGTTCTGGTAGTTTTCAATTCACATGTTGCTGAAGCCTAGCTTGCAGAATCTTAATCATAACTTTTCTGACATGTGACATGAGTGCAACTGTTCAATGAGGCAAAAAGGGTTAAGTGACTTGCCCAGGGTCACATAGCTTCTAAGTGTCTGAGGAGAGATTTGAATTCATGAACTCTCGTCTTCCTAATTCCAGGCCTGGTGCTTTATTCATTGTACCACCTAGTCTCCAGTATTTATTAGAGAAAAGCAAATTAAAACAACTCTGAGGTGCTATATCACACTTATCAGAAATAACAAAGTTGGAGGAGATGACAGAAAATAAACACATTAATGAACTCTTGGTGGAATAGTGAACTGGTCCAACCATTATGGAGAATAATCTGCAAGTATACCTAAAGAGCTACACCACTACTACCCCAAAAAGATCAAAAAAGAAAAAGGACATATACATACAAAAATATTTAGAGTTGTTCTTTTCGTGGTGGCAAAGAATTGAAAATTGAGGGGAAGCTCACCAATTGGAGAATGGCTGAACAAGTTGTGGTATGTGAGTATGATGGAGTATTATTGTGCTATAAGAAATTATGAGGAGGGTGGTTTCAGAAAAAAAAAACATGGCAAGACCTGATGAAAAATGAAGTGAGAGAATTGGAAAATCATTATGCATAGTAACAACAATATAATGATGATCAACTGTGAAAGACGTGGCTACTCCGATCAATACAGTGATCGAAGGCAGTTCCAAAGGACTCGTGATGGAAAAAATGTTATCCCCCTCCAGAAAGAGAATTGATGAACTCTGAGGGAAAATTGAGGTATCATTTTCTCACTTTTTTTGCTTTTTTGGTGATATGACTAATAGGGATTTTTTTTTTATGATTTCACATGTATAATTGACATCTTGTTTGCCTTTTCAGTTGGTGAGGGAGAGAATCTAGAATTCAACATTTAAAAAGAAAAGAATGTTAAAAACAAATATTTTTAAAGATAAAATAAAATGTATTTCCCAAAAATAAATATCATACTTCAGGTGTCTGACCAGGCCAGAGTACAAGAGGACTATCCCCGCCTTCACTGTGGACACTGTGCTTCTATTCATGCTATCTAAGATTACATTAGCTATTGTAACTGCCCTACCAAATTTTTCACAAGTACTAATGTCTAGACATTCACTCTCAACCTATACTTGAGTAGCTCATTTTTTTTAACATATATAAGAATAGTTTTATTATTTCATCCTAGTCATCGGGAGCCAGATTGCAGAGGGTTTAGGAGAAAGGAAGTAAAAGCATCAACTGTTGACAGCTTTCTAAAGTTTAGTCATGAAGGGGAGGAGGGATTATAGGACAATAGCTAGTAAGGATCAAGTGTTGCTTTTTTAAGTATATATATAAATATATACATATTTTATATATATATATGCAGTTCAATAAATTCAGAGGGAATTGGTTTGTAAGCAGTTGATTTTTAATTTTTTTTCAATTAACAAACATCTCTTTTCTCTCCTTTCATCTCCCCCTCTTTCTCCCCTGTTGAAAACAAAACAAAACTCATAACTAACATGCGTAGTCAAGCAAAACAAATTCTCACATTGGTTGTGTTTTTAAAAAAAAAAGTCTCATTCTGTACCCTGAGTCAATTACTTCTCTGTCCTCTAGAATTAAGGTTGTCATTGCATTAATTTTTAGCTTTTTCACTCTTTCAGGTTTTATCTTTACGTTATTGGCATTATTGTACACTTGTTTTCCTGCTTCTGCTCACTTCATTCTGCATCAGTTTATGTCTCTTTCATAATTTCTCACAGCAAAAGAGTATTCTACTACATTCATACACCATATTCAGTTATTTAAAAAACGACTTTAGTTTCCAGTCCTTTGTCACCACAAAAAGAACTTCTCTAAATATTTTTGCACATATGGGTCCTTTTCCCTTTTTCAAAAATCTCTTTGGGAGTAAAAATCTACTACTGAGATGTCTGGATACACAGGTTAGTAACTTTTGGGGCATAGTTCCAAACTGCTTTCCAGAATGACTGGACCAATTCACAGCTCTATCAACAATGCATTAATATGCCTGTTTTCCTTTGGCCTCTCCAACATGTTATTTTCTTTTTTTGTCAGTTTTCCTGATCTGATAAGTGTGAGGTGCAACCTCAAAATTACTTTCATTTGCATTTCTCAAATTATTAGTGATTTGGAGCATTTTTATACTTGGCTATTGATAGCTTGGATTTCTTTCTTAGAAAACTGCATGTTCATATCCTTTGAATATCAATTGGGGAAAGGTTCTTATTAAATAAATCTGTTCCTTAAATATCTTGGAAATGAGATCTTTATCAGGGAAACTTGCTGCAAATATTTTCCCCAGTTACCCGTTTCCCTTTTAATTTTAGCAGTAATTTGTGTGAAAACTTTTAACCTTATGTAATTAAACGTGTTCATTTTATCTTCCCTGGTTTCCTCTATTCCTTGTTTTATCATGAACTGTTCCCCTGTCCACAGACCTGAAAGGTAATGTCTTTCTTGCTCTTCTTTTAAGTAATTAGTTGATTTCTAATTTATTATATGGCCCTTTATGTTTAAATTATGTACCTATTTGGATTTTATCTTGCTACATGGTGTGAGACGTAGTTCTACACCTAGTTTCTGCCAAACTTTTCTAACTAGTTTCTGGTTTTTTTTTAGTAATTTTTGCTGGTTAGTGGATTCTTACACAAGTAGCTAAAGTTTTTAGATTTAGCAAACATTTAGCTACTCCTGATTGTTTCTATATTTTATACATCTAATCTGTTCCATTGATCAACCTTTCTATTTTTTAACCAGTATAAAATAATGTTGATAATTAGTTTTGTAGTATACTTTGAGATCTGGTATTGCTGCTATTCCTTTCTCCCTTCCCCCGCCCCATTATTTCCCTTGAGATTCTTGACCTTTTGTTTTTCTATATTTTTTGTTTGTTTTTTAGCTCTGTAAAATTTTAGTAGATTGGCATGGCACTGAATAAGTGCCAAAAAGTCCCCACTCCAGTCTATTCTCCACTTAGCTGCCAAGTAATCTTACAGCACCCAACCTCCCAATAAACTCCAGTAGTTCCATTACCTTCAGGATCAAATATAAAATATGCTGTTTGGCTTTTAAAGCCCTTTACAACTTGGCCCCTTCCTACATGTCCAATCATCATCATCATCATTTTCTTCTTCTTGCTTTTTGGCAGGGCAATTGGGGTTAAGTGACTTGCCCAAGGTCACACAGCTAGTAGATATGTCAAGTGTCTGAGGTCTAATTTGAACTCAGGTCCTCCTGACTCCAGTGCTCTACTCACTGCACCACATAGCTGCCTTTAGTCCAATCTTCTTATAATTCACTCACAACACATTCTAAGATCCAGATGACCAAAAGGCTAAAGATGGCCTTTTTGCCTGTTTAACTGATAGCATTTTTCATCAGTTTTGGGTTTTTGTCAATTGCATGACCCATTCACTGGCTTGCACTTCCTCTCTTTTGTTGATGAAAGTTTGGAGTTACACAATTCTCTTAACTGACTGTTGCCCCATGCCTGGAACACTCTTACTCAATTCTGCTTCCTAACTTTCTAGTCTTCTTTCAAGTTTCAGCTAAAATCCCACCTTCTGTAAGAGGTCTTTCCTAATCTTCCTCAATGCTATCTCCCCTTTCAGATCACCTCCCATTAACAATGTTTATACCATGCATGTACACAGTTGTTCCTATGTTGTCTCCCTCATTAAAATGTGAGCTCAAGGGAAGGAATCATTATGTTAGATTATATTAGCTCAGCCTTCCCATTATTTAGGTCTGCCCTACTTCTGTAAGGTGTTTTATAGTCATATTCATATAGTTCCTGTGTGTGTCTTGGTAGATAAGACTCCTAAGAAATTTATACATTCTTTAGTTGTTTTAAGTAGAATTTCTCTCTTCTTGGTAAGTTTTGTGATTATTCTACAGAAATGCTAGTGATCATCCTGTAGCTTTGCTGAAGTTATTGCTTCAATTTTTAGTTGACTCTCTAGGGTTAACTAAATAAACCATCATGTCACCTGCAAGAAGCAACCATTTTCTTTCCTAGTTCTTATACTTCTTTCCCAAATTTTTTTCTTATTGTTATAGGTAGCATTTATAAAACTATATCAAATAGTAGTGGTGATAATGGGCATCGTTTTTTTTAAACCTTTGATCATACTAAGCAGGCTTCTGGTTTATCCATATTACATATAATTTTGATTCTTGGTTTTAGATTCTACTTATATTAAGGAAAGGCCAATTTATTCCTGTTTTTCACAGAAATGGGTGTTGCAGCTCATAAGAAGCTTTTTTATGCATGTTAATATAATCAAATGGTTTTTGTTACTCTTATTAATATATTCTATTATTGGTCTACATTGGTAGTTTTCCTAATATTGTCTCCATGCTGAATTCTTGGTATACCTCAAACCACTGTATAATAATCTTTGTGATATGCTGCTATAGTCTCCTTGCTAATTTCATATAAATATTTTGCAATAGTATTCATTAGAGATATTAGTCTATCATTTTGTTTTACCTTTCCCTGGTTTCGCTATTAAGAACATATTTGTAACATGGATGGAATTTGGTAGGACTTCTTTTTTTTTAATCCTATTTTAAATAGTTATGTGATACTGAAATTAATTGTTCTTTGAACAATTGATAGAATTGGCTTGCTAATCAACCTGGTCCAAGACAGATTTTCTTCAATAATTTATAGCTCGATTTTTTTTCTGAGATTTAAATTTATTTAAATTATTTTTCTTGTTCTGTCAATCTGGGCACTTAATATTTTTGAAAATATTTATCCACTTCACTTAGGCTATTCATTTTATTGGTATGTAAAATGGTAAAACAGCTTCCAATAATTTCCTTTATTTCTCCATTTGTTGTGAATTCTTTTTCATTTTTGAGTAAGTTGGTTTTCCTTCTTTTAAAATCAAACTAGCTAATGGTTCATCTATTTCTTTTCAATCCAGCTCTCATATTTAGTAAGCAAATGTTGTTTTGCTTTCAATTTTGTTAGCCTCTTTTTTGAGTTTCAAAAGTTCTATTTTGGTGTTTAATTGGATTTTTAAATTTGTTGATTTCCTAGATTTGGTTTGGTTCTGAGGATTTTTTCTTATTTAATATTTTGTTTTTTCCCCAATTACATGTAAAAATAAATTTTAACATTCATTTTAAAAACTTTTGAGTTCCAAATTCTCTCCCTTCTTCTCTCCCCTCTTCTCTTTCTCTCTCCCTTCCTCCTTTATTGTGATGGCAAACAATTTGATATAGATTATACATGTGCAGTCATGCAAAACATGTTTCTATATCAGTCACATTGTAGAAGAAAACATGGACAAAGAAAAAGAAAGTTGAAAAAAAGTATGCTTCAATCTGCACTCAGATTCCATCATTTCTTTCTCTGGAAATGGATAACATTTTTCATCAGTTTGGGCTTTTTTTCAATTGCATGACCAATTCACCGGCCTGCGCTTTCTCTCTTTTGTTGATGAAAGTTTGGAGTTACACAATTCTCTTAAGGACTGCTTTAGCTAGATCCTCAAAATTTTGGCACGTTGTCTGTCATTAGCTTTAATAAAATTATCTGCTGCTTCTATGATTTGTTCTTTGACCTACCGATTTTTTAGAATTAAGCTATTAATTTTAATCCTTTTTTATGGCCTTTTCTTGAATATAATTTTGATTTCTAGTAAGAAGTTTAGGGGTTTGTAATACACAGAGAAAGATGGGATGAGAAAAGACTGCACCAAATAAAGGAATTGCAGAGGTCATGAAAACGGAAGTCAAACATTTGCAGATGATGGCAAGGTCACAGTTGTGACCATCTTGTTGTGTAGTTGTGGAATGGAATAGTATGTCATGGGAATTTATTAGATTGAGGAAAAGTAAAGTTAAAGTATTTGAAGGGGTATCACTATATATGTTAAAGTTTACTGGTATGAAGGCAGAAGACAGGAAGGAGAGAAAAACGGTGAAGCAGGCACTGGAGTCAATGAGGAGAAAAGACATCTCAGATTGAACCCTTAAAGGAGAGGTTACTGAAAGTGGTAAAGGGAGGGTTTGGAAGTCACCATGGAGAGCAAGGAGCAATCATACTCTCTCACTGTGAAGTGACTCAGGAATACATACTAAAATGGGAGGTGTCTTTGGTAAGGAGACATGTTTTGGCGAGGGTTAGAAGACGGAAGAAAAAACCAGGTTTAAGATGAAAGGAACTGTGTTCATTATGGAATAGACATTGCAGAGGGCACTTTGGAAAGGGCAGTTAGATCTGAAGGCGGACACAGCAGGGATGGAGGGGGCAGGTTTGAGGTGGATAGGCTTGAGTGAATGGAGAGGTGAGGTTGGGAAACATTGTTTGTATACTGGCAGTTAGATATTCAAAATCATTGGGAGAGAGTATGAAAAAACTTTTAGCATTGAGTCCAGACAGAGTATCAATGGTTGAAGAGAAATTCATTGAGGGAGATACAGAATTACATTGTTCAAGGTCTTTCTTTAAGGTGCAGCCTCCTCATAGATGGTGATTTTGTGACCAGTGACACCTAAGGACAATGGCATCACAGCTGGTAGGAGAAGCAGGAGGAGCAACAGGCAGGGGCATCTTGCTTATCTTGGAAAAAGGACTATGGGGCAGGAAGTAGAAGAGGTCTTGATCATAGAGGGCAGCCCCATGCTGGAGATGATCCTAGAGCAAAGCCCTACTAGGTTGAGAAACAAGAATGTTGGAGGTGGCCTGGGAAACTGGAAGACAGTATCACTCAGGTTTCTCCCCAGTCTGGTTATAGGATGCCTGGCAGTGGAACTGAAGGACTACAACCCAGGAGATGGGGGAGCTAGAGAGGGGCAGGATAGTTTGTCAAGACATTACAGGTCCAAAGTGAGTGGGAAATATCTGTCCAGTTGTTCAAAAGGTCTCTACTGTCCAGGGCAGTATGATGAGTACAACAGGCTATTTTTGAGTGTTTTGTTTCCAGTATTAGTTCATGCACACCTTTGCATCTTATGTATTTTCTGTGGTGGACAAAATAAAAAATTGTCCCATACCCCAACCTTATATTGCACATTGAGTACCTCTGTGGGAGGGCACACTCCCACAAAGGTTAAACTCTAGATACAAGCCATATCAAAGCTTTTTTTTTTTTCCCCCAAGAGATTTTTCTGGAAAAATTCAGGTCAGGACATAAGCAATTTGACCCCACAAAGTCAGACCCCAAGGATAAAACCCAGTTTGTCTGCACCCAGAATCTCTGAGCCAGGAAGAAGCTCAAAAGTCATCTAGGACAGAGGTGTCAAACTCAGGCAAGCTGGCAGCAAAACTCCCCCAGTGCCCTGAACAAGATTAAAATGTAATTAGGAAATGTTCAACAACATAAATATACAAAAGAGATGATGTTAATCTCTAGTTTTCTAAATCAACCCATGGCCTGCAGGGATCTATTTCTATTTGACTGACACCACTAATCAAGGCCACACACACATAGACCCCCAAGGTTATAGATAAAACATAACTCTGGTCCTCACAGACCTCACAGTTCAGTAGAATTAAAGGAAGAAGCCCTCACAAGCACAGAAACCACTGGAAGTGGTTTGGAAGAAATTTCAAAGACTATCTAGTTGAACCTATATTTGAATAAACATCCCCCCATAATATACCCAAAAGGAGACATCCAGCTTCTACTCAAAGAATGTAAGAGAAGGAGACACCTCCCTTCACCCCACATACACACATACACCCTGACCTCCTGGTCAGGCCACTGCTGGACAGGATTGTCAGGAAGGTTTTCTTGACATCAAGTCCAAATTTCTTCTTGACAACTTAGACTTGTTGCTTGTAGTTCTTCCCTCTGGGGACAAGTAGAATTAGCATAATCCTTCTTCAAGATAACAATCCCTCTAATAATTCTGGAAGGCTATCATGTCCTCCCCACAATTCTTCTCTTCTCCAAGTTCACCATCCCCAGTGGCTCAAGACAATACTTGTGCCAATGCTTTCACCATTCAGGCTGTCCTCTGGATACTCTCCAGCTAGAAAGTCAGGGAACAAGTTTTCTCAGTTATCTTCAGGTATTAGGCTTCAGCTATTAGGTAACAGCAATTGTTCCCATCCTCCCAAGGACCTCTCTTCACAAAACAAAGTTTGTCTTTAGTTTCTTCCCAATCCTCCTTTAAACACTTCCCTACCTATCCTTTGTCCTCCTCCCTTTCCAGTACACATATATCTACCTTGAATGCCCAGGGCTTCCTACTGTCGTACCCTGTGAGGTAAACAGAGCTCTATTCCCTTCTCTCTCCTCCATCAAAATTTGACATCTTGTGTCCCAGTCCTTCAAAGGTCTGATTTCAGGTATACGGCAATGAAGCCCATGGATTAAACCTATAAATTAATCCCTGCTAAAGTCTTTGCTTGAAGCTGTTCACACAGTCCAATCCCCACCCAGATAACTTCCGCCTTTATCTAATTATGCTCTTTAACAAAGCCATCAAGGCAGGAGGATTGCTAATAATGTTTGGAATCATGATAAGGGGCAGTGGAATATTTTGAGGTAGGTAAGTCAAATCACACCACTCCACCTATCTAATGATCCATCTCAATTTAGGACTACATTTTTGGAGTCCAAGCTCCATCCACTGGTGCTCCAAAAATTACTAGAAGCTGGACAAAGCTATTAAAGGAGGCTAAGAGGAAATATAAGATAAAGAAGAAAGGTTGGGGTACAAAGAGAAAGGACAGGTCTAGGCAACTCTATGGCGCCTATGAGCAAGTCTGTAAACTAAAAGGTTATAGGCAGTGAAAGGAAAAACCTCAAAATAGTTTTCTCATATAGCCCTCCAAAAGTAAGAGATAAAGGTTTTTAAACCTGAGAGCCAAAGGACCATGGAAACTATATTGTAGCTTTTCTGGCTCCCTGGCAGGTTTATACCATGAGTCAACACCCCTACATGAGAAGTTACCTAGATCTCTAGGTATGGAGGAACTGGTGCCTACAGTCCCTGTGACAAAAGCAGTCACATGGCTCTGGAGGAGTGATACTGCAAGCTTTTAAAAACAATTACAGCTATTTTAAAATTTTGGCCCCAAGGCAGTATCTAGTTGCTATGACAACACCAGCTCTCCAAGGAAACCCAACAACTAATGTGGTTGTTCCCCACTTCATGCTGGCTGCGTATACACCAGAAGGCAACCACGAATACCACAAGATGCTTCTACTAAATAAGGCTACTCTAAAACAGTAACAGCTCCTTCTCAAAGCCAAATTCAGCTATTCGGATCATCAGGAAATGCTTTAAAAAATTCCTGATCCAAACAAAATATTAGTATGTTGTAGAGAACAGTTTGAAGTCCCAGTTCAATAACTTTAGAAAATATACAGCTCAAATTCTGTATATTTTGGTTCAGAACGGTTCAAATACCTTTAGTTTGGCTCAAAAAGAAACATGAATATTTCATTTCAGGATTCAGCAAATGAATCCACTTCACTGTGGTTCTTGCTTCACGGTTCAACCAAAAAAGCAAGTAGGAGATAGATATACACACAGTCATTCTTCCCTTTTGTCACTGAAAAGAAAAATTTATTCTGGATGCAGAAGAGGAGTCAGGACTATGCCTAGATGTATTTCAAAAGTTTGTTGAGAGGAAAATGTTTCATAAACCCTGAAAAGTTATAAGCTTAAATTATTGTTATCAGGCATTCCTCAAGCTAAAACTATATTCCTAATCCCTGTAGTTCTATTCTCAGGGTTGATTTACTCTATCCTCAGCTCTATGCGTTCAATTGCTATACATCCTTCAAGGCTTACATCAAGGTCTTCCACGTGTCCTTCACTGCTCCTACCAGTTCAGAATCTTTCCCTCCTCTGAAGAAATAGAGTACTTTATACCCCTTATACTATCCTCCATAGGATAGAGACTGGACCTGTGATTTCAATGGTATAGAGAACTCCCTAGTGGAAAAAAACAATTCCTCTTCCAATGAACGTTAGCACCTTCTCTGTCTTAGAGAGGTTAAGTGAGTTGCCCAGGGTCAAACAGCCAGTATGTGTCAAAGGTGGGACTTGTACCCAGGTTTTCCTGGCTCTGAAGGCTGGTTTTCTATCCAGGGTGCCATGCACTTCTGCATATCATATTATATAGCTGCATACATATAATTTTGCTAGACTGCAAGCTTCATGACAGCTGGGTCTGGGTCTTTATTTTTATATCTCTTACAAAACATAGTACAATGCTTCATAAATAGTACTGAATGGATCACTGAATGAGTGAACAGATTCTGAGCTGATCAGCTTAGCTCACTTGGTCCAGTATGGTAGCATCCCTTAGAATCTTCTCACCAAAGCCAAGTACACAAAGAATCTGGGCAGGGAGTAAAGCTGGCAGCTTTTACTCCAGAACAGAAAGCTGTCCACAGAGGGAGGAAAGATAACTCATCTAGCTCCAACTCTACCACAGTGGGATCTTGAATAAGTCATTTACCTGTCTCATGAGTTTCTTCATCTACAAAAATAAAACTAGTATTACAGGTCACCACTTTGTAGGTTTGGTGGAATTCCAATAAGATGTCACATGGGAATATGCCTAGAAAAGTATAGAGCACCACATGGATATTATTGTTGCTGTTATTGCTATCATTACCTGATCAATAAATTCTGGTGATGAATCATATGAGGCCAGGGCAGTCTATATAACATGGCAGGTCTAAAGGTTATTGATCCTTTAAGCAGGCACTCTGGGGTTCTCGAGATAAATTGTAAATAGGGAGATCAGACTTTCTGGGTCAAGAGCATGAAGGGTCATGCCTTTTCAGGGAAAGCTAATAATAAGGGTAAAAATCACATCTTACGAAACTTTCTTGAGACAAGAGAATCAGGAGTTATACCTTTGTGGATGGCAGCAAAAAAGGGGAAAACAACCATATTTTAGGGCTACAGTTATTATGGGAAGGGGTCTTTGTCTGAGGATAACTAGAAATAAATTAATTGAAAATGTCCCTAGTCTAGGGTATATAAAAGATCAAAGCAGACACTAAATAAAGCAATGGTGATAATTCATTACCATATAGAGACAGGTTTAATCACCCAAAATAATCATTGCAGGAGGACAAAGAATAGAAGTAATATAAAGGCTGCTGCCTGGATGGATGCACACACATGCCCATGCACACACACGTACACACACACATGTGTGAACACGCGCACACACACACACTTTTGGGGGGAAATTAGGTCACATCATATCTGAGGAGGAAAATGTCACAAAAGTCTTTCCTCTGCGTTCACTAACAACCTCCTCCCAAATAATGAAGCTTGCCATAGCATCCAGAATCCAGATAGAGAACCTCTTACTAAACAGTATAACGGAAATTTATTTTCATCTCAGTATTATTAATTTTTAAAAATCAGTGCAAGGACCTGTGGACATCATTCAAAATACACTATAAAATGTTAGTTACACTTTAGACACATGCAACAGCATCCTTTAATGAGGGCAAAAGTCCTTTACAAACCATCATTTTTCTCTTCACTTTCTCTTTTGTAGAGACATCTAATCCCACTTAAATTGTGATGAAAATGAGGCACAGAGGTGAAGGGATCAGTCATGACAATATATAGTCATTTCATACCAGAGCCAGAAGTCCTGACTTTCCCACCCAAGGTGCTGCCTAACCTATTTTCCTATGGCCTGTACCAGAGAGGACTAAAAGCAAAGTCTCTCTCTTGTGGTTAACATCATCATTATTTCTGAGAGGTCTGATTGGAAGGAGTTTGGGTAAGTGGACTCTGAGAATTCCCTAAGATGTACTGGTTATCCTGCATGGACTCCCTGGCAGTCAATATTCAACATATTTCTTTCCTCCCCTTAACCACACCTCTTATCCTTCCCACCTGCCATTTCTCCTATATATGGTCCCAGCCTTCCTTGCGGAAAACCAGCTGTACTGCCTCATGTACATCAGCCACCACATGTGAGGCTTCTAACAGGCTGGGGTCAAAGATGAAGTCTCGGTGCCCATGGAATGGAGCCTGTGTTTGTCTCGTGGAAGGATTGTATACCCCACTACGTACTAGGATGGACAAGCATCTCTCTGCCGTTGGTGGTCCCTGCTTTTCCTTGATTACTTCATAGCTTTCCTGTACTTCACCATTCCTATTCTTCTGCAGGTAGCGGTTGTACAGGTTGGCACCATATATATCAGACACTGGATTATCACTGGGCAAAGGAAAAGAAGAGCAAATCAATGTAAGCTGAGTAGCCAAAAGTCTGAACTTCATAAAGGAATAGGGAGGGAGAACTGGAGAGGCTCTAAGTGTATATGGGGGGAGAAAGGAAGGGTGGCAGGGGGAAGACAGGATAGGGTTAAGGCCAGAGGCTTAGAAAAGGAAAAGGCACAACGTATTACCCAACAGCGTAGAGTCTTCGGATGGGGGCCCCCCAGGATCGCGTCTCTGCCTGCTTCCGGATCAGAGACTCTGCATACTGGTAGGTAGTGATGTTGGGTTTGCCCACCAAGACCGCATATTTCAATTCCTTGTCTGTTATTTTTTGATAGATGCTCTCCAGGCAGAGAAGAAAGGTGCCGTGGCCAAACCTGACCAAGAAGATAATTCATCAGTTCAGCTTCAACAGCTGGCCATTCGTTCTTTTCAATGAAATTCCTACTTCAACTTCATCAGAACTTCCTCCACCAGCAGTGATTAAGCAACAGTGGTACTTCTGAAACTTTCACTCGAAGAGCACTGTCATGAATGCATTTAAGTAACCACCACCATTCCCACAACTCCATGGAAGTTACTAGGAAAGCAGTCCCTTCACTAGAGAGGTAAGTGACTATGGTGAGGAACTATGCATAACCTGTCAGATTCAGATGACGTATTGGTTAGTTTTACAGAAATTTTTTTTTCTCTTTTTAAAAAAGTCTGTTATAAGGGAGAAGATGTAGGAAGAATATATTAGAAATTATAGTAATATAAATAAAAATATAGGTTAAAATGTTTTTAAATTTAAAAATAAAAGCTGTATTCTGGCATAAATCTATGTGAAAAGAAATGTATTTTTAACTTTATGAAAATGTATAGAAAATTCACAACTGATACAGACCATAGAATCTCAGAATAAAGCTCATATCTTGCTGTGACTAACCCACAGCCCACATAAACCAGTGAGAGCTCATCCTAATTTCAGGCAAATAACCAGCCCCTTGAGTGCCAAATTCTTTAGCACTCAGAAAGTATCTGACCCACAGTCATTAAAACAAAAATGTCAGAGCGCTGGTCCTACTCTAAGAGCTATTTGGCATGTCAGGTTTGGAGTTACTTAACTACTGGCTTATTGGAAACTGGTGTCAGGACAAGAAGACTATAAAAACCACAAACTCCCTATCTATCAATTACAGAGAAAGGGAGAAAGAACAGGGGAAATCCAGGCAAGGATTACATTGTCAGCTACTGAAACAAACCTGTTTCATTTGAGAAGATAATCTGATGATGTCTATCAACACTGTAATTTGTACCATTATTTTTCAAAAAAGAATACTGCCCTGAAGTTTGGAGGTCTGGGCTCTGATTTGACCTTACTATTTATTATGATACTGAGACAGTCACTTGATGACTCTAGGCTCCATTCCTATCACTTACAAAGTCAGCAGAATACTTCTGGTTCTTCCCAACCTTCCTCTTTGAATAAAGAGAGACTAAAATGAGAAAGTATCTGTGCTATGAAAACCCATCTGGCAAACCAGAAAAAGGGCTGGCCTCAGAGCCAGGAAAACCTGGCTTCCAGTTCTGCCTCTAACATATACTTGCCATGCAGCCCTAGGTAAATCACTCAATGCCTCCACGCTCCAGTCAACTCTCTAAGATAAGTTGCAGAGAAGCTTGCAACCTGCAATAGTGGAAGAAGTTCCCTATACCAATGAGATCACACAAGTCCAATCTTTACCTCTATCCTTACCATCATTATTATAAGATACCAATACTCTGTGACTTCAAATTCAATTATGCATAACATTTGGGGAAAGGCAGAGGAAGGGAAGTTGTCTGAATTTTGGGTGTTTACAATCTTCAGATTCGTGTTCCTCTTCTGGATATATCTAACCTCTGTGTGTGTTTTTAGGGTTATGTTTCTAAGCTATCAGCCTACTTTATAAATTCCTTTAAAGCAAAGACTTTGTTACTTTTTCGCATCCTCCTTGGCATCTAAAGCAGTGCCTTGCCCGTTTATTAAGTATTTGTTAATTGACTGACTTATGTAAAGAGAGATATGAAACCTACTCCAAGGTTCCCAGACTGTGAGAAAGATAGAAATCCTTCCTAGCTAGGGAGCTAAATTCTCATAGTATCAGAATAAAATCTAGAAGACCATGGCTATCGGTGATCAGGACACAGCCAGAGACCAAGGTCAGAGCTTCAAGACTAAAGACCATGATTTTTTTACCTGGGCATCTTGGCTTCAGCCATCCAAAGGAGATCCATGTTGCTAGTCAGGATAGGAAGATGGGGGTAGGGGGGTACTGCCACTTCTGTACCAGGGTTCCCATTGCTGAGAAGGACATCTATGATAAGTTGGAGACTTGTCTCCCAGCGTACTGGCTCTCCAAGGAGGAGTACCCCTTTAAACAACAAAAAACACACAAAGGCAAGGGTTTTGCAAGACATTTACCATATACTCTCCACAGTCAGCTAGAGTGAGGCCCTAATGGAAGCTGAGTCAGTGCCATTCAAACGAGAATTCCTCAGCTCTAGTTAAATTATTATGCAGTTGGCACAATGACCTCAACCAACCTTGGTAGAAAGCCATTTAGTTGTTACCCAAGCTACTTTAAACCCCAGAGCTAAAGAAGGAGCTTTGTATTTTCACTTGTGCCACTGTGGCAAAAGTAAGCTTTGGTTTTGCTCCTATCTGCTACATCATCATCATTCCTACCACTCCCCCTCATGTTATTAGGAAAGCAGGATTGTGTCATTGAAAGAATACTTGCTTAGGAATCAAGAGACCTAGATTTTGTTCTCAGTTCTGCCACTGACTAATAGGAAAATCAACATATTGCTGAAACCACTCTGGGCCTATTTCTTCTTTTGGAAAATGAAGGCCTTATCACCTCTAAGCTCAGAGTCTGTAATTGTTTTGGAAAAGTCAGGTCCTCACTGGAGTAAGGAAAGAGACAATTTTAATCCCCCCTAAACTGTCTTATAAAATCAAGATGCCTCTGAGGCACAGAAATCACACTAACTCAGAGACCTTCACTTACCTTCTATGGGAGGGAAGTCAGTCTTCAAGGGAGGCTGTCAAGAGATAGATAATTAGAAGCTGTCAATGTGACTGAGTCACACTCAGCTGCTTACTGAAACCACATCAAATTCAAATTGTGGATTTGAGAAGGGAG
The DNA here is from genome assembly GCA_028646595.1 of Phalanger gymnotis. Lineage (NCBI taxonomy): Eukaryota > Metazoa > Chordata > Mammalia > Diprotodontia > Phalangeridae > Phalanger > Phalanger gymnotis. Next base: position 169,597,024 of record CM053623.1, read on the forward strand.
CATCTCAGCCCAACCAATAACAACGATAACGAAAGAAATAAAACAAAGGATAAATTGGATAGACTTGAGAAATAGGGCCACAGAAATAAGAATCAAGGCTATTTGGTTTTTAAAAGCAAAGGCTGAGGGACACTTGAAGCACATGAAGTAATTTCCCATTAATGAATAAAGAATTGTAGGAAATGGGTTTATGTTGATGCAAGATACTTGGGAAGGGAGGTGAAGGTGTGGGTTAGTTGACACTGGAAAAGCCCACTATGGGGGACTGATCCATAGCACTTTAAGAAGTGGCTAGACCACCATTTGTCTTGCAGAGTTTAGAAGGCAGATACTGTTCATTAAAGATATTTGGCAATACCTTTCCTGTTTTAGTGGTCTAAAAGCTGACTGGATGATGACAGAAGAATATAGTTTCTGTAAGGGAAGGAAGGAAACTCTAGCACTGGTACATGCAATGGAGTGAATGAACCAGTACTGGATATAATAAAATATAAAACTAGTAGGAGAGTTCTTGGAAATATAAGGAGTCACAAAGCACTGCAACAATGACTAAGGATAACTATCAAAAATCCTAGTGGGAGGGGCTGTAAGGTTATAATGATGGATGGATTGTTGTTTGTCCTTTGTTGTCGAAGAGGACCATGGCACCAGGACTTGCAAATGAATTGGATTTAAGTGAGGGAGGGCTGCGTAAAATTGGTAGCCTCACTTTCTCCTCTGGAGCCATGTGGGTCCAGTGGCCAGATACAAATCAAGACGACTGGAGATGGCCCCCAATGATGGATGGAAGACACTATGGGAAGGAAGGGGAAAGGAGAGAATGCTGGGATATCAGGTTCTAGAGGAAGACAGATTCCAGCCCAATCCTGCGCTCAATACCATAGTCTTTGGACGTCGTTCAATATCAACCATGTCAAGTACAGGAAATGTTTGTCTCAACTCATCAACAGTGACCACATTCTGGAAACCCAAGCTGGATCATGAAATTAAGGAAACAAAATAAGTCACACAGATATTGCTGCTGCCTCATCAGAAGGCCATGTTTAAGTCAGAACAAGAAGAATAATGACTTTACCCATTTATTCCTCATCAAAAAAAAAAATCCTTGGTTATTACACTATGTTAGCCCCATTATTTACATCACCAGAGAAAAAGAGAATAAACAATCTATAACAATATTTTTTTGGAAGGAAGGAGGGAACCTGGGCTAAGATTTTATCAGTATAGAGAAGTCGGTGAGTAGAAATGTCCTCCATCCCATCAACAACTCCAGTGACTTAAAATCTTAAGAGAGGTGCCTGGGGCACCGATGGACTTATCCACGATCAAACAACCAGTATGTGTCAGAAGCATACCTTGAACCTAGGTCTTCCTGATTCCAAGCTGGCCTATATCTATGCTGTATCTCTTAAAACAATAGATATACAGTTAGGTTTGTCTTTGGAATGTCTTTGCAATAACAAAGAGGTCAGTCCCAACTAGGAAGCTGGGGCAGCAGTGGAAGAAAGCTTTAAGTTACAAAAAAGCGACAATATATGCAATTGGGAGATGGATATACTGCTAAAGGAAACACTGTTTGTCATCCAATACTATTTGTGAAATACATCAATCATAAGGAATCCTTCCTAACACAACAGACCCAATGGTGAAAAAAGTCTTGCCAAAAAAATGAACCAAAGAAACTGCTCATAGAACATATATCAATGTTACTCATCCTACCCCCATACCCAACCCAAGAAAGCAACAACCTACAAAATACAAAGGTTCTGATAAGGGAGAAGGGCAGGGAGGAGGAGTCTCCTCACACACAGGTGGTCCTGGTTGAGTGTAGCCAGCAGGATGTACATGGATGTGCTGCTATGCTATCAACCTAGAAAGAAAAGCTGTGAGGTATGGAAGAAAGAACACTGGACCAGGAGTCAGAACTTGGAGTGGCTCTGCAGCCTCAATTCAACAAATATTTATTCATTAAGGACCTACTGTATGCCAAGGCTACTATGCTAGGCTCTGGGGATACAAACACAAACAATTTTTAAAGTCCTTGCCCTTGATAAATTTACATCCTCCTGGGGGACAAAAAATGAAGAAAGGTAAGTTAGTACAAAATAAAGGAAAAGGAATAGGTACCGGACCTGTGATTTCACAGGTATAGAGAACTTCCTAGTAGAGGAATTCCTTCTACCAATGAAGGCTGGAATTTTCTCTGAAATTCATTTTAAAGAATATCCTAGAACATGAAGTTGCTAAGTGATTTACCCAGAGGCCTTGAAGCCAGGTTTCCCTATCCATCATACCACACTAAGACACAATAACAACTTAGGGGCTTGGGAAAGGCCCTGAATAAGAGGTGGAGGATGAGCTGAACCTTAAATGGATCTAGGATTCTAAGAAGCAAAGGTAAGAAAGGAATGCATTCCAGATGTGGGGGATAGCCTGTGCAAAGGAGACAGAATGTCATGAGGAAGGAACAGTTTGACTAGAATGTACCAGTAAATGGGGAGTGATAGGGATGAGGGATACGAACTGGACCTACAATTCATTGGTATAAAGGACTCCCAAGTGAGGAAACTCCCACCACTTATGCAGGTCAGCACCTTTTCTGAAACTTATGGTCTTAGAGAGTTGCATATTACTGAGAAGTTAAGTGATCTGATCAAGGTGACACAACCTGATTGTGTCGGAGGAAGACTTGAAGCCAGGATTCCCTGGCTTTGAGTGGGAATGCGTAGAAAGAAGTTGTGTGAAATAAGTCTAGAAAAACAGTTTAGAGCCAGATTATAAAGGATTTTAAATGCCAGAGTTTTATCCTAGAGGCAACAGGGAACCAGTGAAGCTTTCTGAACAGAGCGATGACATGGAGAGGACTTGTGCTTTAAGAATGCCAATCTGAAAACTCTGTGGATGATGAAGGAGGGAGAGACTTGAAAGAGGGAGACCAATTAGGAGGCTACTGCACAGTGATGATGAAGGGTGATAAAGGCCTGAAATGAGCGGGGGAGGGGATTTAATGAGTGGGGAGAAGGAGAGAAGACTCAGGAGAGATTACAGAAGCAGAATTGGCAAGATTCAGTAACTAAGTGAAAGTGACTTCAAAGTTGCATCCCTGGTGCCTGAAGGGATAGTGGTACCCTCAAAAGAAACAGGGAAATTAAAAAGAGAAGTGGATTTAAGAGAAAAAGCTAATGAATTTTTAGTCATGTAATCTATCCTGCATTAGTCATGAAACTACAGAAAAAGCCCTTAAACTCAGTCTCAGTTTCCTCATCTATAAACCAAGAATAATAACACTTGTACTCCCATCTCACTATGGTACAGTGGAAAGAACACAGAACTCGGGAGTCAGAAGACTTTAGTTCAAATCCCAGCTTTGTCCATTATTACCTGTGTGACCTTGGGCAAATCGCTGACCTCTAATTCTCAGGAAGGGGATAAAGGAAAACATTACTCAGTTCAACCTGAAGATAGATGAGGATGGAAGGGAAGAATAAACATGATAAGAGAGACAAAGAGAGTAACTGGGGAGTATATGGAAGCAGGGGGCAGATGTTTAGTCTTTTCTAGCTCTAAATCCTTAATCCTATGATCCTACAGGGTTGTAGTGAAAAGCTTTATAAACTGTAAAGCAGTTTATTGTTAGTTTATTATTATTATTGTAAAGGCTAAAATTAATAAACACCAAATCAATCAATATTCATTGAGCATCAACTGTATATAAAGCACTGTGCTTAACCCCATGGTGGAAGGAAAGAGAACTGGGATACAACAAAGTACAATCTGGTTGAAGAACTAAAATATATGGAGAGCATAGGAGCACAAAGCCCATGTCAGAGGACATTGGTTCAAATTCTGCTTCTACTTGCTTTGTGTATGTCATCTCCCTTTTATGAGCCTCAGCTTCTTTATCTGTAAAATGAGGGTGTTGGACTAGATAGTCTCCAATGTCTCTAACTAATTACAATGGTTCCATATGTGCCAAACGAGTGGAACAGCCACCGGGTATCACCAATGCTTACGGGAGCGAAAGAACATCTTGAGTCCAGGGAGCCAGAGAAAGCTTTACAAATAGAATGGTCTAATCCTTGATGGACAAGTAGGACTCAGCTTAGATAGAAAGGATCTCAAGTGGAGGAAAAGAGGATGAAGTTACTCCAGGAGGACTGCATGTATATGAAGGTCAAAAAGTAGGAACTTCCAAGCAGGATTTGGGACAATAGGTCCCACCTGTTACCTCCCATATCAGTTCTTACATAAGCTTTCAGAGAGGTAAGAGCTTAAGATATTGCTCCTATCAGAGCCTCACACAGCCCTGGTGCTGCCAAAACATTTATGTGGCTACATAACAAATGAAAGCGGCCTAGCTGCCACTCTGGCACCAGCCACAAAAACAAAATCATAAATATGCTCATAAGAGACTACAGTTGGATTTAATTTCATCCAAACTCCATTCTGTCACCATACTATGCAATCAGCATCAATCTCTTCTCTTCTTTGCTTCTCCTATTCTACCTTCACGCTGGCCCATGGCCCATGATTATCATGTCCCGGAAATTATAGGGGCAAAATAAAGGGAAAGTGTCACTTTCTGTCTCCCCATCTTACAGTTTGTGGGTAAAGGAAGCATGGGGGATAGTAAAAGTGGGTCATGGGAAGCAGGGTAAACCTGGAGGAAGAAGGGAAGCACAGAATCATGGAATCTCAGTTCAAAGGGGCCTCAAAGGCCATCAAGAACAATCCAGATCTAAACAGGAATCCAAACAAAAGATTCCCTAGCAAGATATTATTCAGACTCCGCTTGGAGCCTGTTAGTTCCCAAGATTCACTGTTTTGTGAGCCGGGCCAGGTCACTTTTAAGCAGTTCTACCTTAACAAGCAGGTTCTTCTTTTATCAAGTCAAAACCTACCCCTGCAACTTCAACCCAGTGCTCCTAGTCTTACCCTCTAAGGGAGAACCAATCAGAACAAATATCTGAAGACAACTATCAAACCTTCATAGTGTTTGAAATGAGTGGATTTAACCTTCTGTTGATACAAAACTTTTCAGTAGCTTTTGTGACTATACCTATGAAAACTGCTCTCTCAAAAGTCATCAGTGACTCCCTAATCATCAAATTCAATGACATTTTTTCAATCCTCATCCTCCTTTATGTCTCTGGGGTCAGTTGACATTGTTAAACGTTATATACTGATGAGTTTAACTTTTATCACCTACTAACTTGTATAGATCTCAAACAAAGTATGTTTTGGTTGTCTAATTAGAGTGTATTAAGGACGGCATTTCATGTATTCTTTCCCACAGAACCAACTGACTCCTTGAAGCTGGAACGACCCATAGAAGAAGGGTAGGAAGTTGAACATCAAGGGCAGAAAAAGCCCTTCCCACACCCAGGGCAACTTTCTACTCACTGTCTTCCCTGCCACTCTTTCATAGCTAAGACTACATTTCATTGATCTGCTGATCCACACCAACCTTGGCATCTTTCCAATGAGCTATCTTTGGTTAGCCTTTGTTCAGAGGCTCTAATACTGTCTCCAACCCTGAAGAACACAAGAAGGATACTTCCTGGCATGGTCCACCACAGGCCCCTGCCCGGACACCAGCATTCGCTTCTTATGGAACTTGGAGAAGAACTTCAAGGGGCTACTGGAAAGTACTACTTGTTCTGGCTCAACCTGCAGAGAGATGAGGATTGGGAGGAAGGGCAAATGAGGGTAATAAGAGAGAGAGTAAATATGGAGCATATGGAAGCAAGGAAGTAGATATAGTCTTTTAAGCATTATCTCCTCTGATACATTAAAAAAAATCAATATGATAACCCAGCAAAAGCCTAACTTGGCACCTGACACCTTACTTAACCCATTTGCAGGGTTGAGGCAAAAGCTTTCCAATTCATTTCTTGCACAAAAGAAACAGGAAGGTTAATACTCTGATTTTTACCCAAACTATCCCGCTGCCTGAGAGACCCAGAGATTTCCTAATAACCCCATTTCAAAATCACAGCTGTATGTGTGCATTTTCAGGGAAATTCACCTTTTTTTCCTTTTTTTTCCCCAAAAGTCCCCACTGGGAGATTAGTTTTTTAACATTTAGATTCACAAAAGATCCATCATCTTCAAGAGAGCTTTTATGAACTTATGTGGTATAACTATAATAAGATCAGGTTTAATTATGATATAAAAAAGGATCAAATATATGGAAAGCTGGAAAAAACTGTAAGGTTCATAGATTTTGGGAGTTGGGAGTCGGGAGATAGATACCTTAGAGATCAACTAGTCTGATCTACTCCTTTTGCAAATGAGGAAACAGAAGCTCAGAGAAATTAAGTGCCTTGGTCCAAGGAGACAGACACAGACAGACACAGACAGACAGACAGACAGACAGACACACACACACACACACACACACACACACACATACTCTCTTAATAATTGGCAGAGCTAGGATCTGAACCCAGGTCCTCTGATTTTAAATCCAATCCACCACATTATTACATTGCTTCTGTAGCTAGGTCAATGTTATCATTCAAAGTAGTCATATTGACTCTATAAACCTTTTTTGGAATGTCATTTAGAATCAGTTTCCAAGCTACACAAAGAACATCAGTCTTAAAAAAAGGAAAAAGAAAAACAAGATGGTGGATAAACCACTGACCCTGGAATCAAAAGGCCTGGTTAGGAATGCCTGATCTGCTCGCTGCTTCCTGTGTAATGCTTAACAAGTCACTTAAACTCTCTGAGACTCAATTTCTTCATCTGTAAAATGAGACTAGTTGGCCTCTAAGGACCCTGCCAGATCTAAATCCTATGATACTACTTCACCCAACTTTTCACCAGAACTGATTCCTCATGTTTTTTAGCTATTTCTAAAAATTAAGTTCAACCTCAAAGGATTTGTCACCACTGAGGATATTCAGAACAAAGTGCTATAGGTTTAAAAGGCAATTCAAGAGCGTTCCACAAATGTTTAACAGGACACTGACACTGGAACAAGTGTATAGTTTTCCAAGGTAACTAAAGAAACACTTAAAAAAGTTAGGCATCCTAGTACATTTTTAAACAAGTTAGTCATTTTGTAACCTTGTAATTTGTACTAGAAATTTGAATATACATAGTCCTTGCCTTTGAAGGGCTTGCTGAATGCATTGAGAAGTGCAAGGAACACAAGTGAGGCACTCTGGGGTGGCCTGGGAAGGGGCTTTGACACAAAGGGTAAAAATCTTAGAAAATCCCAAATTAAGAGGATACCATAAGATGCAGGAAGGTTGAATGGTCAAATTCTAGGCAAGGTCTTTGAAAAGGCCAGAAGGATCAGTCTCTGAGGGCTGCATCTTTCTGCTGTTCTCCTCCTTACCTGCAGACCCAGTAAGTCCGACAGTTCCTTAGCTTTCACTTGTGGTGCACAATTTCCAGCATTAGTGACAAAAACCACTGGCATTTGGAGACGCCCATTAGAGTCAACCAGTTTTCGAGCAGCTTCCAAGGCAGCAGGGATCACTCTGTGACCACGGATAAACACCCCATCAATGTCGAAGAGGAACCCAAAGGTTGGAGGGGTCTGCACAGAGAGGGTAGGAGAGGGGAATTACCACTGCATCAAGAGGATGAAGGGAGAAAGGAAAAGGAAATTCAAGTTACAAGAGAAAGAGGCTCAATAGATTAATAACAGCTGAAATTTTCAGTGCTTTATGGTATATAAAGTGCTTTCCTCACAACAAACCTATGAGGTATATAAGTATTATTATACCCATTTGACAGATAAGGAAACTGAGGCACCAAATTTTTTTAAGTAATTTATTTATGGTCACACAGCTAGCATAAAAAAAAGTGGCAGGGCCAGGGCCCAGATGTTCTAAGTCTAGTTTTCTATCCCCTTACATCATGCTAATATATCACCCTCAATTTACAGGGCAGACCTTTAAAGAGTTCATAGCAACCAAGGAAAAATAACAACATGGATCTACTCTATTAGATTTTAAATTAGTGAAACATAAATTGAAATCTATATTACATCCTTTTAGCAACATCTCCTTTTCTAAGTTTCATTCTACCCATCTATATTACCTAGTCTAGAGCTTTGTAGCAATTTTACTGAACACTTTCCATTCCTGGTCTTCCTGCCCTTACCCCTGCTCTCATGTTTAGAGACTTCGATATACACACTGATGTCTATCGCTTAAAATATCCTGGTCTCCCAGTTCAACTCCACAAACACTTTATGACCTACTTCTCTTCTTCATCTCAGATACCCAAAAAGATAGGTACCCCTTAAACCTCAATATCACCTGAAGCTATTCTACTCCCAAGATCTTGAACTCTGAAATTTCCTTGTCTGGTCATAATTCCTTATCCTTCCACTTCTCTCAAATCATTCTCACCATCACAATCTCACCACGACCTCCATTCAAGGAGTGTGCTGGCAAATAAATGTTTAATAATTGGCTCTCCCAAAGGAAAAAAAGTACACATATACCTTTAAGTTTAATCTGCATCATTAACATTTCCTCTTTAACTTTCTTAAGTCTAGACAATCAACAAAGTGATAAATCAAGTCTTGAATTGTAGCATTTGTTGATTTCTGAGGTATAAGTACTCATGCTGAAAATTTAACAACTGGCTCTCAAGACTATGAGCTGGCTCCAGGACACCTGCCCCAATCTTCTGACTAGGCTTCAGTTTCTTCCCTTCACAACTGACTTAATATATACCCAGTTCAATTGTCCTCCTCCCTTGTTCTATTGCTAGTCTTATCAGCAGCCCTGATCAACCCTTCCCATCCGCAAGCTTTTTCTGCTTCCGTTCCAAACCTGCCGAATACAAAATCACACAAACTTGCCAAATCATTTACTACAAATTCACCTTGCTAACCACAACCAGACCTTAACCATTGTGAAGCAAGCCTTTTACTTCTGTAGGATTTTTTTTTATCAACCAGCTGTGCCAGACATTCTCTTCTCATTTCTACCCTCCCCCCCAATCAATCAATCAAAAAGCATTTGTTAAAATGCCTACTATGTGCTAGGCACTGGGGATACGAAGAAAAAAAATTAAACAAACCTATTTTCAAAGAGCTTACAGTCTATCAGGGGAAATAGCATGTATACAAGTAATTATATGAACAATAAACACACAAATATACATACAAACATAATAAATACTAGACTATTGCAATAACCTCCTAATCGATCTATCCATCTGGAGTGTTTCTCTGGTCCAACTTATCCTCCATACATCTGCCAAAGTGATTCACCTTAGTCACAGATCTAACCATATAATTGTCCCATTTAATAAATTCCAAAATGTGAATAGTTCTAGAACAACTCCCTTTAGAGTAGGAATTCTTGGCCTTTTCTGCATCATGGGCCCCTTTTCATCATCGAGCCCTTTTCAAAATTAAGTTTTTTAAATGCATAAAAAATACATAGAGTACAAAGGAAACCAAATATACTGAAATAGTTATTGAAAAAAAAATTTTTAAGTTCACAGACCCCCTAGGTTAAGAACCACTGTTCTACTACATCTAAAACCCTTTTGCATCCATCCTTTTCTCCTTTGCTCTAATCACTGAATAAGAGGCCGTCTTTCTCCATAAAAAGGTTAACCTTGTCCTCTTGTGCCTGTCACCCTACTTCTTTCTAGCTCTTCTAGAAAGTTATTCCATCTGTCATTTCTTCTCCCCTCCTTTCTACTGATCTCTTCTCCACTAACTACAAATATACACTGGTCTCCCCCCATCCTTAAAAACTATTCACTTGGTCCCAACATCCCCTCAATTATTCTAGCTCTGCCTCCATTTTACTGCAAAACTTCTGGAGAGTCATCTAAATGCACTGTTTTCAGTCCCTCACTATTCACTCACTTCTCATTCTCTTGACTACCACTCGTGATGAAACTCTTTCTCAAAAACAACTAATGATCACTTAATGGACAAATCCTATGTTCTTTCCTTAGTCCTCAACCTTCCTTGACTTCTTTGCAGGTATTTATATTGAGGGCTACTCTTCCTCTTAGATGCTCTATGATATTTCTCTCAGTTTCTGATCCTGCCTCTCTAACGACTCCTTTGTAGCCAACTATTTCATTGTGTACTGTTATTACTATACAGATGGAAACCTATATATCTAGCCTTAACCTCTCTTCTGAATTCAAATCCTGTACTGCTGAATATTGTCTAGACATCTGTACTTGGATGACTCAGAAGCACCACAAATTCAACACTTCTGCAAACCTCCCTATTTCCTTTAAGAGTATCATCATCTTCCAAACCACACAGGTTTATAAACTAAGTCAATCTCAACTCTTTCTTTTCCCTCACTCCCCAGCCCCAAATACAATCAAGTTCTCTTGAGTCTACCTCTATAATATCTCTAATATTCATTTCCTGCTCACAATTCACACAGCCCAAATCCTAATTCACATTCTTATTACTTAGTAATTACAATTTACTATTACAGTTAACTAATTATTATTACTATTACAACAGCTTCTTTATTATTCTCCCTGCTCCAATCCGATCTCCACAGTTATCAAAACAACATTGCTAAAAAGAATCTTCCTAAGCATCAGGTCTGATCTTGTCATTCTCCTGCTCAAAAACCTTCAGTGACTATTACCTTAAAGTTTAAATTCTTCCACCTTGTATTTTAAAAACCCTCTACGATCTAGTTCCAACCACATTTCCAGCCTTATTTAACTCTTCTTTCATGTATTCAAACCAAATTGTCTTACTAGCCATTCTCTGAAAGCAGTAGTCTATCTCTCATCTTCATGCTTTTCTACAGTATGCCTCTCCTGTCTGAAATTCTCTCCTTCCGTGCCGTTGCTTCTTAGAAGCCCTTCTGCCTGCAGAGCACTGCCAAAGACACATCAAACTCCAGAAATGGCTAAACAGACTCTCTGCCAGAGTTTACCAGTTTGGTGCTGTCTTTTGTGAACCTGGCTTTGAGAATTATGAGAAAAGGAAGCCAGAAGATCTTCCATCTTGTATGCCTCTGGGTCAAGCAAGCAAGTAGGTTCAATTCTTGACTGCCTGTTTTACAGTCCTTCCTTCTGGGACTCTGGTGGGACATAGCTGAAAAATGATATGCTACTGCCATTCTTTATACTATTGCCAAACTAATCATTATGCACAGATATAGTCATTTCACTCAACCATCTTTGCCTGGTGTTCAAGGCCTTTACTGATCTGATATCACCCTCCCATCTCAGCTTTATCTCACATTCCTTATTTCTGTACAACTCTGTCACCAAACCCTAGGTGGTTCCTTGGTCCTACCCCCACCCTATGCCAATGGCAGAAGAGTGGGATGAAGCACCAATTAAAAAGGAGACAGCTTCAAGTTAACTCTTCTTTTGACTCTCCCATGATAACTGACTTAGAGTAGCTCTTTCTTATACTATACTTTCCACAAAGGCATAGGAGGCTCTTACCCATAGGTGGCTACTTCTGCATGGCAGCTAGAGTGAGGGGATTTCACTAGACAAGTTTACTCATGGGTCTCTGACCACCTTTTTTACTTTCTATTTCCTTTCCTAAGCAAGTGATCTAACATCACTCTCAAGATAGACCTTTCCAGGCTTTGAGGTTTCCTTATAAGTTCAAGATATCTTGCCTCGAAAAGCTTCCACTTGTTAGAAAGAGCTCAACCACTGGTCTGACTTGCCAGAAGACGTGAACTTTAAGGGCAACAAGTGCAGAGCTGTAATAAAATGTAAAATGCCTAATCAGTGGTCCAACAAACTTCTTTACATTTAGATGGTTTTGAGCATCAGCCTCCTGGCAGAGTATAACAGTACCACTACTAATTCAAATGTGTTTCTGTCAATGAGACCTGATAATTTTCTGTGATTTTTAGTATTTGTTTTGTATCTAGGAAATAAATACCTATCTTATATCTGATTTACATTGTACACTCTTTATCTTTCTACTTCTCCTCTCCCTATCCCCTGGGAAGACCCTTGACTCAACAATTTAGTTGTCAGTTTTCCCTGGGGCCAATGTAACAAGTCAAATCACATGAGAAAAGGAGTCTGACCTGTCTTCTTGGTCAGGGTAACTTAACCTGAAGTCCATGAACTTATTTTTAAGCATATTTTAGTAACTATATTTCAATATAATTGGCTTCCTTTGTTTTCTTTTTTTGGCAAGGCAATTGGGGTTAAGTGACTTGCCCAGAGTCATATAGCTAGTAAGTGTCAAGTGTCTAAGGTCAATTTGAAATCAGGTCCTCCTGACTCTAAGGCTAGGGTTCTATCCACTGTGCCACCTACCTGCCCCTTCCTTTGTATTCTTATGCACTTTTTTAATTCCAAGAAGGCGCCTATAGGTTTTTACCCAACTGACATTTCTCTTTAAGCCTTAATCACTGAATAGGTGTTGCCTCAATCAAACTGAGACCTGTTAAAAGACCTTAGCTTGGAAAGGCCAAAGCCCCACCACTGCATCTGGGCTATCTCCAGTCATCCTGATCTATATCTCACTACCCTACCCAGATGGCTCCAGAGGAGAAAGTGATGCTGGTGACTTTGTACAGCCTTCCCTAACTTAAATCCAATTCACTTACATGTTATGGCATCACCTCCCCGATGTCATGGTCCTCTTCGAGAACAAAGGACAAACAGCAGCATGACACAAAAAAAGATTAAAAAAACCAACCCCATTACAGGCTCCCTCAAACCTGAACCCATTCAGTCCAGGCCACACGTATAAGTCAATAGCAGAGGAGCCCCTTAGCGGAGAAGGCATCTGTGTGCAGTATCCCAGCCTTTTTGGGCATAGCAGTAATTCTTAATGTTGGACGTTTAATTTTTTAACAGGGTTACTAACTAGTACATGAGGGGAATGATAAAGACAAAGTTTATATAGATTTTAACAAAGAATTTGATAGAATATCTAATACTGTTCTTGCGAAGAAGGTGAAGAAATGCAGAAGAGACAATAATACAACTGGATGGATTCAGAACTAGTCAGATTCAAAAAAGTAGTAGTCAATGGTTCGATATCAACATGGCAAGGGATCTTCAAGTGTAGTATACCGAATTTTGTGCTTGGTCCAATGCTGTTGAATGCTTTTATCAAGGACTTGCATAACGGCATTGGTGATAAACTCATCAAAAATATACAGATGATACAAAACAGTTAACACCCCAGATAAAAATCAGAATCCAAAATTATCTTGACAGTGTAGAGTATTACAATAAGGTGAAATTCAATAGAAATAAATGGAAAGTCTTAATCAATTTCACAAGTACAAGATGGTGGAGCCATGGGTATTCAAGTTTGTCTGAAAGAGATTGGGGGTGAGTAGGGAGGCTAGGGGACTATACACCTAACATAAGTCAGCAGTGTAATGCAGAAGTCAAAAAAAGCTAATGTGATCTTGGGTTTCACTGAGAGAACATGTGTGTCGGTAAGGCAAAATGGGCCCCTTAGCACTTCAGGAGTTTGGCTTTTGTTTACTTCGAGTGAGTCAGCTGTTTCATTTAATCTTGCTAAGTACTAAGTCCCAGGCCCAAAGCCCTATCAGGTGTGAAACCTGTGTGGATGTAGATTGATGACTTAAGAGGGGCCAACTCAGGAACCAATTGCCTCTGGTCATTCAGGCGGGGCTTGAGGACGCTGGAGGCTCGGCTGCCAGGAAAAGCGAGCCAAGAGACAGCTACAGCTGAAGCTGAAAAAAAAAGCTGAAGCCAAAGCAGGAAGCTTCGGAAGCAGAGCTGACCCTTGTGTGGACCCAGGAGTACGAGCAAGGACTTGAGGCCAGTGAATATGATTTGGTTAAATGCCATCATGCTTCTCCGTGGCCTCCTAGTTACTCTTGTGAGGTGGGCTTATTGGGCCTGGAAGCTTATGATCACAATATTGGAATGGGGAGGATGGTTCGTGGGTCTGTCACTGTGGGGCCTAAATAGATGTTTTGATGCCTTCTACTTGGAGAGTTCTTTATACCCAACGATTTCAAACCATTCAGATATATATATGTGATTCTCTTCGAGATCATAAATTCGGCCTTCCTACTACAGCATGGCTTCCAGGAATAAAGACAGTAGGTAGTCAGTGCCCTGTTCAGACTATATATGGAGGGCAACCATGATGGTGAAGAGACTTGAGTACACAGGATATGATGAAGAGCTGAAATTTTGGGAACCTTAGTTGGAGAAAAGACTCAGGGGGACTATGATACACCATTTCAAATATCTGAAGGTCTATCACATTGGAAGAGGGATAAGACTTGTTCTGTCTGGCCACAAAGGACAGAATTGTGAACAAGACAGGGTGGACCTTGGAAAGAGGCAAATTTAAGCTCGATATCAAGGGAAGACTTCCTAGTAATTAAAACGGTTCAGAAGCAGAATAGGCTACCAAGAGAGGTGATGGCTCCCTATCCTTGGAAGTCTTCCAGCAGACAACACTTGACAATCTGGATGGCCACCTGTGGGATATGATTGACTGGGGATTCCATTCAGGTACAGGTTGGACTAGATGACCACTGAAGCTCCTCCCAATTCTCAAACTCTAATGTTGTGAGTCAAAGAAGCTTGGATTTGAATCCCTGCTTCAATACTTGACTGTTTGGCTACTTAACCTCTCATAAGAGTCACTTAACCTCTCTTGGCCTCAGTTTCCTCACCTGGAGTACTCATCTTACACAACTGTTTTAAGGTTAGTGCACCTAAGGCCAATCAGCAAATTAGTGGCAGGATAACTGGCACCCAGGTCTCCTGACTCCCAGTCCAAAAACTCTTTCTACTACATGCTGTTGCTTCACATAATTTACTTATTCTCTACCCTGCCTCAATTCCAAATCCCTTCTTCTAAGTTCACCTGCTCTCTCCACCCTCCCATGTGAAAAGAAAATTCTAGTTTTGCCCCTGATTAGTTTTTAGGGATAGGCTTCCTACAGTATAATGAACTGGTCTTCAACCAGTGAGGGCTAAAAATTGTGATTTGCAACCTTAAGGTAAGAGATTTTTGCATTTAGTCTAACAGATTCTAGCAATGTTCATTTTCATTATTCAGAAAATCTCTATTTATTATTCCTGCTGTGGGTTAATTTATTTGTAGTGGTATGTCTTCACCAGCTTCTGTGACATGTCTTCACTTTGAACAGACTCCCTTTTCAAGTTTGTCTTCTAATTGAAGTTTGCATTTGTGGAAATAATATATTTGAAATTTTTTTTCTTCTGAGTTTCACAGGATTTAGAACTAGAGCCAGAAGTGACTTCAGAAGCTAACAAGTTTAACTCCCTGTTTTAGGAAGATGAAGTGACTTGTCACACTGGTATTAGAATAAGACGCGGAGTTCCATTCCACCCTGTTTGAAATGCTGATGGGAAATCTAGGTAGAGATATGAAGTATGTAGTTGGAAATGCAGGACTGAAGAACAGAATAAAGAATGGCTCTGAATATATAGCTTTGAGAGTGTCAAAATCCATTTCTAAGGCTTTGAAGAAAAATGAGATGATCCAGTCAATGTCAGTGCTGAAAGCAACATGTCCTTATATTTGGTTTATTAAATGCAAGATCTAAAAGGGAAGGCCATGTGGCTCACCCATAGATACTCAGGACAGAAGAAGGCATGGGCAATAATAAAGGCAGGATACTAGGTCATCTCACTGTCCCTCTCTTTATGCTGAGACCAGGACCAAATACCTCTAAATCAAGGTATTTAATCAATTCATTCACATTGGAGTCAGGAACTAATATCATGAAGTGAGACTTTTTATACACATTTTTCCTATTAAATTTCATCTTATTAGATTCTGGCCAAAGTTCTATCCTGTTAGATTTTGTAGAGATCCTGACTTTTTAATCCAACATATTAACTCTTCTCAGCTTGTCTTCAAATTTGTTAAAGCATGGCATCTCTGCCTTTATAAACCAGGTCACTGATAAAAATTTCAGCATAGGGCCAATAACAAACTCCCAAGACATTCTACTAGAAATCTAACTTTAAATCTCTAAATAACTTTTTGGAATCTCATCATTTATCAAATTCAAAATCCAAACTGTGCCACTGTTAATCCCACATCTCCCCATCTTGTGCATTACATGAGTCAAATGCTTTGCTAAAATGTAGGGTAAATTATACATACAGAACTCCCCTGATAAAACAATCTAGTAATCCTGTTTTTAAAAATAAGGTTAATCCATTGTTATCTGTTGTAGGTCATGACCAAAGCCAATGCTTATTCTCTTATAATCATTTCCTCTTCTAAAAATCCAGTAACCATTTCCATTCTAGAATTTTGCCAAAAATCAAAATCAAGCTCACTGGCCTGTATTACACAAACTACATTCTCTTTTCAGAAAATCAATAGAACATCTGTCCTTCAGTCCTGTGGCACCTCTCTCAGTCCCTATAATCTCTGAAAAATCATTCACAGTGGCTAACCAATTACATCCACCAGTTCTTTTAACACCCTAGGATGTAGTTCATCTGGACCAGGTGACTTAACTCAACAAAGACAGTTAAGTGTTTTTGCTAATGTAGTCCATCTTTGTACAAGAACTGATTTCTTCCTGTATTACAACACAGAAGTGTCAAACTCATATAGATTATGGCCTGAAAACAGATCAAAAAGCAATTAGGAAATAAAAATTTTACAACACAACAAAGATAATATAAATTTGCGGGTTTCTAAGTCAAAATGACAAAGAGGGGTCCATTTATATTTGAATTTGACACTGCTGTTTTAAGCCATTGTCCAGAACACCTTATTCTATTTTCAGAAAGCACCTTACGTAGCTCTTCACTTGTCAAATCCTCCTTTTTCCTCTGAAGTACTGTATTTAATTGGTGGTGATACTAAAAATACCACATCTATGGCTCTAAAGTCTTCAGTTTCTTGCCTAAGACTTCACAATCCTTATACATACTATCAAGATTGTTTCTGGCACTTTAAGTCATCACCACCAAGAATGAATGAGTAGTAGTCATCAAATTTGACGAGTCTTGGGAGGTTCTCCATCACATTCTCAAAACATGCCCAAGGAAGATGGCAGATTTCTGTATTTTTAATGTCATGTCAAACAATGACTGCCTCAATGACTCTCAGCAAGGAGTCAATAACTCCTACCACTTGTATCATTTTTCCTCTGACTCTTTAATCAAATAACCTCTCAAAACTTGTAAGCCCTGTGAATTCACATCATCATTTTAGAGGAAAACAAAAAACTACCTCCTTCCCTGAAGCATTAATTCCCTTCTTCCCTTTTTTCTTTTTAATAGTTCTGGTTTTTTTGTTCAATTAACAAATCTTTTTAAAATCAGTCACTTACATTCTATTATAAGATAGTGTATACAAAAATAAGCACATACAAAACATATGCAAATAAGTACAAAGCCAACTGAATAGGGGAAAACAAGGGGAAAAAAGGCTTTATAAAGGTATAGAAGGTTGTCCTTGAGCTGAGTTTTGAAGGAAACAAAGGATTCTAAAGGTCGAGGTATAGAAGGATTGAGCCCAGAGCATGGAGGACTGCCAAGGCAAGAGCATGGATACAAGAGATGGTAACGTCATGTATGATGACCATCAAAAAAAGCCAGCTTTGCTGAACTATAGACAAGAAGAAGGGGAATCATGTGCAAAAAGTTGGGAAGGTAGGCTGATTTTTAAGTCAGAGTAGCTTACAATAAGAATTAGAGTATACTGATTACGGGAGTGAGGTGGTCATACCTGCTGCTTTAGGATGAATTGGAAAGAAGACAGACTTGCAGCAGAGGCCAATTAAGAGGTTGTTAGTCCAGGCAAAGGGCAGCTAGGTGGTGTAGTGCATAAAGCACTGCGCCTGGAGTCAAGAAGACTCATCTTCACGGGTTCAAATCCAGCCTCAGATACCTAATAGCTGTGTGACCTTGTACAAACCACTTAACCTCATTAGCCTCAGTTTCCTCATTTATAAAGGGAGCTGAAGAAGGAAATGGCAAACCACTCTGGTATCATTGCCAAGAAAACACCAAATAGGGTCATGAAGAGTCAGTCACGGCCTGAAGTGACTGAACAGTCCAGACAAAATGAGATTAGGTTCTTCTCTAAGATGATGATCATGTGAATAGAGAGAAGAAGAAAGATGTGAAAGAGACTGGGACAGTAGGAAGTAAATCTGTCAACTGATTAGATAAATTGGGTGAGTGAGAGAAGGATTGAAGGAAAAAGGTGATGTTTGAGAACTTGGGTGACTAGATGGCAGTATGCTCCATAAAATAAGAAAGATTGTAAAAGAGTGGTTTTGGCGGGAAAAAGGAGTTCAGTTTTGGACACGAAGTTGAAATGCCCTTGGGACATGTAGTTTGAACTATCCAACAGGCAGTTGGAGTTCCACGACTAGAGCTTTGGAGAAAAATAATAGTATGTATATAAGATGTATATTTAAAAGTGATTTGTAAGTAGATGATAATTAATTAAACCCACGGGAGCTTATGAAAGTGCAGAGAAATAGAAATAATAAAAGAGGTCCCAAAACAGAGACTTGGGGTATGTCCACAGTTAAGGAGTATGATATGAATGATAAAACAGCAAAGGAGGCTGAAAAGGCTAGACAGGTAGGAGAATACAGAGAGGACAATGTCATGAAAAAAACAGGAAAGAGTGCCACAGGAATAGGGTGGTCAACAGTGCCAACTCTTGCAGCAAACTCAAGAAGAATGAGAACTGGAAAAAGGTCACCAGTTTGGGCACTTAAGAGATCACTAGTAACATTAAATACAGCAGATGAGGTCTGAAGCAACAGTGCAAAGAATAAAGAAATGAGAGGAGAGCAAATGGAAGCAATAGATAATAGACAGTTTAGTAAAATTTGTAAAATATTGGCTGTGCAAATTGGAGAGCAAATGGAAGCAATAGATAGTAGACAGTTTAGTAAAATTTGTAAAATATTGGCTGTGAAAGGGAGGATTCACATAGGGTAATAATTTAGCTGATGGTAGGGTTCTGTTTTGTTTTTTCCTTCAGGAAGGAGAACACATGTGTTGTAGGCAGCCAGGAAGGAATCAGTATAAAGGGAGAGATTGAAAATTAGAGACTGTACATAAATGTGCATACATAAAATAGATGCAAAATAAGAACAACACATTGAGTAGGAGAGAGAAAATATAGTCTAAAAGCTTTTGCATATATAAGTGTAGAATCACAGAAGAAAATCTTTGCATTAAGCATCTCATCACAGGTCTGATATTAAAAATCTATAAAAAACTGACATAACTATAAGATTAAAAGCCATTCCTCAATAGACAAATAGTCAAGTGACATGAATCGTTTAACAGAAGTATAAACTATCAATAACAAGATGAAAAAAGTTCACAATCACAAATGATAAGAGAAATGCAAATTAAAATAACCTTGGGTTGTCTCCTCACACCCATCAACTTAGCAAAGATGTTAATAGCCATGAAAGTCAGTGTTGGAGGAGCTGCGGGAAAGACATTCTGATGGTGATCTGTTGATGGTGAAATTTTGAATAGATTCAACCAATCTGGAAACTATGCGAAAAAGCTGCTAAACTTTTCATACACTCTGACCCAGGCATTTCTACTACCTGAGATTTTTCCCTGAAAAAGTTATTGACAAGAAAATTCCCATCTATGTCCATAACAATACTGTGATGTCAATCAAAAATACCATGGTATATTAATGTAAAGGAATATTACCACGCTGTTAGAAATGACAAATATTAATGATCTGGAAAAACATAAGGCTTGTATGAAGTGTGAAGAAAGCAGAAGAAAACATTATACATATGAATTACAACGGTGTAAATAAAGTCAACATCGAGGTGACCCTGGCTTACTTATAAACCTGCAACCTCTCATGCCAACCCACCTTCCCCTCCTTTCCTGCTGCTGAGTCTCCAGAATGGACAGACAGCACAATACCTCAGTAACATCTTTTCCCTTTTTGGGGGGGTGAGAGGGTGGTGGACCGAAAGGACGGGGCAGTTTAAGAGCAGCAGAGAGAAAAATCGATTTTCCAAATTACTTTCAGTTCAAAAAAAATGTCAAAAATCGAAACGAAAAATGCAAATTGTGAAAAACCGACGCGGGGAAAAAAAGGGAATCCACAGGTAAGCCACCCAGAGTGGATGGGGGCGGGGCGGAGTCCCTAAACCCCCGCAGGGAAAGCGGCGACTAACAGCACTTAGAATTTCATAGGATTTCCCGGGGGGCGGGCCGAACGAAGGAGGGCGTGGCAGTGCCTGGCTGTGGAAGCGGAGCTCCCGCGGCTCTTTAAATTCGTGAGGCCGGAGCGGAAGCTCCCAGCCCGATGGCTTTATAAACCGCACTTAAGCCAGGCCCACCACGCTTGGGGCCGGGGCTTAAAGAGGCTCCTTCCTCCCCTGCCCCCACGATCTCCGCACTTTCCTCCCCATCCTGGTGCTCGGCTGCCCCAGCGCTCTCTCACCTGGGGGAGGCCACCAGCGTAGCTCCTCCCAGGGCTGACCTGCAGCCCCCATAGTCTGCAGAGGGGATGAGACCGAAGCCACCGCCCCGAAGCGGCTCGGACCGCAGTGAAGCAACTGTACAAACCCATCCGGCCCTGCAGCCACCGGCACGTGCAGCCAACTGGCCCGCGCTAGCCTTCCCCGGGCCCTTCCCCCAGTCCCTCCGCTCAGCCAATCACAGGCCTGCTCTCCCTGCCCGGGGCGAAGTAAGTGCCGCAAAGCACCCCGGGAGTAGTAGTTCTTTCTTCTCTCCGCGTTTTTTTTTTTGTCCTGTGTTTCCCGGCAAAGCCCAGCCCTGCAAAGACGCCGAGGTCATTTGCCTGAGGAGGCTGAATTGTGTGCCCCATTGGACCATAGAGGCACGTGGTCTCTGCCTAAGCTAGCCACAGAACGAAAGGAGTTTCCGTGACAGAACTTGCAGGGCTGGATTCCCTTTAGAGCTGAAAGACACCCTGGAGGTCATCAAGTCCAACCCTGTCCGCTCATTTTGCAGACGAGGAAACGAGCTCAAAGATATAATAAATAGCCAGTAACATTTATACAGCATCTTAAGGTTTGCACAGTATTTTACTTGTGTTATCTTATTTGAGCTTTATAACAACCCTGGGGGGTAAGTCCTATCCTATCAATCCAACATTCATTATCATTATTATTCTAGGATATATGTCAGGAAGCTGACATAAGTTAAGTGACATGGCCAAGGTCATGTGTCTCAAGCCTTCCTGATTCAAATCCAGTTCCACTTAGCTGCCTTGCCCTCAAGAAAATCACATAACAGTCAATGATGGGATTTAAACCCAGGTTTTGGGTTTTGGGTTTTGTTTTTTGGGTTGTTTTGGGTTTTTTTTATTCCAAATCAAGAGCTTTTTCCATGACACCGAGTTACTGCTGGTTCGAGTTTTCAAAGCCTTGTTTGCTGGTTCATGCAAGCCCTGGTAAGTTGCAAATAAAAAGTAGAAAAATGTACAATGAAGTAATAATAAAGAAACATTTAAGTACCTACTATGTGCCAGACTCTGTGCTAAGCCCTAAGGATACAAAGAAAGGAGAAAGACAGTTCCTGATCTCAAAGGGCTCACAGTCTAATGGGAAGGTACCAAACAACTATGTACAAAAAAGCTGTAATCAGGATAAATTAGAAATAATCAGCAAACAGAAGGCAGTAGAAGTAAGGGGAATTTGAGAATAGTTTCCTGTAGGTGAGATTTTAGTTGACACTTGAGGCTAAGTGGTAGAGATGAGGAGAAAGAGCATTCCAGGCTTGGAGGACAGCCAGTGAAAATGCCTAGATTTAGGTGAATTGCAATAAAACAAGTGTCACTGGATGACAGAGTATTTGATGGGTGGGACAGGGAATCCTATGGAGGTTTATTTTGTTGGCTCCAGGGATTTCATCATTGTGGGGAACTTCTGTTGGTAGCTACACAGTAGCTACTTTAGTGTACCTTTATTAAACCTTTTGGTAAATTTAGTAAATTAATACCAATCTAATTTAGCTATTTGGTAAAATAACATACCTTTATTTAACCTTCTGGTAAATTAATAAATACAGATTGCAACACATTTGTAATTTATAGATTTTGCCTTAAGATGATGAGAGGCTAAGTAAATCCAACCCTTGACCCAACTAGTTGGGCTCTTTACCTACCATATCATGCTGTCACTCCCTTAACTAGTTAAAAAAGGAATGAGTATGAGAAGCTTAACACTTGGGTGGGGGGTGGGGGTGGAAAAAAAATAAAGAAATAAGGAAAACAGAAGAATAATCATTTGTTAAGCATGATGAATGCTTTACAAATATTATCTTATTTGATCCTCACGACAACCTTGGGTGATAGGTATTAGTATACCCATTTCACAGAAGAGGAAACTAAGATAGAGATGAAGTGACTTGCCCAAGGTCATATAGGTAGTAAGTTGTCTCAGGGTAGATTTGAGCTCAGGTCTTCTGACTCCCAAGCCCAGCAAACTATCCATGTGCTAAATTGCTACCTTTTGTCTACCAGTCACTTCTCTCAATCCCTGCATTTAAATGGACTTCAGAAGTCTAACAGGGCTTGACAAGTGATCATTTATGTGAAGTACATAGGATCACAGATCTATAGTTAAAAAGAAAGTTAAAAGTCAAGCAATGCCTTCATGTTACAGAGAAGGAAGCTTTGACCAATGGTGGTTGAGTGCCCAGCCCAAGATCACACAGGATCCTAACCCAAGTCCTCAGGACTCTTGGCAGGGTACCTTATTGGTTTCATTCCATGAAAGTATTCCACGAAGAGAGACCATTCCGCTTTTGGACAGTTCTATATTAGTTCCTATATCACACCTAATCTCCCTCTGTAGTTGAGATCCTCCACCATGTGACCTCAAAACTCTCGTATAATTATTTGGAGACAAAAGGTATTATTTTTAAAAGGACTGTCTATTTCATAGATACAATTTTGTGATTTGGGACCTTTTAAATGGACAGTGAATCACTGACTTCCAGGGGTCTCTGATTTAAGCCATTGAAAGGTATAACAGATAGGAGGCTGAAGCTGAAGAATCCTAGCAAGGGAAAATGGAAGAAATAGCAGAGGATTGGAAACCAAGATGGCCAGGACTCACTTGAGCTTTCCTCCAAAGCCTTCCAAATACCTTTAAAAATGATTCTAAACAAATTCTAGAGCAGCAGAACCCACAAAAAGAGAGAAACAAATTTCCAGCCCAATACAACTCGGAAGGTTAGAAGGAAAGATCTGTTGCACTTGAGTGAGAGTGGAGCACAGTCTAGCACAGACCCCAGCAAACCAAGAGGAGACGTTGGGAGCCACTAAATCAGCAATGGCAGCAGCAGCTGCTGCTTCCAGACCTCTCACCCCACAGATGGTAAGGAGGAGGGGTCAAACAAAGGGGTCAGAAGGAGATTACAGGGATCTTTTTGCTAGCACTGAGGCAGGACTCTGTTGCTTTGCCCTTACTTGCATCTGGGTCGCTATTCTGGGTGGCACTCTCAGGATGAGGAAGAGCACTAAGATAGCTGAGCTTGTGGCAGCAGTGAAGGGGGGTCCTTCTTCACAGTTCCAGAGCAGAAAAGACTGCTTTTGGTCACTCACAGACCAGAACACAGACCAGGAGAGTAGTAAACATCCCTCCTTAGATCATACTACCTTAGAAGAACTGAAAACTTACAGGTCCCTAGAAGTAGCACTGAAATCAGCTACACAAAATTCCTGAAGCTTGAAACAGCGTACCCTCCACCCTAGAAGCAGAGCCCTACTTTAACAAAGAGTTAAAAGTCAACTAATAGGCTGGGGGAATGAGCAAACAACAGAAAAAAAAACTGACTATAGAAAGTTACTGTGGTGACAAGGAAGATCAAAAAACACTCTCAGAAGAAGACAACTAAGTCAAAGCTCCTATATCCAAAGCCTCCAAGAAAAATATGATTGGTCTCAGGCCATGGAAGACCTCAAAAAGGATTTTGAAAATCAAATAAGAGAGGTAAAGGCAAAATTGGGAAGACAAGTGAGAGTGGTATAAGAAAATCATGAAAAAGGAGTCAATAGCTTGGCAAAGGAGACACAAATAAATACTGAAATACCTTTAAAAAAAAGACTAGGCCAAATGGTAAAGGAGATCTAAAAAGCCAATGAAGAAAAGAGTGCCTTAAAAAAGGAGAATCAGCCAAATGGAAAAGGAGGTACAAAAGCTCACTAAGGAAAATAATTCTTTAAATTAGAATGGAGCAAATGGAAATTAATGACTTTATGAGAAATCAAGAAACAATAAAACAAAACCAAAAGAATGAAAAAAATAGAAGACAATGTGAAATATTTTATTGGAAAAACAGCTGACCTGGAAAACAGATCCAAGAGAGAGAATTTAAAAATTATTGGACTACCTGAAAGCCATGATCAAAAAAGCCTACACATCAGCTTTAAAGAAATTATCAAGGAAAACTTCCCTGATATTCTAGATCCAGAGGGTAAAATAGAAATTGAAAGAATCCACCAATCACCTCCTAAAAGAGATCCCAAAATGGAAACTCCCAGGAATATTATAGCCAAATTCCAGAGTTCCTAGGTCAAGGAGTAAATATTGCAAGCGGCCAGGAAAAAAGACAATTCAAGTATCACGGAGCCACGGTCAGATAACACAAAATTTAACAGCTTCTACATTAAAGGATCAGCAAGGGGGAAGGGGGCTTAGAATATGATATTCTGGAGGCCAAAAGAGCTAGAATTACTACCAAGAATCACCTACTCAGCAAAACTGAGTATACTACTTCAGAGAGGAAAATGGACATTCAGTGAGATGAAGGACTTTCAAGCATTCTTGATGTAAAGACCAGAGCAGAATAGAAAATTTGACTTTCAAATACAAGACTCAAGGGAAGCATAAAAAGGTAAACAGGAAAGGAAAATTATAAGAGGCTTAATAAGTTTAAACTGTTTACATTCCTACATAGGAAGATGATATTTGTAACTCAGAAGAGCTTTCTCATTATTAGGGTAGGTAAAAGGGGTATACATAGACAAAGGGCACAGGTGTGAGTTGAATATGAAGGGATGATATCTAAAAAATAAAATTAAGGCATGAGAGAGGAATGTACTGGGAGAAACAGAAAGGGAGAGGTAGAATGGGGTAAATTATCTCACATAAAAGAGGCATGAAAATGCTTTTACAGTGGAGGGGAATGGGGGGTGAGTGGAGGAGGGATGAGTGAACCTTACTCTCATCAAAATTGACTCAAAGAGGGAATAATATACACACCCAATTGGGTATAAAAATCAATCTTACCCTACAAGAAAGGAGGAGGAGAAGCAGATAAGAGAAGGGGAGGGGGGTGGTAGAAGGGAGGGCAGATTGAAAGAGGGGGTAGTTAGAAGCAAAACGCTTTTGAGGAGGGATGGGGAAAGGAGAGAGAGAACAGAACAAACAGAGGGGAAAAGAATAGAATGGAGGGAAGTACAATTAGGACTAGTAGCTGTGAAAAAAATTTTGAAGCAAGTTTCTCTGATAAATGCCTCATTTTTCAAACAAATAGAGAACTGGGTCAAATTTACAAAAATACGAGCATTCCTCAATTTATAAATGATCAAAAGATATTATCAGTTGTGGCATATTATGGCATTATGAGATGGCATATTATATGGCATATCTGTAGCCATATGAAAGCCATATTGTTAGGAGAAATGCAAATTAAAACAATTCTGAGGTACTACCTCATACCTATTAGCTTGGCTAGTAGGACAGGAAAGGTAAATGACCAATGTTGGAGGGAAAGTGAAGAAAATGAGACTTTAATGCATTGTTGGTGGCATTGTGAACTGATTCAACCATTCTATAGAGCAATTTGGAACTATGCCCAAAGGACTATAAAACCATGCATACCCTTTGACCTAGCAATACCACTACTAGGTCTTTATCCCAAAAGAGATAAAAAAAGAGAAAAAACCTATATGTATGCAAATATTTATAGCAGCTCTTTTCTGGGGGCAAAGAATTGGAAATTGAGGGGATGCCCATTAATTGGGGAATGGCTACACAAATTGTGGTATGTTATTACGATGGAATACAATTGTACTAAAAGAAATAATGAGCAGGATGCTCCCAGAAAAGCCTGGAAAGACTTACATGGGCTGATGCATGTACACTTTGTATTATGTACAAAGTAACAGCAACACCGTAAGATGGTCAGCTGTGAACGACTTAGCTATTCTCAACAGTACAACAATCCAAGACATCTCTGAAGGCCTTTTGATGAAAAATGCTATCCATCCCCAGAGAAAGAGCTAATGGTGTCTGAATATAGATTGAAGCGTACTTTTTCTTTTCTTTAATTTTCTTGAGTTTTTTTTTCTTGTCTGTGTTTTCTTTCTCCACATGACTATTATCGATATGTTTTGCATGACTACACATGTATAACCTATATTGAATTGCTTGCCTTCTCAATGGGGGGAGGGGGAGAAGGGAGAGAATTTGGAACTCAGAGTTTTAAAAGCGACTTAAAAATTGTTTTTACATTTATAACTGTGGGAAAATAAAAAGAATAAACTAAAAAAAAGAAAGAAATAGGGGGTCAAAAGCAGCTTGAGTCCAACTTCTAGAACCGTTAATTGGGAGTAGACTACATGACTTCTGATAAGTTTGAGAAGTCTCAAAGAATTTGGACACATTTCCAGTGCCAGATGTTGCTCTTCAGCACCCCCTAGAGCTCAAAGGAAATGAAGTCTCTCAGAAGTACTTGTTGGGTTGGGGTTTTTGTTTTGTTTTCTTTTGTTTTTTCTATCGGCTTCCATTTGAGAAAGAAAAGCAGAAAAAGAAAAAGAGATTTTTGCAACCACTTTGCTGATGCTGATCCAAAGACGGGAGGATCGCGGTGAAAGAAAAGGTAGCTAGATTTGTTTGCCTTGATTAGAAAGTCACACTATGGTGCTTGCTATAAACTCTGTTCTGATTGCACAGTGCAGCATTCTGGCCCTAAAGTACTCAGAGAGCCAACCTAATGAGCTTTGCAGTTCTCTGGCTTCAAGTGAATGCTTTCAAATTAAGTTGTTAGTCATTTTTCAGTTGTGTCTGACTCTTCATAACCCCACTTGATGTTTTCTTGGCAAAGATACTAGAGTGGTTGCCATCTCTTTCATTTCAGCCAGGGCTGCTTTCTCCAGCTCATTTGCCATTTCCTTCTCCAGCTCATTTTACAGATGAGGAAACTGAGGCAAATCAGGTCAAGTGACTTGCCCAGGGTCACAGAGCTATTACATGTCTGAGGCTGGATTTGAACACAGGAAGGTAAGTTTTCCTGATTCTAGGCCAGGCACTCTATCCACTGCACCACCTTTTTACCCCTCCAAATTAAGAGGTAACTACTTCTCAATACCTTGTTAAAGGTGATTGTAAATTGATTTCAAGAAAAAGAAAGAAAAAAAAAAGAATGCAAGGAAGGAAGGAAGGAAGGAAGGAAGGAAGGAAGGAAGGAAGGAAGGAAGGAAGGAAGGAAGGAAGGAAGGAAGGAAGGAAGGAAAAAGCTGATTTGCCCAGGTGGTGAGTAGTAAACAGCAGAAAATCACTTAGCAGCCAAATGATTGCGTCATGGTTCAGATTTTCCTGAATGGATCAATGGCATCAAAGTCTACAATCTAAAATTGTGAGTAATCCTGAGGACGTGGGTTTTTCTCCCTCAGTTGCTTCCCTGCCAGGTTCTATAAGCATCTCCTTTTCTCCACACTTACTACGTACATTAGTAGGAAAGTGTGGTCCAGATTTATTTGTGGATTATAATCGGGGTGTGCTGGTAAATGTTTAACAACCACTCCACAAAAAAAGAAAGAAAAAATGTACCCATAACATACTTAAATTTAACCTACATTATTAATATTTTCTCCATTGCTTTCTTAAGTCTAGGCTCTAGACGACCAACAAAACAACAAATCAAGCTTTAAGTTTGTAGTATTTGCCAATTTTTATGGTGTAAATGCTTACACTGAAAATTTAACAATTGTCTTTTGAGAAGTGGTTCAGGCTGGTTTCAACATACACCTGATTGTAATGCATTTTATTTTCTATAAACTTGCTTTAATATATGAATACCTGTGATATTATTATTTCATATGCTCTATGGCTAAATAGTTATGTTTGAGATCTAAATGTGTCATTATCATGAGTGGCATGGTTTATGTAATAGAAATACATCAATGAGGGTTTAGGAGCTAAGGTGGTGAGTAGGAGTACAGTATTCCCCACTAAGGTTATCTCAGAATCCTGAGGAAAATTGAGTGTAACCACATGGTAGTAGTCCTTCTCTGGGAATCTAGATGTATCAGTGAGAAAGTAGATTACAGTGAGTAAGTCAGTCCAGGGAGAAAGTAGGTATCTACACACCTACATGAGAGTTGTAAGGCCCTCCAATGTGGTGGGTTTAACACCAGCATGAGTGTTACAATATCCTGGCTCTGACACTTATTAGCTATGTGACTGTGGGCAAGTCATTGGTTGAAGACAATAATATTTACCTTATCCATCCATCCATTGTGAAAAAAGTGTTTTATTAACTTTAAAGTGCCATAGAAATGTATTTTTATTATTGTTATTGTAAATGTTCTTTGAGATCAAGGACTATGTCTTATTCATTACTAGTGACAGTGCATTGCACATAATAGACAATCAGTAGATATGTGTTGAATGGAAGATGAATTGAGGACATAACCTACATAACTGAGGGATTATTCAGAGTTCAACTGTGTATTTGCCTGAATGCTCTGGAAAATTGCTTCAGTTCTTCATTTCACTTTGACAGTGGAATTCAGGCCATTGTCGATAGTGAACTCTGTATATGTGATTAAACATTGGGCACCATCTGTGGTAGAGATTGCATGTGGTATGTATGCATAGCCTTTGTGTAACTAAACCACTTTCTCCTCAAATACCTAAAACTTCATAGATTATTTCCTAGCCTCTTATTAAATGATGGGGCCTCCCATTTGTGTTAAGTAGTCATTAGTTTGAGATCTGTCCAATATTAACCAAAATATTTACACTGTTACGCTTTATAATAGCAAAGAACTGGAAATAGTGAGCACCTATTGACTGGACAATGACTGCAAAAACTATGACTTATGAATGTTATGGAATATTACTTTGTAGTAAGCAATGATTAAATAAAGACTACTACTGTGAGTTCATGAAACATAGAAAAATCTGTTTGAAATGATGCAGAGTAAAAAAAAAAAGTAGAATCAAGAGAATGAAATTTGCTAGATTCTAGAGCATCCTGAATGCTTGACTATACAATTTGAAACTATGCAGTGGAAAGAGCATGGGATTGGGAGTGAGAGGACCTGAGTTTAAATGCCAGCTCTGCAGTGAGGTTTTGACCCTCTTTTACCAAGCTGTTAATCCATAATTTTCATAATAGTTTGCTTGCTCTCATTTCTTTTCCAAATTTTTCTTCTACCACTCTTATTTGATTTTTTAAATTCTTTTTTGCTCTTTCTTTAGGACTTTTAGGAATTCTTTTGGGGCTTACATCCATTCTACATTTTTTTTGAGGTTTCACTTGTAGCTGTTTTCACTTTATTGTCTTCTGGGCTTGTGTCTTGATCTTCCTTATCACCATATTAGATTTTTATAGTAAGGTTCTTTTTTGTTGTTGTTTGTTCATTCCTCCAGCCTATTTATTGACTTTGAACTTTATATTAAAATTGGGCTCTGCTTACCTAGGGGTCAGGGGTTGGGTACTGTTTTCAGCTTCATTTTTTTTTGCATTGCTGTTTTCATAGCTACTTCTAGAGGTTGGTAAGTTTTTGGTGCTTTCCAAGGTGTTGTGATCTGGGGAAAGATGTGGTCACTGCTGTCCTGGTCTGAGATCTGGTCCTTACTGCTCCCTTATAGCTGTAAGCACTAGCACTCCTCTCTGGAACTTTGACCTGGAACTGGGTAATAGGTGAGGGAACTGTCAAGCAATGCACAGTCCAATGCTAGTACAGCAATATGTAATCCCCTATAATCTCTGTCTGACCAGGTATCCAATCCCCTTACAGTCTCTGGACTGAGAGCTCCCAAAGCTCCTGCTGCTATCGCAGCCACCTCCAAAGACCCAAAGGTGGTGTTGCTGCAGTAGGTGCTCCAGGCCAACCCCCACACCAGTGTCATAGAACTCACCTTCCAACCTCCTAAGTTGTCTGAGGCTGGAAAAATGTCTTACCCTAACCTTTTGTTGGCTCTGCAGCTCCAGAATTCAATTTGAGGTGTTATGTAAAGTTATTTGGAGGAGACTATTGGAAGAACTTGACTGTAAAGCTTCTTCTACTCTAGCATCTAGACTTCACCTTCCTGCCACTTTTGGAATCTTGAGCAAATCACTTAGCCTCTCCATGCTTCATTTTCCTTATCTATAAAATGAGAGGATCAGACTAGATGGCCTCTAAGTTTTCTCCCAATTCTAGATCTACAAATCTGTAGATGTGATGCCATTGAAGATTTCTAAAATAATAATAATTAACATTATTATAGCAAATTAAAGATTGAAAAGCTTTACTTATATTGTCTAATTTGAGCCTTACAACAATACTATGGGGGTGGGGCGGAGCCAAGATGGCAACTGGAAAACAGGGACTCACTTGAGCTGTCCTCCAAATCCCTCCAAACACCTGTAAAAATGGCTCTGAACAAATTCTAGAACTACAAAACCCACAAAATAATAGAGGGAAGCAGGACTCCAGCCCAGGATGGCCTGGATGGTCACTGGAAAGGGTCTAGCACACCATACTGGGAGTGTGGGCTGCACCAGGACAGAACAGATACAGAAGAGATCAGGCAGATGAGATCTGGTGAAGTAGGCCTCAGGGCCATGAATCATTGAGCTGTATCAGTTACCAAACTTTTCAACCCACAAACACCAAAGACCATAGAGCAGGTCAGTGGGAAAACTGTTGGATGTGGGTGAGAGAAGTGCACAGTCTGGCCCAGACCTGGGTGCAGCAGAGGTGGCACAGTGGCAGCAGCAGGAAGCTCCAGTGGCTGCTTCTAGAGCTCCAGCAGTGGCTGCTTCTAGCTCCAGGCCCACGCAGTGGGAGGAATCAAGGGGTAGATCAGAGTAGGAGTGCAGGGAACACTTTGAGGTGCAGAGGCAGGGTTGTCTTGCTTTGCCCTGCTTGGATTCAGGTCACCGTCCTGATTGGTAGTTCTAGGGGGAGGAGGAGCGCTGGTGTGGCAGAGCTTATGGTGACTGTGGAGAGAGAGTCTCCTTGTAGCTACGAGTGCTTGCACTCTCAGACCAGAGCACAGGCCAGGAGAGGAGTATCATACCACCTCAGAATAGAAGTAGCTCTTAAAACAGCAGTGCAAGGCTCCTGAAGCTTGGGAAAAAGCACTCTCCAGTCTGAAGGCCTGAAAAAAGCTCAAGGGTCAAGTAGTTGGCTGGGAACATGAGCAAGCAGAGTAAAAGGACTCGGACTCAGACTACAAGAAAATCAGGAAAAAAAGTCAATGCCTTGGTAAAGGAGACCCAAAAAATACTGAAGAAAATAACACCTCAAAAAATAGACTAACCCAATGGCAAAAGAGCTCCAAAAAGCCAATGAGGAGAAGAATGCCTTAAAAGGCAGAATTAGCCAACTGGAAAAGGAGGTCCAAAAGACCTCTGAAGAAAATCCTAACTTAAAAATTAGAATAGAGTAAGTGGGAGCTAGTGACTTTATGAGAAATCAAGAAATTATAAAACAGAACCAAAAGAATGAAAAAATGGAAGACAATGCAAAATATGTCATTGGAAAAACCACTGACCTGGAGAATGCATCCAGGAGAGATAATTTAAAAATTATTGGACTACCTGAAAGCCATGATCAAAAAAAGAGCCTAGACATCATCTTTCAAGAAATTATCAAGGAAAATTGCCCTGATATTCTAAAACCAGAGGGTAAAATAGTGAAAGAATCTACTGATCTCCTCTTGAAAAAGATCCCCAAAAGAAAACCCCTAGTAATATTCGTTGCAACAATTTGGCTAGCAGTTATTGTGGGGCTGAAAGACCAACACAAGCCCAACGATCAAAACACTGCCCACACAGGTTCTTTTGATCTGCTTTGCTAAGGAAAGCAACATTAAGGGGTTAACAATCTTATTTCAATCCAACAATATAAATATCATTCACTTAGTTCTGAGGAAAAAGTCAGCATTTGCTTCAGAGCAAATACAAACAAATTTCAAGCATACATTATAAACAGACCAAATACAATTCATAGTTACCAAGAAACCATCAACATCTGAGTGAGCTGGGAGGCCCTTAGAGTGACTGCCCAAAGTCTCATGCCTCCAGGAGTGAGAGCCTCAAGCAAATAGCTCTGTTCTCTCTTTTTATACAGTCTTTGGACATCATCAAATGTCATCTGAGCGACCAGAACTTAGGTTACAACTATTGCCTCTGGTCTTAGCAACTCCCCTTATGACCCTGAGGGCTTCACACCCACATAGGCTTAGCACCTAGTAGATAGGAGTTTGGACCTGGGTACTTAGTAAGGCTCAATCAAAAACACTTAATTTATGATTCTAAGTAAGAAAGTCCCAACTTAATTGATATTACATGTCATCACCAAATGCAGAAAGCTCCAAATGCTCTACCTATACCAATGCACTGAATGCAAGGAAATCACACAAGTAACAAGCAAATTCCATACCTCACTTTTCACCTTTGCCCATAGGATTATATGGCAGGTATACTGCAATGGAACTCAACAGAATCAGCAATAGCATCAAGTTTCTGAGGATGCAGCTTTATTTACATACTTTTGCTTCATGTAAACCATTATCTCGCGTTTTTTGAGCTTTTTGTTTGATTTATCTTCAGATATACATTTTATTAAATTGGAATCAAGAGTGCACCAAATAAGTCAAGTTTGCAAATTCTCTAGAAGAGAAAAGTTGTAACTTTACCACCAAATGCAGAAAGCTTGAGATTCTCTACCTATAGCAATGCATTCAGTCCAAGGTAACCAAGAAAGTAATGGGCTAATCCCATATCTAACATTTTTCCCTGGCCCTTACAATCACATGGATGTTAGACTTCAATGTAAATCAACAGAATTCATCAGTAGTTTCAGGATACTCAGCATACAGCTTCATCTATATACATTGTCTTTATCCATTGAATTTTCTTCCATTTCATGAGCTTTTGCTTCTATTTATTTTCAAATATATGTTTTATCCCATTGAAGTAAATGGTAGACCAAACAAATCAACTTTGCAAATTCCCAGAAAGAGAGAAGTTTTAACTGCACCACCAAATGCTGAAAGCTCCAGACTGTCTACATATAGCAATACATTGAATCCAAGGAAACCAAGCAAGTAAGTAGTAAATCCTATATTTACCCACGTTGGCCCATAGGATTATATGGAAGGTTTAATTCAAAGGAACTGAACAGAAATCATAAATAGTTTCACATTGCTCAGGATACAGCTTGATTTACCTACTTTCTAAACATATAAGCTGTTATCTTGTGTTTCTTGAAATTTCTGTTGGATTTAACTTCAGCTATACTTTTTATCCCATTGCTGTCAATGGTGCACGAAACAAAACAACTTTGTACATTCCTGAAAGAAAAAATTTATAGCTTCACCAACAAATGCAGAAGGCTTGAGATGTTCTACTTACAGCAATGCATTGAATCTAAGGAAACCAAGCAAGTGATTGCCAAATCCCATAATAACATTTTCCCCTGGCCCTTGGATTCACATGGAAGTTGCACTTCGATGGAAATTAACAGAATTCCATCAGTAATTTCAAGATGCTCAGTATACAGGTTTATCTGTATACTTTCTCTTTATCCAATGCATTTTCTTGTGTTTCTTGAGCTTTCTGTTGTATATATTTTCAGATATACATTTCATCGCATTGAAGAAAATGGTAGAGGAAACAAATCAACTTTGCAGATTCCTTGAAAGAGAAAAGTCTTAACATCATCATCAAATGCAAAAGACTGCAGAGTCTTTATGTATAGGATTGCATTGAATGCAAGGAAAGCAAGCATGTAATGAGCAAATCCCATGTTTCCCATTTTACCTTGGGCCATAGGATTATATGGAAGGTTTAATTCAAAGGAACTGTACAGAAATCATCATAGCTTCACATGGCTCAAGATGCTGCTCGTTCTACCTACTTTCTATCCATATAATCCATTATCTGTCGTTATTGAGATTTCTCTTTCATTTTAATTCAGATATACTTTTTATCCCATTGAAATCGAAGGTGCACCAAACAAGTCAACTTTGAAAATAGTCTGCTAGAGAAAAATCTTAATTCTACAATGAAATACAGAAAACTCCAGATGCTCTTTCTATACAAATGCATTGAATGAATGCAAGTGATGAGCAAATCCTATATCTAAATTTTCACCTTGGCCCATAGGATTGTATGGAAGGTGCACTGCAATGGAACTCAACAGAAATCAGCAATAACTTCAAACTTCTCGAGCTTTATCTCCCTTTTTTCTCTTCTTGTAGTGCATTTTCTTTTGTTTTTTGAGCTTTCTATTCTATTTATATTCAGATATAAATTTTATTAAATTGAAATTGAGTGTACCATATAAATCAACATCGTGAATTCCTTGAAAGAGAAAAGTTATAACTTCACCACCAAATGCAGAATGCTCCAGATTCTCTACCTATAACAATGCATTGAATCCAAGGTAACCAAGAAAGTGACGAGCTAATCCCATATCTAACATTTTTCCCTGGTCCTTAGAATCACATGGAAGTTGGATTTCAATGTAAATCAACAGAATTCATCAGTAGCTTCAATATGCTCAGCATACACTATCATCGCTATACATTGTCTTCATCTAATGCATTTTCTTGCCTTTCGTGAACTTTCAGTTGTATTTATTTCCAGATATACATTAAATCTCATTGTAGTAAACGATAGACCAAAGAAATCAACTTTGCAAATTCCCAGAAAGAAAAAAGTCTTAACTCCACAAACAAATACAGAAAGCTCCAGACTCTCTAGCTATAGCAATGCATTGAATCCAAGGAAAGCAAGAAAGTAATGAGCAGATCCCATATCTAACATACTATCTTGGCCCACAGGACTATATGAAATGTGTATTTCAATGGATATAGACGGAATTCATCAATATCCCCAAGTTGCTCAGGACACCGTTTTATCTACCTACATTCTTTTCACATAATGATTTATCCTGTGTTTCTTGAGCTTTCTGTTGGATTTATCTTCAGATATACAGATTATCCCGCTGACATCAAAGGTGGACCAAAAACATCAACTGTGCAAAATCCCTGAAATACAAGTCTTAACTTCACCACCAAATGTGAAAAGCTCCAGACTCTGGAGGTATAACAATGCATTAAACCCAAGAAAACCAAGCAAGTAATGAGCAAAACAAGTATCTAACATTTTACTCTGGCCCATAGGATTATACGGAAAGTATACTTCAATGGAACACCACGGATGTCATCAATACTTTCAAGTTGCTCTGGATGCCGCTTTACCTACCTTCTGTCTATTCATCTAATTCATTACCCTGTGTTTCTGGAGCTTCTGTTGGATTTATCTTCAGATATACATTTTATCTCATTGAAGTGAAGGGTGGACCAAAGAAATCAACTTTGGAAATTCACTGAAAAGGAAAAGTCTTCACTTCAATACCAAATTCAGAAAGCAACAGACCCTCTAGATATAGCATGGAATCCAAAAAAAAACCCATAAGTAATGAGGAAATCCCATATCTATGATTTTACCTTGGCCCATAGTATTATAGGGAAGGTGTACCTCAGTGGAACACAAGAGAAATCATCACTGCCTTCAAGTTGCACAGGATACAGCTTCATCTACCTACTTTCTCTTCATGTAATATGTTGTCTCGAGTTTCTTGAACTTTCTGTTTCATTTAACTTCAGATATACGTTTTATCCGATTGAAGTCTAGGGTGGACCGAACAAAAGAACTTTGCAAATTCCCTAAAAGAGAATAGTCTTTACTTCACCATTAAGTGCAGAAAGCTCCAGAATCTTTAGGTATAGCCATGCATTAAATCCAAGAAAACAAAGCAAGTAATGAGTAAATCCCATTTCTTTTTTTTTCTCATTTTTTTTATTAACATCTTTAGTTTTCAGCATTAATTTTCACATGCGTTTGAATTACAAATTTTCTCCCCATTTCCACCCCCCCCCACTCCAAGATGGCGTACACTCTGGTTGCCCCATTCCCCAGTCTGCCCTCCT
>CM053623.1:169633672-169653544 GCA_028646595.1 Phalanger gymnotis
AGTCCTGCTTCCCTCTGCCCCTTTGTGGGTTCTGTAGTTCTAGAATTGGTTCAGAGCCATTTTTTCATAGGTTTTTGGAGGGACTTGGAGGGGAGCTCACGCCAGTTACTGCTTTCCAGTCGCCATCTTGGCTCCGCCCCCCGTAAATCACATTTCTAACACTTTACCTTGGCCCATAGCATTATATGGAAGGTGTACTTCAACAGAACTCAATAGAAATGATCAGTAGCTTCAAGTTGGTCAGCATGTCACTTTTCCTGCTTCCTTTCTATTCATCAAATGCATTATCTTGTGTTTCTTGAGCTTTCTGTTGGATTTAACTTCAGATATACTTTTTATCCCTTTGAAGTCAATGGTGGAGAAAACAAATCAACTCTGCATATTTCTTGAAAGACAAAAGTCAGAATTTCACCATCAAATGCAGAAAGCTCAAAACTCTCTACATGTAGCAATGCACTGAATCTAAGGAAACCAAGCAACTAATTAGCAAATCCCATATCTAACAATGACATTGGCTTTACAATTATATGGAAGGTGTACTTCAATATAACTCAACAGAAAATCATGAAGTAGCTTCATGTTGCTCAGGATACAACTTTTCTTATCTCTTTTCTCTTCATCTAATTCATTATCTTCTATTTCTCGGGATTTCCGTTGAATTTATCTTCAAATATAGCTTTTATCAAATTGAAGTCAAGGGTGTTCCAAATAAATCCACTTTGCAAATTCCCTGAAAGAGAAAAGTCTTAACTTCACCAAAAAATGCAGAAAGCTTCAGATTGTCTAGCTATAGCAGTACATTGAATCCAAGAAAACCAAGGAAGTAATGTGCAAATCCCATATTTAACATATTGCCTTGGACTATAGAATTATATAGAAGTTGCACTTCAATGGAACTCAACAGAAATAATCAAAATCCTCACATTGCTTAGGATACCACTTTACCAGCCTACTTTCAATTCATTATAATGCATTATCGCTTGTTTCTTGAGCTTTCTGTTGGATTGGGTCACTCCTCCAAGGACCATGTGTTCAGGGGTCAAGCCTCCTGGAGCCACTCTTTTTGTTACTGTCTCTGCTGCTGCTATTTATACTGACTTCTGGATGAAGAACAAGCCAGAAGGAGAGGAAGGACCCTTTAAGGCCAGGAATAGGCCTTGGTTGGGCAAGCTGTTCCCCAGCTCTCAAAATCCATCTATGCAGGGTTGGGCCCTAGCACATGTAGCCATCTAGCCAGACTCTCAGTGAACTCCTTAGCAGGCCTACCTGGAACATCGGGAGGAGTGATGCAGAAAAAGACCTAGGGACAGCAAAGAAAGGAGATTGTTGAATGTCTGTAAGAGAAGGCCATT
Organism: Phalanger gymnotis; assembly: GCA_028646595.1. NCBI lineage: Eukaryota > Metazoa > Chordata > Mammalia > Diprotodontia > Phalangeridae > Phalanger > Phalanger gymnotis. The sequence goes on from CM053623.1 coordinate 169,635,025, forward strand.
CCCACTGCCATTAGGTAAACTTTTCCCTATGTGGCTAGCTCAGAAGAGCAGCTGGGCAGTTAATCAGGGGCCAGCCACACTATCCAGGAATGGATGACGTAAATAAGGAGAAAGGATGGGGGTGGGGAAGGAAAATACAGGGAAGAAGAGTGCAATGCCACAATGTAATCTGGGTTCTCTGGTTCATAGAATGAAGGAGTAGGTGGAGGTAAACCTTGAAAAGCCTGCTACAGATTGTATGCTGTCTCAGTGGACAGAAATATCACCCAAGCCTCAATGTTTGCATGCCTCCCGGTGTTTCTGTGCTTGTGTCTGTGTATGTCCCTGTGTGTTTGTGGCTGTGTGTGTCTCTGTGCCTGTCAGAGGTCAGTAGCATCAGTAGCAGCAACACAGGAGCAGAGGCAACAGCAGCCTCAAGGGGTCAGGCCTCTGGGACTAAAACTCTTGGGGGCCATGCCTCCAGGGGACCTGTGATATTGCTACTGATGCTTTTCTGGCTACTGCTGCTGATACTGACTTCTGGAAGGGAAAACTGCCAGAAGAAGAAGCAATCCTGAAGGCTAGGGACCACTCTTGAATGGACAGGCTGTCCACAACTTCCAAAACCCATCTATGCAGGGAAGGTTCCCAGCACCTGTAGCCATCCAGCCAGCCACTTCCTGAACTCCTTGGCTGGCTGGCCTGTACTTGGTAAGGAGTGGTGAAGACCTAGAGAGAGCAAGGAAAGGGGCTATTGAATGTAAGGATGAGGAACACTTCCCACTGTCAGTAGGAAAATTTTCCCAACTTTGATGAGTGGAGAAGGGCAGCTGGGCAGTCAATCAGGGAGGCAGGCACACCATCCAGGATGGGATAAAAGAAATAGGAAGAAAGGAGGGAGGAGTGAGAAAGAAAATAAAAGGAAGAAGAATCCAATGCCACAAAGTCATCTGGGTTCTCTACTTCAAAGAAAGAATTAGGAGGGCAAAAGGAATGTTGACATGCCTGGTACCCCTGGCAGGTGGTCTCAGTGGACAAAATTGTTTTCCAGGCCTCAATGTCTCCATGCCTCCCTGTCAGTCTTTCTGTGTATCTGTGTGTGTGTGCTTGTCTGTGTGTGTCTGAGGTCTGTAGCTGAAACAGCAACAAGCACAGAGTCCTCCAGGGTCAAGCCTCTAAGGGCCATGTGCTTGGGGATCACATCTCCTCTCGTCAATATTTTTGTTCCTGCCTTGCTGCTGCTATTTATACTGACCTCTGGATGGGGAAATGGTCAGAAGTAAAGAAAGGAGCTCTTAAGGCCTGAGAAGGGCCTTGGCTTGGCAGGCTGTTTCTCAACTCTCAAAATCCATCCATGCAGGGATGGGCCCCGGCACATGTAGCCATCCAGTAAGATATTCAGTGAACTCCTTGGCAGGCCTACCTAGAACAGGGTGAGCAGTGGTGGAAAAGACCTAGGGACATTAATGAAGGGAGATTGTTGAATGTTTGGATAAGGATCCTTTCCCACTGGCAGTAGATAAACTTTTCCCACTTTGGCTACCTGGGAACAGCAGCCTGGCATTCAGTTAGGGGCCAGGCACACCGTCCAGGAAGGGATGAGGTAAATAGGGAGAAATGATGTAGGGGTGAGAAGGAAAATAAAGGGAAAAAGAGTTAAATGCCACAATGTTAACTGGGTTCTCTTGTTCAAAGGATGAAGGAGGATGTGGAGATGAACTTTAAAAAGCCTACTACAGACTATATGTTGTCTCAGTGAACAGAAATATTACCCAAGCCTCAATGTTTGCATGCCTTCCCGTGTCTCTGTGTTTGTGTCTCTGTATGTCTGTGTGTATGTGTCTCGGTCTATGGTTCTGTGGGAGTTAGAGGTCAGTAGCATCAGTAGCAGCAACACAGGAGCAGAAACTTCAGAAACCTCCTGGAGGCCATGCCTCCTGGGGACCATGGCTTCCAGGTATCTCTGGTATGGCTACTGCTGCTTTTGTGGCTTCTGCTGCTGCTGCTGATATTGACCTATATGAGGGAAAAATGCCAGACAGGAAGGAACACAGAAGGCCAGGGATGGTTCTTGGATGGGCAAGCTGTCTCCACCTTCCAAAAACCATCTATGCTGGGAAGGGTCTCAGCACATGTAGCCATCCAGTCAGCCTCTCACTGAATTCCTTGGCAGGCTTCACTGACATATAGTGAGGAGTGATGCAGAAGACCTAGGGATAGGAAGGAAAGGAGATTGTTGAACGTCTGGATGAGGGGCAGAGGGGCAATTTCGACTGCCAATAGGGAAACCTTACCCACTTTGGCTATCTGGGAAAGGCAGCTAGGCATTCAATCAGGGAGGCAGGCATACTATCAAGGATGTAAAGAGGTAAAAAGGGAGAAAGGAGGGAGGGGAGAGAAGGAAAATAAAGGGAAGAACAGTTCAGTACCAGGAAGTAATCTCTGTTCTGTGGTTTAAAGAATGATGGAGGAGGGGAAGACGAACCTTGAAAAGCCTGGTACCATCTACAGGTGGTCTCAACGGACAGAACCGTTATCCAGGCCTAAACCTTCGAATGCCTCCCTGTGTTTTGCGTGCGTGCGTGTGTGTGTGTGTGTGTGCATGTGTGTGTGTGTGTGTGTGCATGTGTGTGTGTGCATGTGTGTCTGTCTGTCAGCATCTGTGCCTCTGTGGGTATCAGAGGTGAGTAGCATCAGCAGCAGCAACAGCAGGAACCACAGCAACAGTAACCTCTGGCCATGCCTCAGGAGGGCCTCTGTTGTTACTGGTGCTGCTATTGCTTCTGCTGTGGTTGATACTGACCTCTGGATAGAGAAAAGGCCAGAAGGACAAGAAGGAGCACTGAAGTCCTGGGATGGGCCTTGGCTGGGGAGGCTGTTCCCTTGCATTGAATGGCCCCAGCACATGTAGCCATCCAGCCAGCCACTCACTGAACTCCTTGGCAGGGCTGCCTTGGACATGCTGAGGAATGGTGCAGAAGACTTAGGGAGAGGAAGTAAAGGAGATTGTTGAATGTCTGGATGAGAGGTAGTGGGGCAATTCTGACTGGCAATAGGGAAACCTTACCCACTTTGGCTATCTGGGAAGGGGATCTGTGCAGTCAATCTGGGAGATAGGTCCAACATCCAGAATGGGATGAGGGAAATAGGAAGAAAAGAGGGAGGGGACAGAAGGAAAATAAATGGAAGAAGAGTGCAAAGGGCCATTGTAATCTGGGTTCTGTGGTTCAAAGAATGAAGGAGGAGGTGGAGATGAACCCCAAAAAGCCTGCTACTGACTGCATGTTGTCTCAGTGGACACAATTGTTACCCAAGCCTGAATGTTTGCATGCCTCCTAGTGTTGCTTTATTTGTGTGTGTATGTATGTGTATGCGTCTGTCTGTCTGTCTGTCTCCGTGTCTCTGGAGGTGTCAGAGATCAGTAGAATCAGTAGCAGCAATACAGGAGCAGAAGCCAGGCCTCTGGGACCAAGCCTCCTGGAGACCTGTGATATTGTTACTGCAGCTTTTCTGGCTGCTGCTGCTGCTATTGACCTCTGGAAGGGAAAAATGCTAGGAGAGGAAAGAACCCTGAAAGCTAGGGAAGGCCCATGGATGGGCAGGCTATCTACAGCTTCCAAAACCCATCTATGCAGGGAAAGTTCCCAACACATGTAGCCATCCAGCAAGCCACTCACTGAACTCCTTGGTTGGCCTGCCTAGACATGGTAAGCAGTGGTGGAGAAGACCTAGGGACAGCAAGGAAAGGGAATTATTGAATGTTAGGATGAAGGTCAATTCCTACTACCAGGAGGGAACTTTACCAGCTTTGGCCAGCTCAGAAGGCAAGTGGGCAGGTACACCCTCTAGGATGGGATGAAGGAAATAGGGAGAAAGGAAGGAAGAGAGTGAAGGAAAATAAAGGGAAGAAGAGTGCAAAAGGACATTGTAATCTGGGTTCTCTGGTTCAAAGAATGAAGGAGGAGGTAGAGATGAACCTTGAAAACCCTGGTGTCCTCTTCATGTGGTCTGAGTGGAGAGAAACATGACCCAGGCCTCCAAGTTTCCATACCGCCTTCTGAGTGTTTCTGGCTGTGTGTGTGTGTGTGTGTGTGTGTGTGTGTTGGGGGTGCTGCAAGGGAGAAAGAGAAGACAAATTAAAGGAAGAATTCAGTGAAACCCAATGGTCTGAGTTCCCTGGCCGATTTCTAGCGTGGTCTGAATGAGAATGAGAGGATGGACCCTGGAGATATCCTGAGAGGACAGTCTTGCTGGAATGCATGAACACAGAACAGAAGAGGGTTGAGAATGACAAGAGGAAGAGAAAAAGCAGGCATGAAAGAGTTTCTGAAGTCTCTTCATCTTGGCTGCCCTGCCTGCTTCCATCCAGGCATCCACAAACACTTTTCTTTTGCATGCCAGTCCTCAAAAACTCACTTATCATCCCAGTGTCTAGCCTGCTCTTAGGAAGAGGGAAAACAACCACCAGGGATTCACCTTTCAACATCCAGACATTTCCTAGAAGGTATCCTTTATAGCTGGTATGCACATTGATTTCCTGGGGAAAAGGAGCCAGGGCCCGAGTTTACTCACTTCTTCAGTTCTGAAGTGTCAGGGAGAGTGGCTAGATAAGAAAGAGAGATGAGGAATCCTAGCTTCCTGCGTCCCTCCAGATGAGCTCACCCCTTAAAACAGGAAACTTCAGTCCTTGACCATTGAAACAAAATCTCTAGGGCATGCAGAGTGAAAAGAACAGGGCCAAGAGAACGTTGATGGGGGTGAAACCTCTCCAATCTACAATCCAAAAGACTGAGGCAGAGCTCTGAGCCAGTGGCAGTCACTTAGAGGGTTCATGGTCCCCAGTAAGGAGGTGGACCTCAGAATTTCTTCAGGATTTGAGATGCCCCCTTCCCTCCCTTCCCGTCCCAGGGCCCTATTCACAAAAGGTTTGACACCTGATTTGACATGCTGGAGACTGATTACCTAGACATTCTAAAGGTACTGTACAAAATACAGAATTCCGTCCATCGATATATGGTGCATAACCTCAAAGAAACAAAAATGAGATGCCAGCAGGGTCACAAGATGGGCGAAGCAAGGAAAATTTCCAATGTCTAGGTGGTAACAATACCAATGGGCTCACTATATTAGAACCTAGATCCCTATGGGACTTAGACAAAGGATGGATTGACTCATTACTTCTTCTGCCTATTATTAAATGATTGACTAGATATGGACTGCTAAAGGATGAGATTCAAATAATTACTCGCGATCAATACCACTTCTGAAATTATAATGATGTAATGCTGTTTAGAGTTGGAGTAGGGATCCTCAATGAATCGTCTCTCTCATGCTATATGCAGAGACAGCAAAAATATTGGGAGACTACCTGTGAATGATGAAGCTGTTCAGAGTAATATGAATATTCCAGTTGATTAGGAAAGACTTAAGAATGAAAAAAGCCATCTACCTCCAGATTGAGAACTCACACATGGAAGTACATACCACACGGTGCTCTCTCTCTCAACTTAAATAAAACAGAAAGTTCATGAAACAAAAAAATGCACTAGATGAAGAGAATGTATATAGATAAAGCTGTGTGTTGAGCATCTTGAAACTGACAATGAATTCTGTTGATTTCCATTGAAATGCAACGTCCATGTGATTCCAAGGGCCAGGGGCAAATCATAGATATGCAATTTTCTAATTATTTTCTTGGTTTCCTTAGATTCAATGCATTGTTACATGTAGAGAGTCTGGAGTTTTCTGCATCTGGTGGCGAAGTTATAATTTTTCTCTTTCAGGGAATTTGCAGTTAATTTATTTGGTGCGCTCTTGATTTCAATTTAATAAAATGTATATCTGAAGATAAATCCAACAGAAAGTGCAAAAACACATGAAGAGAAAGTAGGTAAATAAAGCTGTATTCTGAGAACCTTGAAGCTATTGCTGGTTTCTGTTGAGTTCCATTGAAGTACACATTCCATACGATCCTATGGGCCAAGGTGAAAAGTTAGATATGGGCTTTCCTTATTACTTGCGTGATTTCCTTGTATTCAATGCATGGTGTACGTAGTGTTGGAGCTTTCTGCATTTGGTGTTGAAGTTAAGACTTTTCTCTTTCAAGGAATTTGCAAAGTTGATTTGTTTGGTTTACAATTGACTAAACTGAGATAAAATGTATGTCAAAAGATACATCCAAGAGAAAGCTCAAGAAACACAAGATAATGTATTACTTGAAGAGAACAACAAAGGCACAACTGAAGCATGGCCAGAGGTTAATGTTGCTATTGCTCATGGTGCTGCTGCTGATGCTACTGACCTCTGACACCCACAGAGAAACAGATACTGACAGAGAGACATATACACACATACACACACCGATACATACACACACACAAAAACATACAGACAAACACATACAGAGGCATAAACACAGGGAGACATGCAAAGGTTTAGGCCTGGGTAATATCTCTGTCCATTGAGACCACCTGTAGCCAGATGCAAGCTTTTTAATGTTCATCTTCCCCTCCTCCTTCATTCTTTGTATCAGGGAATGGAGATTACTTTGTGGCATTGAGCTCTTCTTCCCTTTATTTTCCTTCTCTTTCCTCCCTCCTTTCTCTCTATTTCCTTCATCCCATCCGAGAGGGTGTGCCTGCCTCCCTGACTGACTGCCCAGCTGCCTTTTGAGCTGGCCAAAGCTGGTAAAGTTTCTCTACTGGCAGTAGGAATTGGCCCTCATCCTAACATTCAATAGTTCCTTTTCCTTGCTGTCCCTAGGTCTTCTCACCACTGCTTACCATGTCCAGGCAGGACAACCAAGGAGTTCAGTAAGTGGCTTGCTGGATGGCTACATGTGCTGGGGCCCATCTCTGCATGGATGGATTTTGGGAGCTGGGGAACAGCCTGCCCAGTCAAGGCCCTTTCCTGGCCTTAAGAACTCCATCCTCTACTTCTGGCCTTTTCCCCATCCAGAGGTCAGTAAAAATAGCAGCAGAAGAGGCAGCAGCAGAGGCAGCAACAAAAAGAGTGGCGAGAGGAGATGTGACCCCCAAACGCAAGGCCCTTGGAGGCCTGACCCTGGAGCTGTGGCCCCTGGAGGACTCTGTGCTTCTTGCTGCTATTGTAGCTACAGATATCAGATACACGCAGACAAGTACACACCCAGAGACACACAGAAAGACTGACAGGGAGGCATGGAAACATTGAGGCCTGAAAAACAATTCTGTCCACTGAGACCACCTGCCAAGGGTACCAGGCATGTCAACGTTCCTTTTGCCCTCCTAATTCTTTCTTTGAAGTAGAGAACCCAGATGACTTTGTGGCATTGAATTCTTCTTTTTATTTTCCTTCTCACCCCTACCTCCTTTCTTTCTATTTCCTTCATTCTATCCTAGATGGTGTGCCTGCCTCCCTGACTGACTGCTCAGCTGCCCTTCCCCACTCACCAAATTTGGGAAAGTTTTCCTACTGACAGTGGAAAGTGCTCCTCATCCTCACATTTGATAGTCCTCTTTCCTTGCTCTCCCTAGGTCTTCTGCATCACTCTTCACCATGTCCAGGCAGGCCAGCCAAGGAGTTCACTGAGTGTCTGACTGGATGGCTATATGTGCTGGGAACCTTCCCTGCATAGATGGGTTTTGGAAGCTGTGAACAGCCTGACTATCCAAGAGCCACCCCTAGCCTTCAGGGTTCCTTCTTCTCCTTCTGGCATTTTTCCCTTCCAGAAGTAAGTATCAGCAGCAGTAGCCAGAAAAGCATCAGTAGCAATATCACAGGTCCCCTGGAGGTATGGCTCCCAGAAGGCTTGGTCCCAGAGGTCTGACCCCTGGAGGCTGCTGTTGCCTCTGCTCCTGTGTTGCTGCTACTGATGCTACTGACCTCTGACAGGCACAGAGATACACACAGCCACAAACACACAGGGACATACACAGACACAAGCACAGAAACACCGGGAGGCATGCAAACATTGAGGCTTGGATGATATTTCTGTCCACTGAGACAACATACAATCTGTAGCAGGCTTTTCAAGGTTGATCTCCACCTACTCCTTCATTCTTTGTACCAGAGAACCCAGATTACATTGTGGCATTTAATTCTTCTTCCCTGTATTTTCCTTCCCCTCCTCCATCTTTTCTCCTTATTCACCTCATCCATTCCTGGATAGTGTGGCTGGCCCCTGATTAACTGCCCAGCTGCTCTTCTGAGCTAGCCACATAGGGAAAAGTTTACCTAATGGCAGTGGGAATGGCCTTCTCTTACAGACATTCAACAATCTCCTTTCTTTGCTGTCCCTAGGTCTTCTTCTGCACCACTCCTCCCGATGTTCCAGGTAGGCCTGCTAAGGAGTTCACTGAGAGTCTGGCTGAATGGCTACATGTGCTAGGGCCCAACCCTGCATAGATGGATTTTGAGAGCTGGGGAACAGCCTGCCCAACCAAGGCCTATCCTTGGCCTTAAGGGATCCTTCCTCTCCTTTTGGTCTTTTCCCTATCCAGGAGTCAGTATAAATAGCAGCAGCAGAGACAGCAACAAAAAGGAGTGGTGCCAGGAAGCTTGACCCCTGAACCCAAGGCCCTTGGAAGAATGACCCAATCCAACAGAAAGCTCAAGAAACAAGAGATAATGCATTGTGATGAATAGAAAGTAGGCAGGCAAAGTGGTATCCTGAGCGACGTGAGGATTTTGATGATTTCTGTTAAGTTCCACTGAAGTACAACTTCCATATAATTATATGGTCCAAAGTAATATGTTAAATGTGGGATTTGCTCATTGCTGCTTCGGTTTCCTTGGATTCAATGCATTGCTACAGCTAGAGTCTGGAGCTTTCTTCATTTTTGGTGAAGTTACAACTTTTCTCTTTCAGAGAATTTGCAAAATTGATTTGTTTGGAACACCCTTGACTTCCATTCGATAAAAGCTGTATTTGAAGATAAATCCAACAGCAATCTTGAGAAATAGAAGATAATGAGTTAGATGAAGAGAAAAGAGATAAGAAAAGTTGTATCCTGAGCTGCTTCACGATTTCTGTTGAGTTATATCGAAGTACACTTTCCATATAATCGTAAGGCCAAAGTCAGTGTTAGATATGGGATATGCTAAGTACTTGCTTGATTTCCTTTGATTCAGTGCCTTGCTACATGTAGAGAGTTTCGAGCTTTCTGCATTTGATGGTGAAATTCTGACTTTTCTCTTTCAAGGAATACAAAGTTGATTTGTTGTCTCCACCATTGACTTCAAAGGGAAAAAAAAGTATATCTGAAGTTAAATCCAACAGAAAGCTCAAGAAACAAAGGATAATGCATTAGATGCATAGAAAGGAGGCAGGTAAAGCTGCATCCAGAGCAACCTAAAACTATTGCTGATTCCTGTTGAGTTCCATTGAAGTGCACTTTCCATGTAACCCAACAGGCTAAGGTAAAATGTTAGAGATGCGACTTGCTTATTACTTACTTAGGTTCCTTGGATTCAATGCATTGCTATAGCTAGAGAGTCTGGAGCTTTCTGCATTTGGGGGTGAAATTAAGAGTTTTCTCTTCTAGGGAATTTGCAAAGTTGATTGGTATGGCGCACCCTTGACTTCAATGGGATAACACGCCTCTCTGAGGATAAATCCAACAGAAAGCTCAAGAAACACAAGATAATGCATTTGATGAATAGAAAGGAGGCAGGAAAAGCGATATGCTGAGCAACTTGAAGCTGCTGATCGTTTCTATTGAGTTCTGTTGATGTACACCTTCCATATAATCCTATGGGCTAAGGTAACATGTTAATTTTATTTATTTATATATTTATAATTTATTTAATTTGCTCATTGCTTGCTTGATTTCCTTGGATTCAGTGCTTTGTTATACCTAGAGATTCTGGAGCTTTCTTCATTTAGCAGTGAAGTAAAGACTATTCTCTTTCAGGAATTTGCAGAGTTGTTTTGTTTAGTCCACCCTAGACTTCAATCGGATAAAACGTATATCTGAAGTTAAATCAAACAGAAAGTTCAAGAAACTTAAGACAATGTATTACATGAAGAGAAAGTAGGTAGATGAAGCTGTATCCTGCACAACTTGAAGGCAGTGATGATTTCTCTTGTGTTGCATTGAAGTACACCTTCCTTATAATAACATGCTCAATAGCAGGGAGGGCAAAGCTGAAGCCCATTGTTGACCTGGGTGTTCTCTCTCTGACTTGTGAAAGAGGAAGGGAAGCCATGTGGGACTAGGAGCTGGCTATCCTCTGACTTTGAACTTTCCATTTTAATTCTTCCTGCCCCAGAGAAAGTTTTCAGTTCCTCATCTCAACAGCTGTAATTTCATACACACTCTAACAAGGAGCAGGTTTTAGCTTCTGATCTCAGCAGCTGCAAAATAAATGTGTGCATACGCACGCACGCGCACACACACACACACACGTGTGTGTGCTTCTAGGGAATAAAGGAAGGGAGTTTTCCAGGGTCTTTTTCCACAGGGAAATGATTTTCCCCTGGAGGAATCCAGAAGGAAAGAGAAGGAAAATCTCACTCCCAAGAACGTTTGGAGAAAGAACACTAGATCTGGATCAGAAATGCCACCGGCTCTGACAGTCAGACTGAGCACATTGGCTGAGAGAGTCAAAAAGAATATGTCAGCTGTGAAGTCATCTCATCTACCCCATGCTGGGGAGTCCAGAGCCCTTGCCTAGGTCCCTGATGAACTGAGAGGAGACTAAAACATCAATATAATATCTGTGTCTGCCTTGTTGGGACCTAAAGATGAGAAGGAAAAGCTGGAGCCCAGCCCTAGGTGACCCATCCCCATCAGGGAAAGGATATTCTCTGTCCCTCCTCATGCCTCCCAAGAACAAGCTGCAGAGATAAACTACTCCTGTTGGCTAGGCCCCCAGCAGTGGTAGTGTTAGCATAGATAACATGAGACCCTTCCAGCTCTCTGAGTTAGAGCATTTTAGATGGCCTTAGCAAGGGAGGCAATGTCATCTTTTCCCCTGGGGATTTAAGAAAGGTCCTTAAGATGGTTTCAATTCAGTCTTATTTGAGAAGGTAGGGAAGACCAAATCCCAAGATCTATCACTGAGCAAAATATATTGTTCTTTGTTTTTTAGGAAGCAATCAGGCTTAAGTGACTTGCCCAGGGTCACACAGCTAGTGTCTGAGGCCAAATTTGAACTCAGCTTCTCCTGAATCCAGGGCCAAAACTCTATCCACTGTACCATGTAGCTGCCCCTTGGCAAAGTATATTCTGAGCCTGGAAGTAGATAATAACCAGATGTCATCCTAGTGCTTTGCTTAAAGGTTCAAGGGACCTTTCACATGCTGGCACCTCCATTTTAATACTAATGATAAGCAGTTCTGGGCTCAATGTCTGCCTTTGTCAGTTAAGATGCAGAAAGGAGGTGATCTGTTCAAAGTCACAAAGCAAAACAAAAAAATGACTGGGACCTGGGGTGGGAGAGTGGCATGGTTTAGTAATCTTTCTTTTCATAGTGCTCAGAAGCCAAGCCGTAGGAGTTATGCAGGGCAGCTTACCCTGAATTCGAAGTAGTGAACCTCTTTCTACCACTATTTCCTAAAACTCCAAACAGTACCTCAAGAAGGAAAGGGTTTCCTCTCACAGAGGTCTTCACATAGAAGCCAACTGGATAGAGCAAATTGTTGGGGAAGCTGTGCAGAAATTCTCAGTCCGGTGGTGGGTGGGAGGGTTGGACTCACTGGAGGACCTCCAGAGTGCTTTCCAGATCTGACATTCTGAGAATTTGTGGGGAAGCTTCTGCATGTTCATGGACACTGAGACAAGCCCCATTTTATAAAGCTGTATGTGTGTATGTGTGTGTGTGGACATGTCATATGCGCTCTCTCTTATGCTCATGTATCCACAGACTTATTTTATTATAACATTCCCTAGTGCTTGGGCCAATGGCTTTGTTTAAAAAAAAATCCCCATTTCCAAGAGAAGCAAAAAGGAAGTGTTACTTTAATCATGATGTAAGAATATTTGCTAGTCCAGAGATGAGGCCGCTGGACACAACCGAAATGTAATGTACGCAGCAAGAGAGTTGAAAAAATATGCAGAGATTTCTCCTGGGCCTCAAAGGAATGTAGTTTAAAACACGTCTAACTCTGGAGCTAGAGATGGAGAATTACAGTAGTAATTCAGGTAGGTGGGCAGGTGGATAAGTAGGAATTCATGGTAGGCTCAGGAGGGCCTAGGCACAGTCCTGTTCCTCAAGTTTGGGGATTTTGGGCTGGGCAGACTAAGGGCAATGAAGGCAGAAAGAAAGAAAGAAATAGGAAGGAGAATATAGGAATAGATCACTCAGCACCCCAGGCCAAAGAGGGAGAAACAGCTCAAAATCAGATATTTTAGCTCCAAAGTTAATCACATAGGATCTTGGGAGTTTCAAAGATATGGTGTGGAGTCTCTGGTAAATATGGGATTTTCTCATTACTTGCTTCAATTCCTTGGATTCGAAGCATTGCTATACCTAGAGAGTCTGGAGCGATTTCTGCATTTGGTGGTGAAGTTAAGCCTTTTCTGTTTCAGAGAATTTGCAAAGTTGATTAATTTGTTTCACAATAGACTTCATTATGATAAAATGTATGTCAGAAGATAAATCCAACAGTAAGCTCAAGAAACACATGATGATGTATTACCCGAAGAGAAAGTAGGTAGATAAAGCTGCACCCTGAGGCGCTTGAAGCTATCGCTGATTTCTGTTGAGTTCCATTGAAGTACATCTTGTATGTAATCTGATGGGCCAAGGTAAAATGTCATATATGGGATTTCCTCATTACTTGCTTAGTTTTCTTGGATTTCTTGGATTCAATGCATTGCTATAGCTACAGAGTATGGAGCTTACTACAGCTGGTGATGAAGTGAAGACTTTTCTCTTTCAGGGAATTTGCAAAGTGGATTTGTTCCATCTACCATTTTCTTCAATGGGATAAAATGCATGTCTGAAAATATATAAAACAGAAAACTCAAGTAACACAAAAAAATCCATTAGATGAAGAGAAAGTATATAGATAAACCTGTACACTAAGCATCTTGAAAGTACTGATGAATTCTCTTGATTTCCATTGAAGCGCACCTTCCATGTTTTTCCAGGGGTCAGGGAAAAATGTTAGATATGCGATTTGCCAATTACTTCCTTGGTTTCCCTGGATTCAATGTATTGCTCTATGTAGATAGTTTCAAGCTTTCTGCATTTGTTTGTGAAGCTATAATTTTTCTCTTTCAGGAAATTTGCAAAGTTGATTTGTTTGGTGCACCCTTGATTTCGATGTGATAAAAAGTATATCTGAATTAAAATCCAACAGAAATCTCAGTAATGGAAGATAATGAATTATATGGATAGAAAGTAGGTAGATGGAGCTATGTCCTGTGCAATGTGAAGCTATCGTTGATTTCTGTTCAGTGTCTTTGAAGTAAACCTTCCATATAATCCTATGGGCCAAGGTGAAAGGGTAAATACGGGATTTGCTCACTACCTGCTTTGGTTCCTTGGATTCAATGCATTGCTATGTGTAGAGAGTCTATAGCTTTCTGCTTTTGGTAGTGAAGTTAAGACTTTTCTCTTTCTGAGAATTTCTTTTTTGGGGAGGGGGGCAGGGCAATTGAGGTTAAGTGATTTGCCCGAGGTCACACAGCTAGTACATTTGTTAAGTGTCTTAGGCCAGATTTGAACTCAGGTCCTTCTGACTCCAGGGCCGGTGCTGTACTGACTTCGCCGCCTAGCTGCCCCTATCTCTTTCTGAGAATTTCAAAGTTGATTTGTTTGGTCTACCATTTACTTCAATGGTATAAAATGTCTATCTCAAAATAAATACAACTGAAGACTCATGAAACACATGAAAATGCATTAGATGAAGAGAATATATATAGATGAAGCTGTATGCTGAGTATCCTGAAACTACTGATGAATTCTGTTGATTTACATTGAAGTCTAACATCCATGTGATTGTAAGGGCCAGGGGAAAATGTTAGATATGGGATTAGCTCGTCACTTTCTTGGTTACCTTGGATTCAATTCAACGCGTTGCTATAAGTAGAGAATCTCAAGCTTTCTGCATTTTATGGTAAAGTTAAAACTTTTCTCCTTCAGGGAATTTGCAAAGTTAAACTTATTTGATGCACTCGATTCCAATTTAGTCTGAAGATAAATCAAACAGAAAGTTCAAAAAACGGAAGATAATGCTTTACATGAAGAGGAATAATATAAATAAAGCTACATCCTCAGAAACTTGAAGCTATTGCTGATTTCTGTTGAGTTCCATTGAAGTATGCCTTCCATATAATACTATGGGTAAAGGTGAAAAGTGAGGTATGGGACTTTCTTGTTACTTGCATGATTTCCTTGCATTCAATGCATTGGTATAGGTAGAGCATCTGGAGCTTTCTGCATTTGGTGATGACATTAAGACTTTTCTCTTTCAGGGAATTTGCAAAGTTGATTTGTTTCCTCTACCATTTTCTTCAGTGGGATGAAATGTCTGTCTGAAAATATATCCAACAGAAATCTCAAGAAACACAAGAAAATGCAATGAGCAAAGTCTATATCTAACTTTTCACCTTGGCCCATAGGATTGTATGGAAGGTGTACTGCAATGGAACTCAACAGAAATCAACAGTAACTTCAAGTTTCTTGAGATGCAGCTTTATCTCCCTACTTTCTCTTCTTATAATGTGTTATCTTGCGTTTTTTTTGAGCTTTCTGTTCGATTTCTATTCACATATAAATTTTATTAAATTGAAATCAAAAGTGTACCAAATAAATCAACACTGCAAATTCCCTGAAAGGGAAAAGTTATAACTTCACCACCAAATGCTGAAAGCTCAAGATTCTCTACTTATAGCCTTTTCACCTATAGCGATGCATTGTTGCCAAGGTAACCAAGAAAGTAATGAGCTAATTCCATATCTTACATTTTTCCCCAGCCCTTACAATCACATGGAAGTTGGACTTCAATGTAAATCAACATAATTCTTAACCCAGAATCTGGACTCTGGGTTTATCAAAGAGCTGATTGCTATAGTCATTGACTACAGCATCTGGTATACCTGAGTGTAATATTAATTAAGGTGGGACCTTTTACTGTTTTAGAATGCTAAATTAATTAAGTGTCTTTGATTGAGTCTAACTAGGTGCTAAACCCCAGGCCCACGCCCTTTTACTAATTAGGTAATTAGCCATACCAGATAGAAAACTGTACTATAACCAGGTTGTTTAGCAAACTAGTTAGCTAGTTTGAGAGAGGCAGGAAGCCTCCAGGGCCCTAAGGGGAGTTGCTAAGGCCAGAGCCAATAGTAGGCGCCTAAGTTCTGGTGGCTCAGATGACATTTGATGATGTCTAAAGACTTTGTAAAAGGAGAGAACAGAGTTGTGTGCTTGGGGCTCTGAGCCACAGGAGGAGTGGTGCGTGACTCTGGGCCAGCCGTGAAGAGCTCCCCGGCTTGTCAACCCAGATGTTGATGGTTTCTTGGTAACTATGAATTGTGATCTGGTCTTTTCATGTTGTGTATATTTGTAACTTGTTTGTATTTGCTCTGAAGTTCAGGTTGCTGGCTTTTCTGTCTGAACTAAGTGAGTTTATACATACATATATATATATGTTGGATTAAAGTAAGATCGTTAACCCCTTAATGTTGCTTTCCTTAGTAAAGCAGATCAAAGAACCTGTGCTGGCGGCATTCCTGTTATTGGGCTTGTGTTGGTTTTTCACCCCCACAACAGCTGCTAGGTGAATTGATCACTGATCTAATCCACTAATCCACCACACTATTTCTTGCCATGTAGTATTAATGATTGCTGTTTTGTAGTACTATCTGGTAAGGCTAGGCCTCCTTCCCTAGCACTTCTTTTCATTAATTCCCTTGATATTCTGGACCTTTTGCTCTTCCAGATGAAATTCATTATTACTTTATCTAGCTCTATAAAATAATTTTTGGTAGTTTGATTGGAATGGCATTGAATAAGTAATTTAATTTAGGTAAAATTGTCATTTTTCTATATTTGCTCCCTAGGAAAATATCTCCAGGGCCAGATAGTTTTACATGTGAATTCTATCAAACATTTAAAGAACAATTAATTCCCATGCTTTATAGACTATTTGGGAAAATAGGTGAAAAAGGAGTCCTACCAAATTCTTTTCATGACAGAAATGTAGTATTAATACCTAAAGCAGGAAGAGTCACAGCAGAGAAAGAAAATTATAAATTAATTTCCCCCAATGAATTTGGATTTAAAAATTTTAAATAAAATATTAGCAAAAAGATTATAGCAACTTATCACAATAATAATACATGATGACTAAGTAGGATTTATTCCAGGAATGCAAGGATGGTTCAGTATTAGGAAAACTATCAGCATAATTGATCATATCAACAACAAAACTAGCAGAAATCATATGATTATCTCAATAGATGCAGAAAAAACTTTTGACAAAATACAACACCCCTTCCTATTAGAAACACTAGAAAGCATAGGAAAAAATGGAGTCTTCCTTAAAATTATAACTAATGTCTACCTAAAAGAATCAGCAATCATTATATGTAATGTGGATAAGCTAGATATATTTCCATTAAGATCTCTAGTGGAGCAAGAATGTCCATTACAATCCCTATTATTCAATTTGGCACTAGGAATATTACCTTTTGCAATAAGAGAAGAAAAAGAAATTGGAGAAATTAGAACATACAAAGAAGAAACTAAGTTATCACTCTTTACAGATGATATGATGATTTACTTAGAGAATCAAGTAAAAAAAACTACTTGAAATAATAAAAAAACTTTAGCAAAGTTGCAGGATATAAAATGAACCCACACAAATCTTCAGCATTCCTATATATTATTGACAAAGTCCAACAGCAAGAGATAGAAAGAGAAATTACATTTAAATTTACTGTAGACACTATAAAATATTTGGGAGTCTACCTGCCACAATAAATCCAGGAACTATATAAACACAATTACAACACACTATTCACACAAATAAAGTCAGATCTAAATAAATGGAAAAAAGGTTGCTCATTGTTAAGCCAAGAAAATATAAGAAAAATGACAATTTTACCTAAATTAAATTACTTATTCAATGCCATTCCAATCAAAGTACCAAAAATTATTTTATAGAGCTGGATAAAATAATAACAAAATATATCTGGAAGAGCAAAAGGACCAGAATATCAAGGGAATTAATGAAAAGAAGTGCTAGGGAAGGAGGCCTAGCCTTACCAGATAGTAAACTGTACTATAAATCAGCAGTCATCAAAACCATTTGGTACTGGCTAAGAAATTGAGGGGTGGATCAGTGGAATAGGTTACGTACATAAGTTGCAGTAGTCAACAACTATAGCAATCTACTCTTTGAAAAACTCAAAGAATCCACCTTCTGGGCTAAGAACTCAAATATTTCACAAAAAACTGCTGGGAAAATTAGAAAATGGTATGGCAGAAACTGGGCATAGACCAGTTTCTTATACCGTATACCAAAATAAAGTCAAAATAGGTTCATGATTTAGGAAAAAAAGGCTTATACGATAAGCAATTTGGGAGAGCAAGGAATAGTTTACCTGTCAGATTTATGGGAGAGGGAAGAATTCATGACCCAACAAGAGATACAGAGCATTACAAAATGCAAAATGGATAATTTTGATTAAGTTAAATTGAAAAGTTTTTTGTATAAACAAAGCTAATGCCACAGAGATTAGGAGGGAAGCAGAAAACTGGGAGAAAATCTTTATAACTAGTGTCTCTGATAAAGGCCTCATCTCTAAAATATACAGGGAACTGAGCCAAATTTATAGGAATACAAGTCATTCCCCAATAGAGAAATGGTCAAAGGGTATGAACAGGCAGTTTTCAAAGGAAGAAATTAAAGATATCTAGAGGCATATGAAAAAAAGTGCTCTAAATCACTACTGATTAGAGAAATGCAAATCAAAACAACTCTTAGGTGGGGGGGGTGGAGCCAAGATGGTGGCGGGAAAGCATGGACTAGCATGAGCTCCCTGCCAAGTCCCTCCAAAAACCTATAAAAAATGGCTCTGAACCAATTCTAGAACTGCAGAACCTACAAAATAGCATAGGGAAGCAGGGCTCTAGCCCGGGACAGCCTGGATGGTCTCTGGGTAAGGTCTATCCTGCACAGAGCTGGGAGCAGAGAGGAGTGGAGCTGAGTGGAGCAGAGCCCAGTGTGGGCAGCAAGGACCGCCCAGACCAGGAGCCGGGCGGAACATGCCCTAGCACCCTGAATCAGTGAGCTGCAGCAGTTACCAGACTTCTCAACTCACAAACACCAAGGACAACAGAGTAGGTTAGTGGGAGAAGCTGCTGGGGACTGGGATAGAGTTTGCGGTTCAGCCACCATCCTGGGGGCAGCGAGGTGGGGCAGCTACAGAACTATAGCTGCAGTTGCTTCTGGCCCCAGGCCCACCTGGTGGGAGGAATTAAGTGGCAGATCAGAGCAGGAGTAAAGAGCCTGCTGAAGATCTAAGTCCAGTCCTGGTTGGGGGTTCTTGGGGAAGGAGGAGTGCTGGTGTGGCAGAGGCAGGGCATCCCCCAGGCTTGGAACATA
>CM053623.1:169654044-169670805 GCA_028646595.1 Phalanger gymnotis
AGCCACTTAATTCCTCCCACCAGGTGGGCCTGGGGCCAGAAGCAACTGCAGCCTAGTTCTAAAGCTGCCCCACCTCCACTGCCCCAGGGGCAGTGGCTGAACCGCAAACTCAGTCACGCAGCTTTTCCCACTAACCTTCTCTGATGTCTTTGCTCTTTGTGGGTTGAGAGGTCTGGTGGATGCCACAGCTCAGTAATTCATGCCTGTAGGGCACTGTCCGCTCGCCTCCTGGTCTGGTAGGTCCGCGTCTGGTCTGTTCCGCGCCGTGCGCGCTGGGCTCAGCTCCGCTCCCCTCAGCTGGGGGCTGGGAGCTCCATGGGGGACAGACCTTACCCAGAGACCATCCAGGCTGTCCTGGGCTGGAGCCCTGCTTCCCTCTGCCACTTTGTGGGTTCTGCAGCTCTAGAGTTGGTTCAGAGCCATTTTTTATAGGTTTTTGGAGGGACTTGGGGGGGAGCTCATGCCAGTCACTGCTTCCCAGCCGCCATCTTGGCTCCACCCCCTACATTGGTTCTTTCACTGTGTGATATTGGGCAAGCCACAATATCTTCTGGGCCTTGTCTCCTGATACTCAAAATGAAAAAGGTCATTGGTGGTGTAGGTCTGAACTGAGTAAGGCTCAGCTGGTCTAGAATGGTCTTTAGACAGTTGTTCTGCAAAAGCCCTCTGTGTGGCAGTATCCATTCCACAACCATCTATGTGGTGGTAGAAGTGGCTACTGCCCAGATTATCTAGATTTTTCCAAAGGGAGCCTAATAATAGCCAGTTACTGAACTTTCTCCTGTCCTGTTCTCAATCTAGAAATGTGCTTATTACCTATGTGATCCTGGCCAAGTCACCTAAACCATTCAGCATCTTCATCTATCAAATGAAGGAATTGGAGTAGATGACCTCTAAGGATGCTTTTAACTAAATATATTCGTCTATGGTGACCTAACTATGATACCCTGACTGCCACCACTGTAAGATGTGCCACCTTGGTATCTTGCAAATTTTCCTGTTCTTTTGATTAATAGAATTCTAACCCCAAGAATCCATACCAACCACCTGCCTACCCCAGACAGAATTTCTATTCTACAGTGACTAGAATAGTCCTGATCACACAATTGTTCACTCGTCCATTCCATCCATCCTGCACTTCACTAAGAGTATCAGACTTGGAACAAGGAACACTTAGATTCCAATCTTCCTTCTAATACTTGCTACCTCTTTGAGGGGACATAAGGGAGAGGCACATTATTTTGGAGATATCCATCATTAAAATAAATAGATGTAGGAAGTGTGATTTGGGATGATTTGGGAATAATAGTAGGAAAACAGAACAAACATCATCAGCTTCACTCTCTCTCCTCATGTCTTGCTAGGTGAAGCTCTAGGGTGATCTCTAATCAATATGCTTTTATTAAATGCCTAATATATACCAGACACTGTGCTAAATGAGTCACTCCTTAACCTTAAGGACTTTACATTCTACTTGGGAGATTTAACACAAATTATGTAGTAATGGCCAAGAAAGGAAATTTTGATTGAGGCAGTCATATGAAAGGGAGGAAAAGAAAACCTATTGAGAAATAAAGGCCTACCTTGGAGAATAAAGAGGACAATCCTTTAAAGAAATGTATCAAAAACATATCTCATTCTGCATTTTCGGGCTTTCTTCTTAATATCAGGAGGTAGACAGCATGTTTCAGCTTCAGTTTGTTGGACTTTATCATAATACTGGATTATCATAATATTGCATTGATTAGGGTTCTTCAAATCTTTCAAAGTCACTCTTTAATATAAATTGTTCTCCTACTTCTTTTCATTTCACCCTGTTGCTGGTGGGGTGAGGTAGGCAATAGTAGGCCAGATAGCAAGACGCTTTAACTGAGTCACTGGTGTCCTGATGGATGGCTGTTAGACAATAAGAAACTGAAAAATCAACTGTCTTCACTTCCCTACTCTCAATCCATTCAACAAATACATATGGAGTGACTACTATGTACCCACCAATGCAAGGGGGTGGAAGCAAGAGCAGTCAAAACGACTGGTCTGGCTTTGCGGGTTGGGTGGGCTGTACTCAGACTCATAAAAGAGCTGAAGTATCCCTGAGGCTATGGGCTACTTCACAAACAAGTAGGGACTTTCCCAATTGGGGAAAAGAAATGAGTTAACAGCAAAAACAGCTGATGTAAGTAGTAGTTCATCAGCTAAACAGCAGATGGCAGTGGAAGAGAGGAAGAAGCCCAGTGATAACCAGCAGCAGCTGCTTTAGAGACAGCAATATTTTATTGGGAATGTGGTCCTTAGAACATGGGTTGTCCAAGCTATGTGTTCCCTCTCCGCCAATGATTTATGCACTGAGGCTTTTTCAGTGATGCATGCCTGGAGGATTTTCCTTGTTACTTACTATGTCTATTCCCCAGATTTCAACATGCATCCATATGGACCCATATAGAGCTCGTCCAATAGTTGCATATCTGGGACAGAGGATGTAGATGGACAAAGGAAATGAAAAGAAGAGTAGGCTGGATTGCTTTGGGGAACTTACTTTTACTGTTAATCGTAGCAGCAAGGTTCATCTTTTCAATGCAAAATTTTTATTGGTGTTGCTGCATAGCATCAAGACATGGAACACTACTGCATTTGGAAAACTTAAGATGAACATCACAATGGGCAGTGGAAAGGTGCTTGGTGGGTATGAGCAAGCTGCAACATCTAACCAAACATGCCTAACAAAGAACCGTGAAGAAGAAGTGTAAAGTTGGTCCAGTAGACAAAGTGCTAGACCTAGAGTCAGGAAGATCTGAGTTCAAATCCCATCTTAGACACTTACTAGCTATGTGACCCCTGGACAAGTCACTTGACCTTTGTCTGCTTCCTCTGTAAAATAATAATAATATATAATAATATAATAATAATAATAACACTTACCTCCCAGGGTTGTTGTGAAGATAAAATGAGATAATATTTGTAAAACTGTTTATAAACCTTAAAGCTCTATGCAAATGCTAATTATTATGATTAAAGGATGTCATCAAAATTGTACAATAGAGAGTGATGATGGATTGGTCATGTGATAAGAATGAAAATGACTGGTAGATGGCCAGAGTGTGCCACTAGTACCTTCAATGTCAGAGAAATCAAGGATCAGGTGGGCCCATGTGATGAACTTATGGGATGATATGTATGAGAGTTGCGCAGATTGGGCTGCTATGGATGGGTTTCATTGGAAGGAACTCCCAAGTTGATGAGAGCATACATCTATTTGAACATTTCTATTCTACTTTAATTATTGCCTTTTGCATTTAATATGTTAAGATGTAATCTGATTTGGTCAGGTAAAAACTAGATGGAAATTCATGAGCTGTGTATTTGAGCTGATGCTGACCCAAACAGTATCTTGAATTTGGGTAATTGTGCGCATATGTGTGTATCTATATACACATATAAAGATAATATGAATGAATGCAAAATTTTATTAAGTAGTTACTACATGCCAGACACTGAGGAACAAAACCACTTCATTTTGCATCAGTTCATATAGATCTTGCCATGTTTTTTCTGAAACCATGTCTCTTGTCATTTCTTATAACACAGTAGTACTCCATCACGATCATATGCCACAACTTATTTAGCCATCCTCTCAATTTCCAATTTAGTGCCACCACAAAAAGAGCTGCTATAAATATTTCTGTACATATAGGTCATTTTTCTTTTTCTTTGATCTCTTTGGGGTACAGACCTAGCAGTGCTATTGCCAGGTCAAAGAGAATGCATGCTTTTATAGTCCTTGGGATATAGTTCTGAATTGCTCTACAAAATGGTTGAATTAGGTCACAACTCCATGAATATCAACTATCTCATTTTACCAAGTAGGTACTTGGATCCTGGGTGCTATACTGCTGATGCCCATTCACTGCCATGGCATCCTGCTGTGGCAATTCTATATATCTCACTGGGACAATTCCACTTTTCATCATTTTTTAAACTAGACTTATTATTAGTTTGGGATCTAAAGACACTGTCCTGGGCAGTGGTGAGAGTTATCAATCAGAGTGCAACCAGATCCTTGAGTCGGAGCTACCTTAGGCATTATCCACTCAAACCTTCCACTCAGAGCACTTCTGACAAGTAGAATAATAGCTCCCATTTCTATAGCCCTGTGAGGTAGGTAGTGTAAATTTTATTATCTCTATCTTACATCTGAAAAAACAAACACTGAGCAAGGTTAAGTGAATTTTCCATGGCTACACAACTAGTCAGGAGCAAGACTCAAACATAAGTGTCCTGCCTCCAAATCCAATGCTCTTTTTACTACACTATCTGCTGCTTCTAGTAGCAGGTTTCATTCTGGCAAAACCCATCCTAAGGGCATAAGCTAAAAAAGAAAGGGCTGACTGCCAGCCAGGACTCAAGATGATGGGGACACAGGAAAGCATTAGTTTGCCTAGGAGTTCAAGGAATTTGTCACTGTCTGGCTATATGGGCCACATGCCCCATGGCTCTGAAGAGTCCCACAGATTCATTTATTTGCAGAGAGGTGACAGGGCCAGCTTATTACTTTTCTCTCTTATCTGAATATGAGCCAGGATATAGATACATGAGGTGTTTGTTCAAGAAGGCTCAATTCTTGCAGGTATGGCCTCAAGAAAATCCTCAATAGATATGTTACTTCATAGCTTCATCCCCCTGGCCAGGTCATCCACAAATTTGTCCCATTTCTTCTGCCAGATTTCATTAGTGGTTTTCTTCTTGTCCACTGACAGGGAGCTATACCTACAGGAATAAAAAGATAGTACCAGCCTTGAGAAAGGGTTCTGTTATTCTTCAGTGATCAGAGTTGGAGGTGGGGGGGGGGTCCAGGGAAAGGACTCTGTTCAGGAAAGAAGGAGAAGAAGAGAGATTAGGCCCCAGGACTGTGGTGAACTGCACTTTCTAGAGAGGAAGAGCTGGGATATGAGCAGGGACACTCACTTGATTGAATTCAATGCCAACTGTTTGAGGGTCCTCAAGTTAGCCTTCATCCCTCCAATGCCCATGAAAGCTTCATAGAAGTCATAAGACAGGCCCTTGGCCCCAAACATAGATGGGTCATCAGAACTGACCACCATAGGGTGCCCACTGGACATTAGAGAAGCCGCTGGGTGGTTCCTTAGGTCAGATACCAACTGAAGAACCTGCCAGGGAAAAATAGGAAAGCAAAAGCAAAAAGTATACTACAAGTCACAAAAAGAAGTTGAGAGATAAGACCCAGGATATCATACATGATTCCTTTCCAACTTCTATCAATATTCTAGTTAGCAGGGATTTAGGGGTGAGTTTTCTAAGGAATAGATCAATCAAACAACAAGTGTTTATTAAACTACTATGTACAAGAGACTGTGCTAGGCACTAGAGCTAGAAGTACAAAGAATGAAATAATCTCTATTCACAAGGAGCTTACATTCGAGTGGAGGAAACAACACATATGTGTGTGTGAGTAGTGTGTATGATGTAAATAAATACAAAGTAGTTAAGTACAAAGTGGTTCATAAGGGAAGGCACTAGCCATTGAGGGGAACGGGAAAAGTTTAACGCAAAAGATGATGCTTGAATTGCATCTTAAAAAAGGAAAGGGATTCTACAAGGCAGATATAAGGAACTAATTCATTACAGGCATGTCAGGTCAGTCAGTCAATGAGCATTTATTAAATGCTTACTATGTGCCAGAATTGTGCTAAGACATGGGAATACAAAGAAAGGTAAAAACACTGTCCCCGCCTCAAGGATTTTACATTGTAATGCAGAAAACAATATGCAAATAATTGTAATACAAGCTATATACCATGCAAATGAAAGGTAATCTCAGAGGGAAGGCACTAGCAATAGAAAGGAGAAGAGGAAAGGCCTTCTGGAGAAGGTGAGATTTAAACTGAGTATTAAAGGAAGCTATAAGCAGCAAGAAATAGGAAGAGAAATTTCATTTAAAATAACTGTAGACAATATAAAATATTGGGAGTCTACCTACCAAGACAAACCCAGGAACTATATGAACACAATTACAAAGCACTTTTCACACAAATAAAGTCAGATCTAGACGATTAGAAACATATCAATTGTTCATGGGTAGGCCAAGCCGATATAATAAAAATGACAATTCTGCCTAAACTAATTTACCTATTCCATGCCATACCAATCAAACTACTGAAAGATTATTTGGTAGAACTAGAAATAATAACAAAATTGATCTGGAAGAACAAAAGGTCAAGAATATCAAGGGAATTAATGAAAAAAAAATATAAAGGAAGGTAGCCTAGCAATACCAGATCTCAAACTCTGTTATAAAGCAGTAATCATCAAAACTATCTGGTACTGTCTAAGAAACAGAGTGGTGGGTCAGCAGAACAGATTAGGTACACAAGACACAGTAGTAAATGACCATAATATTTGATAAACCCAAAGAACCCAGCCTCTGGGATAAGAACTCACTATTTAATAAAAACCGCAGGGAAAACTGGAAAACAATAGGGTGCAGACTAGGTGTAGGCCAATATCTCACATCATATACTAAGATATGGTCATAATGGGTACATGATTTATACATAAAGGGTGACACCATAAGCAATTTGGGAGAGCAAGGAATATTTTACCTGTTAGACTTATAGAGAAGGGAAGAATTCATGACCAAACTAGAGATAAAGAGCATTATCAAGTAAAAATAGACAATTTTGATTATATTAAATTAAAAAGCTTCTGCATAAACAAAACCAATGCAATCAAGCTTAGAAGAAAAACAGAAAGCTGGGAAACAATCTTTTACAGCAATCATTACAGTCTCTGACAAAGGCCTCATTTCTCAGATATATAGAGGGTCAAATTTATAAGCATACAAGCCATTCACCAATTGATAAATGATCAAAGGATATGAACAGGCAGTTTTCAGATGAAAAAATCAAAGCTATCTGATCAAAGCTAGTCATGTGAAGAAGTGCTCTAAGTCACTTTTGATTAAAGAAATGCAAATTAAAACAACTCTGAGGTACCACCTCACACCTATCAGATTAGATTAAACATGCAAAAAAGGGAAATGATAAATATTGGAGAGGATGTGGAAAAATTGGGACACTAATGCACTGTTGGTGGAGTTGTGGACTGGCAATTTGGAACTGTGCCCAAAGGACAGCCAAACTGTGCATACCTTTTGATCCAGCAATACCACTAGTAGGTCTGTATCCCAAAAAGATCATAAAAAAGGGAAAAGCACCTGCATGTACAAAATAGCATAGCCCTTAGTATAGCAGCCCTTTTCTTGGTGGAAATTGAGGGGATGTCCATCAACTGGGAAATGGCTAAACAAGTTGTGATATATGAATGTAATGGAATACTATTGTGCAATAAGAAACAATCAATAGGCAGATTTCAGAAAAAACCTGGAAAGATTTATATGAACTGATGAAAAGTGAAATGAGCAGAATCAGAAAAACATTGTACACAGTATCAGCAATATTGTGTGATGATTAACTATAAATGACTTAGTCTTCTCAGCAACACAATGAGCCAAGACAAATACAAAGGACCCATGATAGAAAATGCTATCCACATCCATATAAAGAACTGTTGGACTCTGAATGCAGATTGAAGCATACTTTTCTTCACTTTATCTTTTTCCTCCTTTTTTTCCTTTTGATCTATTTTTTTCTTTCACAATTGTGACTAATATGGAAATCTGGTTTACCCAATTGCACATATCTAACCCATATCAAATTGCCTAATATTTTAGGAAGAAGGGAGGAGAGGGAAGGAGAAAAATCTGGAACTCAAAATCTTGTAAAAATGAGTGCTAAAAATTGTCTTGACATACAACTGGGAAAAAATAAAATACTACAAAAATAAAACCAAAAGGAAGTCACAGATACCAGTAGTGGAGGTTAGGAAGGGGAGAATTCCAAGCATGGAGGATAGCCAATGAAAAGGCATGGGGAGATGAAGGATAGAATGTACTGTCTGAAGAATACCAAGAAGGCCAGTGTCACTGGATCACAGGATATTGGAGAAGAGACTAAGACTGGAAAGGGCCAGGTTGAGAAGGGTTTTAAATGCCAAACAAATAATTTTATATTTGCTTCTGGAAGTAATAGGAAACCACTGGAGTCGCAAAGGCAAAGAAATGGTAGATGCAATTGGCATGTGTGAGGAGATGAAAAAAGATCAGTTTAGCTAAGCGTATTGGTAATTAAGGTGAGACTTTTTTTTTTTTGCTGTTTTAGTATGCTAAATTAATTAAGTGTCTTTGATTGAGTCTTACTAGGTGCAAAGCTCCAGACATATACCCTTTTGCTAACTAAGTATAAAGCCCCAGGCTCATGCCCTTTTGCTGATTAGATGTGAATCCTTCGAGCCCTGAACAGAGCATAAAAGCTCAAAGGTTGGTGTTCTGTCTGGGGCTCTCAGTCATTGGAAGAGTGGCATGGCACTCTGGGCAACTGCTCAAGGAGCCTCCTGGCTTGTGAACCCAGATATTGATGCTTTCCTGGTAACTATGAATTGTGATTTGGTCTGTTTATATCATGTGTGTAATTTGTTTGTACTTGCTCTGAAGTTCAGGATGCTGGCTTTTCCTCCTGAACTAAGTGAATGATATTTGTATGTTAGATTAAAGTAAGATTGTTAACCCCTTAACATTACTTTCCTTAGTAAAGCAGACCAAAGAACCTGTGTTAGCAGCCTTCTGTGTGCTGGTTACTGTTGGCCTTACATAGCCATAGTAGCTACTAGCCAAATTGTTGCTACACTAAGTCATGGATTATGGGAGGAGGAGTAATGTCCAATGAGGCTGTAAAGATAGATTGGAGCCAGTAGAGATTCACACTTTCCTCTATGATCCCCTCTTCAGTTCTGTAATGTATATGGAAATATTCATTTTATTTGCTGCTTGTTAGGTTCAAAATAAGAAAAAACTCCTTTAATGAATTGAATGTTGCATAATGAAAAGAGCACTGGACAAGAGACCTGGATTTGAACCCTGGCTCTGATACTTACTGGAAATCTGACCATGGGCAGGTACTTAACCTCTGTATACTACAATATCCTCCTCTGTAAAATGAAGGAGTTGAACTAGATGACTGGTAAAATCCCTTCCAAGTTTAGTATTTGATGATTTTATGTGTTGA
Source organism: Phalanger gymnotis (assembly GCA_028646595.1). Taxonomy (NCBI): domain Eukaryota; kingdom Metazoa; phylum Chordata; class Mammalia; order Diprotodontia; family Phalangeridae; genus Phalanger; species Phalanger gymnotis. Next base: position 169,663,179 of record CM053623.1, read on the forward strand.
ACTCTTCTTTTTCCAGCTAGCTTCCCCAATTCCATGTCTCACACTGCTTCAACCCTAATTCCTCCATCCTTGTGAGCATCTTCATTGTTACCGTCCATGGTTCTGAAGTCAGTTTTCACTAACAGCACTAACCATGCTTCATGGTACAGGCTCAGGTAATTCCTACGCATCTCTGCTGACAAGATGAAAAAGAGAGGACATGTAGAAATGGGAATCATAAGAGGAATGTGAGTCAGAGCAGAAACAGGGTTTTGGTAATAAACAGAGCTCTCCCTAAAAATGACCACCATTGAGCACTCACTCACAGAGGACTAGAAGGAACCTCACATGCATTTCCTGATGAGATCTAGTCTAGAGTTAAACCCAGATACAAGCCCTGGGAATCATACCTGGTTAGAGATGGGACATACTTCTATAGGGATGTCCCTATTCCAAGAGAGATTTCTGGCCATGGGGTGTCTGCCCAGAGCAAATCCATGGCCAATCCTGGTGGTGTTCAGCACTAGGGCATCTAGAACGTTCTCATCTATGGAAGTGCCCTGCCAATCTGGAAGTGAAGAATCAAGACTTTACTAGTGGATGGAACCAGCTGTATGGACCACAACATAGATTGTTATGAGGAAAGCACCATAGTGCTATATAAATATAAGATGTGGTTGTTATTGGTCTGGATCTATGATTTCATTGCCCTGGGAAATTCTGTGTGTGGAAACTACCTCTACCAGTACAGGTCAGCAACTCAATCTATGACAGACAGTCTCAGAGAATTATTCGGGGGCTTTAAGAGCTTAAGTGAATAACACATGATCACACAAGTTGTGTCAAAATCAAGATTTTAACCCAAGCCCTCCTGATTCCAAGGCCCTCTGAACTGAATTAAATTGAATCTAATTAGATTGAATACATGGAGGCTGTGGAGAGGAGGATTATGATGAAAATGAAAGCAATATGACAGGAAAGGTAGAGATATTTTCAATGGGTATACTATAACGCATAAGAAAAGTATGGCTTGGTAAAAAAAAAGCATTAAATTTTAGGTGAGAGAAACTGAATTTGATTTCCAGTTCTATTACTTACTGCCTAAATGTGATTGTCATTCTCTACCTACATGACTTTAGGCAAATCGCTTTATGTCTCTGGGCCTCAGTTTCCTGATTTGTGACTTGATGGCCTTCATGGTCCCTTCTAGCCCCTAGTCTATGATTCCAGGATAGTAATGGTTGAATACAGCCATTACAGTGTGCTTCTGTGCTAACCCAAAGAAGCCCTCTGAAGAAAGCAGGGCTCTATGGCTGACATACCATCCAAGGATAGAGAAAACTGCCTGCCCTCTGCACTGCTCTCATCTAGCCAGTTTTCCTAGACTCAGGTAGCCTGTGTAAATGGCTATGCTTCATGAACTGAGGCCAGTAGGAAATATTATAAGGATTAATGGAGCCCATATAGAAGCAGAAGGCAAACCTGGATTATCAGCATCTCAAGACTAAAGAGATAGGCATCTGGTGGCAAGAAGCGGCTGTTTTCATCATTAGCCTAATATACATTTGGGACAGCCTCCATATGTGTTTTTAGATAATGATAATGAAGTGAATTAATTCCCATTCTCTCATATTCCATAAAGTTGTACACTGTCGGTCGTGTCTTATGGCTCCTAAAGATGCTGCAACTCACCTGTCTCTCCAGCATGGAAGAAGTAAGGCAAGTCAAAGCCTTGAGTGGCTGGGAGGAGCAAAGCTTCCTTCAGCTCCCACAAGGAATGCCCCTTGTCCTCTTGACCCACCTGTGGGAGAGAAGAGAAGGCACATTTACCTCATATACACCTTAGTTTTGCTGATGAGTTCTATGCCCTGTCATCACAGCTCTTCCATATATTCAGCCACCATTGCCACTAGGACCTGGGGAGATGACCAATAGCCTGGGGGGAGAAAGCACTGGGCTGAGAGTCAGGAGACCTAGTTCTAGACTCATCTCTGCCAGTAACCAGTTGTGTGATCTTGGATATGAGAGGCAACATCATCTCCCTGGGACTCAGTTCCCTCAGTTACAAAGTGAAGGAATTAGACTAGATAAACCATGAAGTCTTTTTCATTTCTGACATTCTGTAGTTCTATACAACTTTCATCCAAGGTATGAAGTATGAACAGAGGATAATAATAACAGCTCAAATTTATACAGAACTCTAAGGTTTATAAGTATCATTATTCCCATTTTATGGAGGAAAAAACAGGCTTTGAGGGCCTGGGAACACAACTAGTAAGTGTCAAAGCTGGGACTTAAGGCCAAATCTTCTTGGCTTCCAACACTCTTTTCCTTTATACCATGCTGAGATACCATCCCAAAACTTTTAAACAATTCCTCCCCCTCCCAAATATTCCAGACTTCTGCTTTTCTATCCCCTCATCTCCCCAGGACGAGTCCTAGTGGTAGAGGGCTGAGAGATGTGACTTGAATGAATTCCCAAAGGCCCAGGCCAAAACCAAAATAAAAATAACTCCCCTTTACTCTCACTCTAAGTTAGATGACAAAGGCTAGATAGAGCCTTATTACCAGAAAACATAGGGATAAAAACTGTATCTGCGATTTTATCAACATAGAGAAATACTTTTTATTTCCTAGGGAGGAAACACCCTCTACCAATGCCAGGTGGCACCTTTTCTCTCTCTCTGTAATTTATCACCTCAGAGAGTTGCCTAGAGCACTGAATTGTCCAGGGTCTCACTCATAGTATGTATCAAAGGTGAGATGTGACCCCAGGCCTTTCTGGCTTCCTGGCCAGTTCACAGCTAAAATGTATTTCTTGTAGTCAATGACTATAGCAATCTATTCTTTGATAAACCCAAAGAATCCAGCTTCTGGGCTAAGAATTCACTATTTCACAAAAACTGCAGGGAAAATTGGAAAATGGTAGGGCAGAAACTGGGCATAGACCAGTTTCTTATGCTGTATACCAAAATAAAGTCAAAATGGGTTCATGATTTAGGAATACAGGCTGACACTATAAGCAATTTGGGAGAGCAAGAAATAGTTTACCTATTAGAATTTATGACACAACAAGAGATAGAGAGCATTAAAAAATGCAAAATGGATAATTCTGATTATGTTAAATTGAAAAGTTTTTGTAGAAACAAAGCCAATGCAACAAAGATTTAGGAGGGAAGAAAAAATTGGGAGAAGATCTTTACAACTAGTATCTCTGATAAAGGCCTCATCTCTAAAATATACAGGGAACTGAACCAAATTTATAGGAATACAAGTCATTCCCCAATAGAGAAATGGTCAAAGGATATGAACACACAGTTTTCAGAGGAAGAAATTAAAGATATCTATAGGCATATGAAAAAAGTGCTCTAAATCACTACTGATTAGAGAAATGCAAATCAAAACAACTCTTAGGTACCATATCTCTCCTGTCAGATTGGCTAACATGACAAAACAGGAAAATGATAAATGCTGGAGAGGATGTGGGAAAATTGGAACATTGTCACATTGTAGGTGGAATTGTGAACAGATCTAGCCATTCTGAGAGCAATTTGGAACTATGCCCAAAGGGCCATAAAAATGTGCCTACTCTTTGACCACTTCTAGGGCTATATCCCAAAGAGATCACACAAGAGGGAAAGGGATCTGTATGTACAAAAATATTTATGGTGGCTCTTTTTGTGGTAGCAAAGAATTGGAAATCAAGAGAATGCCATAAACTGAGGAATGGCTGAACAAGTTGTGGTATATGAATGTAATGGAATACCATTGTGCTAGAAGAAATGGGGAAGATATGGACTTCATAATAACGTGGAAAAACCTATACAATATACTGCTGAGTGAGAAGAGCAGAACCAGGAAAAAATTATATACAACCACAGATATATTGATTCTGTGATGACTAACCTTGATAGACTTCACTCTTCTCAGCAATACAAGGTTGAAAGACAACTCCAAAGGACTTATGATGGAGAGAGCTATTTACATCCAGAGAAAGAGCTATGGAATCTGAATGCAGATTGAAGCAAACTGTTTGATCTCCTTTTTTTCTTCTTTTGTTTTTTTTTCTCCTCTTTTGTTATTATTTTTGGTTCTTTTGGTTTTGTTTGTTCTTTCTCATGATTCATTCCATTGGTCATAATTTTCCTTTACAACTTGACTATTGTGTAAATAAGTTTAATGCAAAGTTATATGTAGAAGATATATTGGATTCCATGCCGTCTTGGGGAGGGAGGGGAGACTGGGGGAAGAAAATCTGGAACTCAAAATCATGTGGAACTGAGTGTTGTAAACTAAAAATAAAAAATCTTAATTAAAAAAAATAAAATGTATTTCTTATCTAGGAGGAACCCAGGTCTCCCTTTTGCTGATTAGAATCCTTTGTCAGATTACCTAGCTTTCACATTGAAATCCTGGCCTTGAGGTCTCAGAAAAATGGGGGAAGGGAGGGCAGAGAGAGGAAAGAACATTAGGTTGCACAAGGCAAACTCCCAGAGAATGGAGATTAGGAATAGAAACAGAGTATTGAAAAAAAAATTATCCGTTTCATAATTGCTCTAGAGTCATTCCTGGCTCTCTTTCTCTGTGGGGTTAATGATTATCTTGGGTGCCAGAGGGCACAAAGGTCATTTCCAGGGGGGAAGGTGAGGGGAAGAGAGGAATAATGGAAGAAATAGCCATAATCAATGACCATACCATCCTATTCTGGGAACTTTCTTTTTGAGCTTCCTCTGGGCACCCCACCCCAAGCCCTTTCTACCCTTTCTTCTCAAATGATTTTTCAACACACCCAAGGTGTTCCCTTCATGAAGAACAGACTACTCAGTTTGCATTCCTTCTCTATCCAAAAACCAGTTCCAGCCCCCAGACTGCCACCCCATATGTTATGGGTAAGATAAAAGCTACCAGGTCAAATCCTGCCATGCTCTCTGGGAACTTGACTCTGAGCTTCATAGCTATCCGGACAGATTCAGTGATGCGAGCCACATCTTTTATCCTTAGAAAAAATAGAAAGAAGCACCTGTTAATGTGTTAATGGGTTGAATATTTCTCCAAGTGATTACTTCTTGCTTCTGGATCTGGTACCCTATTTTCATCACACTCCTATCACTCCCTGCCTCCCATACCCAGCAGCTCTACTCCAATCCTTAGGTGATAGCATAGTTTCTTCAAAATTCATCACCAATTCATCACCAAAGTGATGATTCATCATCTTTGGAACTATGGACAGGGAAACTTTTTTTCACATGTCATTGGGTTCTGCATCTGTGGAAAATTTCTTACAGGCTTTGACATTTAAGGCCCCCCTAATCTAGTTTCAATCTTATTTCACAATATTCCCCTTCATACATATTAAACTCTAATCAAACTAAACTATTAGCTGTTCTCTAATCATGTATTGCTCTCTCTTACATCTTTGAATTCACTCAGACTTTCCTGTACCTGAAATTTTCTCCCTTCTCAACTCCACCTGTTAAAATCCTCTTCTTTCAATAGTCAGCTCAGATACCATCTCCTCTCCATCTTTACAAACTATATTACTACTTCATGCCTTTTCATTTTCTAGCTTTGTTCCTCTTTCTCACTCAGGCCCTGACACCCTGCCCACACCAAAGCCTAGAAATCAACCTTCTCTCACCTGTTGCTGCTATAAATGATTCTGGCTCCAGTGAAGTCAGGATGGTCTTTGGCAAACTCCTGGGCCACTTCTTGATAAGTCTTCAGTGACCACTCTTGGTCATAGGTTTGCCCATTTAGTTCATATACCTCAGTAGTGGACAGAAGAAAGGAAAACATGATCCCAAATGGATCTCAGAGAAGTAGGACTTGATTGTAACAAAAGATCATCCTTACTGAGCCTTCTGTGAAAGGAACAGGAGTAGAAAGGAGGAGATTCCCTGTGGCTCTCTATGTCTGTTATGAACCCATCTCCTTTTCGGGAGCAGATTTACCATCTGAAATGCCCAAAGCTTAGTTTTCAGTGTTCAATTCAAGTTATGGGAATTCCTTCATAGTTGGGGAAAGATAATAGATAAATGGCCAAACAATATGAATAAGTAATTTTCAAAGAAAGACATTAAATCTATCAACAACCACATTTTAAAAAATGTTCCAAATCACTAAAAATTAGACAAATATTAATTAAAGCAACTGAGGTTCCACCTCATACCCATCAGATTGGCAAAAATGACAAAGAAAAAATGGAAAGTGAGAGCTTTTGGAAGGGCTGAGGGGAGTTGTGAATTGGTACCACAATTCTCAAAAGCAATTTAAAACAGTGCCCAAAAGTCATTAACTAAACCTTTGACCCAGCTACTAGGCCTATATCACAAAGAGATCAAAGAAAAAGAAAAGGACCCCAAAGTGAAAACATATTTATAGCAGAACTTTTGTAATGGCAAAAAACTGGAAACTAAGTTGCTACCTATTAGGAATTACCTGGCAAATTATTGCATATCAGTGTAATGGAACACTATTGTGCTATATAACAAATGATGAAAGGGATAGTTTCAGATAATCCTGGAAGGCTTATACAAACTGATGCAAAGTGAAGTGAGCATAAACAGGAACATTATATAACAACATTGTAAAGACAAACAACTCTGAAAGAGGACCAATAACTATTCCAGAGGACCCATGATGAAATATTCTACCCACCTCCTAACAAAGAAGTGATGGACTTAAGTTGCAGAATAAGACATATAGTTTTGATTATGACCATTGCAAGAATTTATTTGGCTTGACTATGTATATTTGTTATAAAGGTATCAAGATCTTATGTGTTCTTTTTCATGCAGTGGCCAGCAGTTGGTTAGGATAGAGTTGCCTCCGCTTCTCCCAGAAAAATGAAAGAAAAAGAGGTTTATTGAAACATGTTTAAATGCAAGGAAAAAAAACAGAAAGAAAGCCCAAAGGAATCACAAACAACAGGACAGCCTTAAAGTTACATATTGAATTTATTACATACCTATAAAGAAAAGCAAGCTGTAACAGATATTTTCAGCTTCATGCATGCTTTTCTTTCTCTTTTCTACCATGTATATGGAAATGCTTATTTTATTTGATATTTACTAAGTTAAAACAATTTTTAAAAAAAACATGGCAGTGGTTAAGAGGGACAAAGGTGGAAGGGTATATAAGAAATGACACCCGAGGGGGTGGAGCCAAGATGGCGGCTGGAAAGCAGGGACTAGCGTGAGCTCCCCACCAAGTCCCTCCAAAAACCTATAAAAAATGGCTTTGAACCAATTCTAGAACTGCAGAACCCACAGAGTAGCAGAGGGAACCAGGGCTCTAGCCAAGGACAGCCTGGATAGTCTCTGGGTAAGGTCTATCCCACATGGAGCTGGGGGTGGAGGGGAGTGGAGCTGAGCGGAGCAGAGCCCAGCATGGGTGGCGCAGACCAACCAGACCAGGAGCTGGACGGAGCATGCCCTAGAGACCTGAATCAGTGAGCTGCAGCAGTTACCAGACTTCTCAACCCACAAATACCAAAGACAACAGAGTAGGTTAGTGGGAAAAGCTGCTGGGGACAGGGAGTTTGAGGTTTGGCCACGGCCCCTGGGGACAGCGGAGGTGGGGCAGCTACAAAACTACAGCTGCAGTTGCTTCTGGCCCCAGGCCCACCTGGTGTGAGGAATTAAGTGGC
>CM053623.1:169671305-169711801 GCA_028646595.1 Phalanger gymnotis
GGTTCTGCAGTTCTAGAATTGGTTCAGAGCCATTTTTTCATAGGTTTTTGGAGGGACTTGGAGGGGAGCTCACGCCGGTTACTGCTTTCCAGTCGCCATCTTGGCTCCGCCCCCGATTCTGTTATTATTTCATCAAGTTCTATGAAGTATTCCTTGGTAATCTGATTTATATAGCACTAAAACTGTATTAACTATAAAACTATATATAAATACATGTATAAATATAACAGATATAAAAACTATATACAACTATATAAAACCATTAACTTTGGTAGTATTATTATTTTTATTATGTTGACACAGCCTAGCCATGAACACTGAACATTGCTTTAGCTATTTAAATTGTTTATTTCTTTAAGGAGCATTTTGTAATTGAATCTATAGAAGTCTTTTATGCATATGCTTTGGGAGGTTGGTCCCCAAATATTTGATGCATTTCATAGCTATTTGGGATAGGAGTTCCCCTTCTTCTTCTGTTATTATTACACAGAAATACTGTTGATTGAATTAAATAAAATCTGGCCTCAGATAAATACTAACTGTGTGACCCTAGGCAAGTCTACTTAAACTGTTTTCCTCAGTTTCCTTAACTGTAAAATGGGGATAATTATACACCTACCTCCTAGGTTGTTGTGAGTTTCAAATGAGATAATAATTGTAAAGCAATTAAAAATTGTAAATTTGTAAATTGTGAAGCACAGTGCTAGTTGAGTGCTAGTTGATAGTAGTAGTACTAACAAACATAAAGAGAAGATGGATAAGAAAGAGAGTGAGAGACATCTTTTTTGGAAAGGGGAACAAAAATATGAAATTTAAAAACTAAAGTACAGGATTAAGTGAAAGAGAAAAGTGGAATAAAAAACAAGAAAACTGCATCAGTGGGAAGGGGAATAGAGACTTTGGCAACTTTAAATCTCAAAGATTAAAGTAGCTGAAGGAACATTAACATTATACTGTGTTTACAGCAGAAGAGGGAGTTCGAAAACAACTTTTTTCTTCACCAAAAATATGCATCTCAGATAAAAAGGGAAGTGGTCAAAAGAATCTTTGTATCAAATTTCTCTGATAAAGGCTTGGTATCTAAGATATGTAAACAATTGGGCAGATAGATGGTACAGTGGATAGTGCACTGGGCTTGGAATCCAGAAAACTTGTCTTCATAAGTTCAAATCTGATCCCAGACATTTGCTGGCTATGTGACCCTGTGCAAGTCACTTATCCCTGTTTACCTCAGCTCCTCCTCTGTAAAATGAACTGGAGAAGGAATGGCAGACCACTCCAGTGTCTTTGTCAAGAGAACCCCAAATGGGATCACTGTCAGATGTGACTGAAAGACAAAAATATCATATTCATGTTTTAAAAAGTTTAATAAGGGTGCTGGCAGTGGAAGAGGGAGAGGCTGCGGAGGACGAAGCGAGATCGGGAGGAGGTCCAGTACCATGGCACAGTTTGTATTTGAGAACGACCTGCACTCCCTGCTTCAGCTGGACACGTCTATTGCCAATGCATCTCCTGCTCGATGGCAGCGCAAAGCCAAGGAAACCCCTGGGTCCCGTTCCCCCCCACCCCTTCCCCAATGCGCACGGCCAACCGATCGCACAGCTCCGGGAGAACACCAGGCCAGACTCCTGGCAAATCTGGTTCCAAGACACAAAGCACCCCCAGTAAGGCAGATGGGGATCGCTACATCCCCCATCGAAGCACATCCCAGATGAAGGTGGCCAGCTTCCTGCTGAGCAAGGAGAATCAGCCAGCCAACCACACACCCACCAGGAAGGAGCAGCAGAAAGCCTGGTCCTTGAATCTAAATGGTTTTGATGTGGAAGAAGCCAAGATCCTCCCAGAATGCCCCTGAGGGCTATCAAAACAGCCTTCGGATGCTGTACAGTCAGAAGGCCACCCCAGGTTCCAGTCAGAAGAAGACCTGCCGCTATATCCCCTCTCTTCCTGACCGCATCCTAGAAGCTCCTGAGGTTCGAAATGACTACTACTTGAATCTCATGGATTGGAGCTGTGGCAATGTTCTGGCTGTGGCTCTGGACATGTCTGTGTACCTGTGGAACGCAAGCTCGGGGGAAATCCTGCAGCTGCTGCAGACAGAGAGGCCAGCGGACTACGTGTCCTCTGTGGCCTGGATCAAGGAGGGAAACTACCTGGCCGTGGGCACCAGCAGTGCCGAGGTTCAGCTGTGGGATGTCCAGCAGCAGAAACGGCTTAGAAACACGAGCAGCCACACAGCACGAGTGGGTGCCCTGGCCTGGAACAGCTACATCCTCTCCAGTGGGTCTCGGTCTGACCACGTCCATCACCACGATGTCCAAGTGGCTGAACACCAAGTAGCTACGCTGAGTGGACACAGCCAGGAAGTGTGTGGCCTATGCTAGGCCCCAGACGGCCGATACCTGGCCAGTGGCGGCAATGACAACTTGGTGAATGTGTGGCCCAGTGCCACGGGATCTGGGGTCCCCTGCAGACCTTCACTCAGCATGTTGGCCCAGTCAAGGCTGTGGCCTGGTGTACGTCGCAGTCCAACGTGCTGGCCACTGGAGGTGGCACCAGCGACTTACACATCAGGATCTGGAACGTTTGCTCAGGAGCACGTTTCAGTGCCTTGGATGCCCAGTCCCAGGTGTGCGCCATCCTCTGGTCCCCACACTATAAAGAACTCATCTCTGGCCATGGCTTTGCCCAGAACCAGCTGGTCATCTGGAAGTACCCAAGCGTGGCCAAGGTGGCCGAGCTCAAAAGTCACGCGGCCCCAGTCCTAAGCCTGACCATGAGCCCTGACTGCAGCAACTTGGCCTCGGCTGCCGATGAAACCCTCCTGTCTATGGCGCTGCTTCGAGCTGGACCCTGCACAGCGGCGCGAGCGCGAGAAAGCCAGTGCAGCCAAGAGCAGCCTCATCCACCAGGGCATCCACTGAGGCCGGCCCCGGCTTCCTCCCCTGCCCACTGGGTTTTATTTTTCTAATAAAGACATCTGTCCCCTGCCTCAAAAAAAAAAGTTTAATAAACAATAACTATATAGAAGACTAATACCTATTCCTCAATAAATAAAAGGTCAAAGGATATTAACAAATAGTTCTCAGGATATCAACAAATAGTTCCTTCTCCCCATCATGCTGCTTATGCAGCTCATCACTGATCTACATCCTTCTCTTGTTACCTTTATTTTCTCCATTTGCTTCAAAATCTCCTCCACGAGTCAGTCCATACTCTTCCATTCCTCGAGGTGTCAGTTCCCCACAGCAGTTCCAACTCTCCTTCCAGATTTAGCACGAGTAGATTTTTCAAGCACCAAATACCCTGAATTACACGCAGCACAAAGTCCCCATATCCTTTCAAAGAAAATCTTTAGTCACCCACATGAACATTCATCAGTGGAACCTCCTCTCACCACCAAAGCTAGACCTCGATCCTTTCCCTAATCCTTTTCTAGCTTTACTCCTACCTTCTCACTCATCCCCCTGTAGGCTCTTCTCTTCTTGAGACCACAAGGGTCAACTTACCCTCATTGATAGCCTTCAGTTTGACCTGAGCATATCACACACTCTCCTTTATCCTTCTTCTTTCCTCCCCCCTTTCATGTACATTCCATTTTGTAATATATTCCCTCCCTTCCCCCCCAAAATTAATTCACCTGTAGGTATTTCCATCTTCAACCTTGTCTCCCTGTGTATTTAGAAAGAAGTCTCTTAATGGTTTCTCTGTGGTCACTCTTTTGTTGTGGGGGTCCTTAGCTGCTACATTTGTACAGTGCTGCTGCATTTCTGTTGCCTGGTGTGTCTGAGAAGCAAATAATCTCTTCAGGTTTGTTTTTCTTTCTAAGAATGTTTCAAACTCCTCTTTGTTATCAAACATCTACCTTTCTCATATATGATGCAGAATAGTCTTGTGTTATTTAAATTTTATTTCCTTTACACGTGAAGATCTTCTCTTGATCACTAGCAGAACTTGTTTCTAAATTGACTTTTAAATTTAACCATTATGTGTCTTGAAGTTTGAGACCTTGGGTTTTTTTCTAAAGGCAATCTATAAATTATTTCAATTAGTATTTCATTATCTGTGTTTAGAAATTCTGAGAAATTCCCTTGCATTATTTCTTATTATTCTTATTATATTCTTATTACGGTATTCAGGGTTTTTTTGTCTTGTCCTATTCTTCTGGGAGACTTATGATCCTTAGGTTGTCTCTACACACTCTATCTCTAAGATTAGTATTTTTTCTTGAAGAGGGAACATATTTTCTTTTAATGTTATTTTTTTTCTTCTTCTGGATTGTCCTTCACTTCTGTGTATTTGCATTCCAAACTATTATTCTCTCTTTTGTTTCTTTGGTGACTTTTGCTATCACAGATTCCAGTTTTTCTATTCTGCCTATTATTTTTGCTATGTAGGCCGTAAATTTTGCTCTCATAGTTCTCATTTCACTTTTTTTGGAGGGTGAAGGCAGGGCAATTAGGGTTAAGTGACTTGCCCAAAGTCACACAGCTAGTAATTGTGTCAAGTGTCTGAGGTCAGATCTGAACTTAGGTCCTCCTGACTCCAGGGCCAGTGCTCTACTCACTATGCCACCTAGAAGCCCCCTCATTTCACTTTTAAACCACTCAGGAACAGTGTGTGGTAGTTCTGTGTTCTCCACAAATTGCACAGGGCTCTCTGTCTCATTAAGTTGTTGGGTTGTTCTCCTTTGTTTTGCAATATTTATTCACAGATGCCTGAACTTATTTGCTACATCTGGAGGCTTTATTTACTTCTGCTGTTGCTGTTTTCCCTTTTGGTTTATCTGTTTATGTTCCAGCTCTTTGAGTTTTTTTCTTCCTGAGATCTTTGGTAATTTCAGGTGCCTCATCCCCCTCCCTTATTTTCCCCTATTGCTCACTTTCTGACTCCCTCTTCTCTAATGGTGATTTCCCAGGAGGCTGGATCTCAAAGCTTCTCAGTCTCCTCCCATAGTGGACAATTTATGGTTTATTGGTCTAGGTCTCAGCTAGTTTTTGGGGGGACACAATTGGCCCCAGATGAATGCTGAACTCTTAGGCTTAGTAGAATGCCACAAGCATCCCCTCTCAGCCCCCCATACACACACAGTGCCTGTCCCAGTGTCTTATACTGCTCCCTCAGTTCTCTGAACTGGCACCATCAGTTTAGAGAGCCGTTACTCTAGTGCTACAAGGTTGATTTCTGTAGTTTGGGCCTCTGAGATTAGAAGTGGTGGTGGAATGGAGGGAGTTAGGCTCTAATTCAAGTCCAGACACATGTACTGCTTCTTGCCCTCTATTCCTCTGCTCTCTTGTAGAAATTGTCAGCAGCATTGAATGGTACCACTGCAGCACTGTCTTTCTGTTGTGCCCCAAGCAAATTTCCATCTCCTGGAACCCGGGTCTCTACAGCGCTGGAAAGAAGGGGGCGGGATAACCATGGTTTGGAATTGAATTATGTGCAAACCTATATGTCTAGTCCTTGGGTGGTTACTGCAGCTTTGCTGCTGGTATTGTAACGGGCAGTGGAGGAGGGAGAGCTGAATGAGATTAGTTCATGAGTCTTTCTTTTTTAAACCTTCCTTTGAATTCTGAGTGTTCTAGACCATGGAGAGAGCTAAATTGCTCTATCTTTGGCACATAATTTCTGTTTGAATGAGATTTGAGAAGTTACATGGATCAGAGAAAATGTTTAGTCCTCTATCTTGTTAGTCATATGACCCAGAAGTCCTAGTTTAGTGATTTTTAAATTTTTTTGTCTCTTTTTAATTTTCAAGATTCCTATTTTCATGTTTGGTTGGGTTTTTGTAATTTATCATTCTTCTAGTTTTTTAGTTGTATATCCAAATCCCTGATCTGTTCTTTTTCTTTTCTCTGGGAGGCAATCAAAAGTTAAGTGACTTACCCAGGGCCACATAGCTAGTAAGTGTCTGAGGCTGGATTTGAACTCAGATCCTGTTACTGGCCAGTGCTCTATCCAATGGGCCACCTAGCTGCTCCCTTTCTCTCATTCCTTGATCAAAGTATTTAAAAAGAGAAATTGTCGCCTAATTACTATCTAGATTGAATCCCAAAGTTTCGGCATGTTGTTTCATAGTTTTCATTTTCTTCAATAAACTTATTTCTGTGATTTGTTCACTGACCCCAATTCCTTAGGATTATATTATTTAGTTTCCATTTAAATTTGAACGTTCTCATAAAATTTTCTTTATTGATTGAAATTGATCATAATTTCTATTGTATTTTGGATAGTAAAGAATATGCTAAATATTTAGGCTTTTCTGCATTTGTTTATGTGCTTTTTGTCTTGCTACATTATCAATTTTTGCAATGCAAAGCTGGGAAATGTGTATACTTCTTTCTTTTCTTATTGCCAGAGATTCATCTTATCTAACTTTTCTAAAATTGTACTTTGCCCTTAATTTGTTCTTGTTTATTTAAGATCTGTCTAGTTTTGAAAGTGGTTTCCAACTAGTATAGTTTTGTTAGCCAAACAAAGGATAGATGCAAATACAAAAAGGTAAAAAGGATAATTCTGATTTTGTGAAATTAAAAAGATTCCTCATAGATCAAATTAATGCATCTAGGATAAGAAGGAAAGGATCGCCTACAGGAAAAAATATTTGTATCAAATTTCTCAGAAAACATTTTGGTATCCAAGCAACTAACAGATATATAGATAAAGACTTTTTTAATCAAAGCTATTCCCCAATAGATGAGTCATCAAAGGATATAAACAAAAAAAGTTCTCAAAGTTTTCAAAAGAACAGTTGCAAACTATTAAAAACCTTATGAACGAATGTTCCCAATAACTAGTAATAAAAGAAATGTAAATCAAAAGCCCCTCAAGTTTCACCTCATACCCAGAAAACTGGCAAAGATTACAAAAGATGGGAATCATTGACGCTGGATGGGTTAATGAACAGATATACACACACATATATTACTGAGAGAGTGATTTCAAACAACTATTTTAGAAAACAAATTTGGAGTTATGGCAAATAAACTGCCTAAAATATCCATACCCCTTGACCTGGACATTCTCCTACTAGGCATATACCCCAGAGAGGGGGTGGGGGAAGGGAAGAAAAATAAGATATCGAATTTTTCAAGAAAAAAAGGGGAAAAAATTTACGTGATAATTATATAATTAAAAGAGCAAGTTGTACATAATAGATATGAAATTTCATGCACAATCATCTTTTTTATTATACTATTATGGAAATGCTTGTTTTAGTCCATAAATTAAAAACAAAATACAAAATTTTTTTAAAAGAAATATCTTACATAAACCAAAATACTTATAGAAAAAAAATTTGTGGTAGAAAATAACTGGAAATAAAGTAGATATCCATATTCATTAGTTGGGGGAATGGCTAAGTAAATTAAATGTAATGGAATATTACTGTTTAGTAATTATTAGTAAGAAATAGCTAATTATTGAATACAGAGATATATGGAAAGACTTGAATGGATAGAGAGTAAAGTAAGAAGAGCCAACAAAATAATAAAAACAATGATTACAACAATGTAAATTGAGAGAATACCCATCAAAAATAATTGAAAGAGAACATGGAAAAATTACAAAGAAAAAGGATGGTCAGAAGGAAGAGATATGAAAAGATATCCCCATACACATATTCTTAATTTCCTTATCCTGATGACTAAATACATTTGTATAAGCACTCCTTTGGGTTTCCACCTTGGCTTCTGTCTGGTAAAGGGAATCAAAATGTTGGACCCCCATTAGTCTATAGGAAAGTAGGAGTAGGAAGTAGGAAGGATAGAATATCACAAGTGTAACTCCTTGCATATAAGGAAGATTTTGTTATCCTTTTCAGAGTTCAGTTTCTCAGGATCCATGGAAATGGCAATGTCTAGTTTCCAGGTGTTAGATAATAACTCCCAGAATAGCCCCAAGGATTCTAGATAGTAATTCCTAGAATCATAGTGATAGGCAGTCCTACTGAAGCTGCGCCATGAGATATAGGGGGTGACATAATTGATATTTACTACACTTATGCAGAATGATGATATTGCTAAAGTTGACCTGTGAGGCCATTATTGGCAAGATGCCTTGTTTGTCTGTTGCCCTATAAAGCAAGTGGTCACTGGTCAGTGGGTGGGGGAATCCATGGGTAATCCATGGGGAACCCATGAGGGAAACCAAGGGGAACCCATAGGGAAATCTATGTGTGCCTTGACCAGCCCCCATCAAGGCTTGAGGGGATTTAGGGGAGCGCACAAGCTGTACCTGTCTCAATTGACCCCATCAGTATGTAGGGGTACTTGCCCTTCCCCCTTGCCAGCCCCTGTGAGAAGAAGGGAATGTTGTAGGAGCTAGTGCTCCCATTATCAGCAATTTCCTTTGAGAAGACTAGACTAGAATAAAGCTGAATATTAACCCCTCCAACAGTGCTTCTTGTGTGTTATCTGTGAAAAACTCCAACTTGCACTTTTTCTCATGGGTTTGGTCCCGATAGGTAAACTGATATCTGGGGTTTTAGGGGTACCTTGTGGGACTACTCATCCAAAACAGTAGTTCATGAGCACCCACCAGTGTTCTTCTCCTTAATAATCAGCCAATAGACACAATTAACTGTTAGATACAAAAGTTCCCTTCCCACCCCTATAAACCTGAGATGAACACTCCCACTAATATACACAGACTCCCTAGGAATAGTAGGCACATAGAGCATAATGTCAGTGAGGCACATGGAGCAGAAGCAATTCACAATTCCAGTATTGTGGGGCCCCAATATTCTTTCTCAACTGTGGAGTGCTCCCAAAGCTCTCCCTTGAGAGGAACATCTTTGCTGAGGGGATCTGAACTACCAGGGTCTGCTCCTCTCCTCAGCTTGACTCATAATTGCCAGGGTAAGCCCTCTCTTGAACCTCAAACTGGCTTTCTTTTTTATTGCTAAAAGTCCTGATCCTTGAAGTTGCTTTTCTCTTCAGTGGCTATATCTCTGTACATTTGTTTGTCTGGAGTGTCTCTATCCTTCCACTGTGCCTCCAACTGACTCTCTAGCTATTGGCTTTGCCTACAGAATGAGGGAGAAGGAAAGAGAATTTCTCCTGCACAGAAGTCTCCATAGGTATCTCTTCGATTGCATTCACTGGAATTTCTCCAAAACTGAAAAACTCTCTCTAAGGCTTAGTTGTTTAAAGCATCAAGGGGACATGGCTAATTTTTAGCCTAAGTGATCATATTGCCCCTTCTGAGTCACTCAAGAACAAAATATTTCAAAACTGGTACCCTTGGTTTGTTACAAAATAATTTCTTAGGTGAAAGGGGCAGGAACTTCAATGCAAGGACTCCTTAGAATGAATTTAATCAATCAATTTACAAGGATTTTTTGAGTGTTTGACATTTGAACTCTTTGAAAACTTATACCCAAAATCTGATTCTCCAGCTTCTTGTCCCAAATACCTTACTATAATGGTCATCCTTAATCTCTTCTAAAATATTTCACAGGATCTTAGATTTAGAGTAAGAAGGGATCTTGGAAATCAGTTAGCCCAACTTCCTCACTTTAAAGATGAAGAAACTAAGGTCCAGAGAGTGTGGGTGATTTGCCCAAGATCACAAAGGTGTTCTGTTCAATTACATCCAGGTATGGATTCCAGACCAGAATGAAGCTACACAAGAAAGTCAGAGACAGAGTAAGATTTTGGACAAAGGTACATAACTTAGCAGTATTTACAGGTTTGCATGTGACTGGGATCTGAGAGGCTTCCAAGAGGCTAGGAACTCTCAGTGTGGCAAAGGCTTACAGATGCCTGGGAAACAGTGCTGATCACAGGAAGCGCTGGAGTAGAGATGGGGCATGTTGAAGATGCCAGACAGAGGGGCAAATTCAAGTAGGGAGGACAATGATGAAACCAACTACTGCCATGAAACTCCTTAGCCCAAGTGAGATAGAGAGGGTAGAGAGAGCTCCATACTTTAGTGTTTCTACCCCAAGCTGTACCCCATTTTCTTCAAGTGCTTGCTTAGTTGATGTTGGCAAATCCAAAACCCATAATTCTTTACCCTGACTCTTCTTCCCTTGCCCTGGGGAATGTGGTTGGGAAGATCTGTGGGTGATAATCAGTCTGAGCACCACTCAGAATAGCTATTAAAAAGTGCCAGATTCATGTGTGTGGCTAGAATGTGTATTGCTTGTGAAATGATATGAAATAAAGATTGGCTGATCAGATGGAAAGGAAGAAATATTCCATTCCATCCCTAAATCAATATTGAATCAGGGCCAGAAGTACTGTCCTACAAGTCCCAGAGTGCTCTGGTTTTTAGAAACACCAGAATACAAGTGCACTGAATACTTTCTGATAAAGCTACTTGGCCAGTGCCCATAGGGTAGCCAAAATGCATTTAGAGTTTAAGGTTTGCAAAGTACTTTACATACAATAGTCCTGCTGAGCTTTTCCCTGCTCATGTAACATCTAGAGTATTCTCTTGGTGTGCATACAACATTTTGTAAGGGATATTGGCAAGCTGGAAGTGGTCCAAAGATGGCCAGATCATAGACTTAGAGTTGAAAGTGGTCTTGGAAATTATCCAGTAGAATGTCAGCTCTTTGAGGGTAGGGACTGTTTTTGCTCTTTGTAACTCCAGTGCCTTGTACAGAGAAAGAATTCAATAAATGTTTGTTGAATTTAACTTAATCTAGTCTGACTTGCCCAAGGTCACACAAGGGATTTGAACCCAGCCAACTCCAAATCCAGCACCCTTTCTACATCATCTTGACATGCAAACTGTGTCATATAAAGAATGGCTATTGAACCTGGGGGAGTGGCGAAGGGAGGTGGAAGGAGAGCAAGACATGTAGCTGTCTTCAAATACTTGAAGAAGTGTCATATCAAAGAGACATCAGGCTTATTCTACTTGGTCCCAGAAGGGAGAACTAAGCCCTAAGATTCTATATAAAGGATCTATATAAAGAAAAATTACCTAACTTGGTATAACAGGAGGAATGGACTTGCAAAGAAACTTGGGTATACTCAGACACTAACTCTATGACCTTTCTCAAGTCACTTAAGCTCTTTAGAGTTCAATCTCCTCTGTAAAATGGGTAGATTGGATTCATTGACCTCCATGGTCCCTTCTAACTTTAAAACTATGATCTTATGATATCCAGTCTCTGACATGTACTATCCTGAGCAGTGTACAACCTGTCTGCATTATACTTCCCTCACATGTTCATTTGTTGAAGAAGACCAAAATGGCATCATGATGTCAGGGTCAATGTACCCTATGTTTGACTGTGGCTGATCAAACCAACATGACCTCAGAAGGCTCTACCACAGGTTGGACATGGATAGTCTGTATGGACGTTTGGGAAAGAGATGCCTCTAAATTTGCATGTATCATGATGTCTCAAAAGAGCTGGAGAAGGAAATGGCAAACCACTTGAGCATTTTTGCCAAGAAAACCCCAAATGGGGTCATGAAGAGTCAGACATGACTGAAACAATTAGACAACGACAACAAAAAGCTTTAGCTCCATTAGCACAGTCCTCACATGTAAAATAAAACTTACTCTATTTTCCCTTTATGAGGAAAATACTTTTTTAAATCTCAAAGTACTGTATAAATAAAAGCCTGTTCAGAGCTGAAATGGGATGTTAGTAGTTTCCTTGCAGCAGAAGATATTTAAGCTGAGGATGGATGACCATTTTAAAAAAATATTGCAGATGAATGAGGATGATTAGATCAGGGCTTCTTAAACTTTTCCACTAGTGACCCTTTCCACCCAAGAAATGTTTACGCAACCCCAGGTACATAGGCATATAAAATAGGTATACAAATCAAATATTTAGTGATAATAAATCATAAAGAAACGTGTTTTAAAACAATTCTTTGGTATACATATCATTTTACCATTTATTAAAGATGAAGGCAAATCCACATACTAATGAGATGGATTATTTTTATATGAAGAATTAAATCTTGGTGGAATATCTGATACTGCAGGACATCTTCAATGTTTTTGAGAGTTGATTGATATTTTGATTTTATAATCATCGATGCTGTGTTCAGAACCAAGGCTGCAGTGAAGTTGAGTGATGCAATATGGGCAAGCGCTGCCAGAAACACCTTGGATTTATTATACGTTCAATTTCGAATTAATTTTTGGTCATTGCATGTTCATAAACCTTTCAATGTTGCCAAGTTTTTCACAACCCCCATGTTCAGTTATGTGACCCCATATGGGGTCCCAACCCACATTTTAAGAAGTGCTAGAGTATGGCGCAGCTAGGTGGCAGAGTAGAGCGCCTGGAGTCAGGAAGACCTGAGTTCAAATCTGACCTCAGACACTTGACACACTAGCTGTGTGACCTTGGGCAAGTCACTTAACCCAAATTGCCTTGCCTTCCCCCTCAAAAAAACAAACAAAAAAGAGTGCTGGACTAGATGACCTGAGGTATTTTCCAACTCCAGGATTCTATGATTCTATAAATCCCCATATTCAAGTATATTACAATTTAGTTGGGGAGTCAAAATAACCTGGAAGAGGCAAAATTGAATAGTATAAAGCAGGCCTGCACAACCTACTGCCAAAAGAATTCAAGTGACTGTCACATGACCTGGGGCAACCAACCATCCTGCACATGGTTCAAATCCTGGTTTTCCCATTTTTTACTGGCGTGAAATTGGGCAAATCATTTCACCTCTCTGGGTCTCAGTTTCTGCATTTGTAAAATGAAGGGACTTTTCTAGCTCTAAATATAAAGCAGGCGGGAAGGCAATAATCATTTAGTAAGTACTTACTATTTGCCAGGCCCCCCCAAAAAAAGACAAAGAGCCACATGATACGGATTAGACCTGTCATTTCATTGGAATTAGGAGCTCCTTGTGAAGAACTTTCTCTACCAATGAAGGTCGGCACTTTCCTTGCAACGTGTTTCAATGCCAATTTTCTACTCATTAAGTAATACTGTATCTCTTCTTCATAACCAAACTTCTAGAAAAGACATCTATATTATTTGTCTCCAATTCCTCACTCTCATTGGTTTCCAAACCCCTTGAAACCTGGCCTTGGATAGTAATACTCAATTGAAATTGTTCTCTCCAAGGTTAACAAACTCTTTTAAGGAGCTTTTTTCTCAGTTCTCATCCTACTGGATATCTTTGTGGTTTTTTATTTACTGGATCTGTGATTTCATTTGTAATGCAAACTGTCAGAGAAGAAGACTCCTTCTATCAATGCAGACCAGCATCTACTCTTCAACTTACGAATTTAGAATTGTCCAGGCCCCTGAAAAGTTAAGCAGTATGCTTAGGATCATACTGCCAATATGTCAGAGGCAAAATTTGACCCCAGGTCTTCCGGACTCTAAGACTTTCCCTTCCCTTGACTTCTGTGATACTTCTCCCTCCTGCTTTTCCTCCTTGTCTAGACATCTATTCCTTGTTTCCTTTGCTGAATTTGTCTCCCTCACACTAAGCCTAGGTCTCCCTAAAGGCTCTTTTCTGAGTCTTTGCCTCTTCTCTATGTTTACTTTCTCTCTTGGTAACCACTTCCACAGATTTAATATGCATTTCTAAGCATATGACTCTCAAATCTATACAGCCAGGCAAAATCTTTCTTTTGGACTGCAATTAGGTATAACCAATTGCTTGGTAGGCAACTCCACCAAGATGTCTCATCAACATTTCAATCTCAACATGACCTAAATGGAACTCCTTTTCTCCTCCCTAAAGATGACTAAACTTTCTTATTTCTGTTGAGGATCCCACCATCCTTCAAGTCACCCATGTTTAAAACCTTTGAGTCCTCCTCGACTCTTCCCTCTCCCTCCATATCCCATTCTAACTCCACGTTATCTTTCCCCTTCTCTTTAATCACAAGATTCTAGTTCAAACTCTCATTACCTCTAGCTTGTACTATAGCATCAACCTCCTAATTGGTTTTCCCTACTTCAGTCTCTCTTTTCTCTAATACCTCCTCTGTGCAGCTACTAATCATCCTAAGGAAAAGTCTGACCATGTCATTCACCTAATCAAAACTATTCAGTCACTCCCTATTTCTTCTATGATAAAATTCAACCCTGTATCTGAAACTTTTCAAAATCTTGGAAAGAATTCCAAAAATGCTTTTCTAGACTTATTTGATGTACTCTCTTTTATACATGTGGTATTGTAACCAAACTGGCCTACTAGCTAGTCTCCAAATTTGACATTTTATCTCTTATTTCACTGTCTTTACACATACGCTGTCCTTCTTGCTGGAATGTTTTCCTTTTTTACCTTCACTTATTAGAATCTCCAGATTCCTTTAAGGCATCAGTTTAGACGCTACCTTCTTAGTGAACTCTTTCCACCTAAATGTTAATACTCACTCCCTCCTCAAATTATATTATATTTACATTTCCATGTATATGTATATGTATATTCCCCAATAGAATGTAAACTCCTTAAGGGGAAAAACTGTTGATTTCTTTGCTGGTTCTGGCACCTAGCTGTAATAGCAATTTAGATTTGAAGATCTTTCCCACCCAATAATAGGCCATGTGACCAGCTTACATCACAGGGAGCCTAAGTCACATGGGATGGGAGGAGCTTACTGACAGGAAAAAAGAATTTGTATCACAGGAAATGCTGAGAGAGCCATTATGGCTATTAATGGCTGTAGTGATAGAGCTGAGATAAAGAAAGTCGACCTGTGACAACTATACTGTGAGTTTTGTGGGACCACCCCAGCAGGGAGTCGGAAAGGTTCTGAGATGGTGAGGCTCCATGCTGTGATACTGTGTTTTAAGTTCCTTGCTGTCATGATAAAGTGGGGTCACTGGTTGTAGGAGCAAATTGTCTGGTTATGGGGTATGGTTGTCTGGTGTCTGAATAAATGTTTTACTTCCTCTGCCTTCTATGTGGAGAATCTTTCATACTTTGCAATAGAGAACTACATGGCTTATTGCCTTGCTGTTACACTAGCTCAAAGTCATGCACAAAACCGATGCTAACTAAATGTTTGGTGAATTATATTGCTAAATTAAATGGCCCTTTCTGTATACTCATTCTCTAGACCCATCCTTTTGGCACTGTGAGCCACACCCCTCCTGCTTTGTACTCTCTCATCCTTTGGCTTCTTTGATCTGGTTCTCTCCTGGTTCTCTTCCTACTTGGCTGACCTCATATTTACTGGGTCATCATCCATCTCCCATCCTCTAGGCATGGGTATACCTCTTCTCTTTTTACATCTTCTCACTTAGGGATCTCATCTACTCCCTCAAGTTCAATTACGCCTCCTCAAATAATTCTAAAACTTAGGCATCTAGCCCTAACTTCTTTCCTAAATTCCAGTCCCACACCTCCAAATCCCAGACGAACCAGTTCATCTATGTCCTGCTGGTACCTCAAATCCAAAATGTCTAGAACTAAACTCATCTTTCCTAAACCCACCCTCCTCCAAATTCCCCTATTTCTGACAGTAGTAGGGTATATCTTGTTTAAAAGGCTCAGAATGACAAATTATATAATATAAATGCAATAGCATCTTATTATACAATAAGAAACAATGAATATAAGAAATTCAAGAGAGATTGGCAAAGATGGAAAAGTACAAGGACATAGCTTTCTCCTACAAATACTACAAGAATGATCTGAGGAAAGTACCAGAGTAATGATCAAGAAATCCAAGGAGAAACCACAGTAGGTAATTTTTCCAGTCTCAAGATCAAAAATTTAGCTCATAGAACCTCATAATTAACTGATAAGAACTGGATCCAACAACATTCTACTAGAACCCCATTTAAAGACAAACCTGCAATTGTGTTGCCTAGACTCAAATCAGAGTCCAGAACCTACTAAACCATCTCTGAAATCTTTGAGAAACATACATTCAATCTAAGCCATCTCTAAAATCTTTGAGGAACATACATTCAATCTAAGCCATCTCTGAAATCTTTGAGGAACATACATTCAATACCCAGCAGCAAGGACCCTTGATCAAGATCATACAAAACCCTGATAGTCCCTCAAAAGTATTCAGAATCTTGCCCAAGGACAAAGTCCCAATTTAGGAAGTAAGGCTCGAAGAAACAACAAAAAGACACAGATGATAAAGAGCTATTTTTGAGACGGGACACTCAAGGCACAAACACAGAAAAAGAGAATAACTTACAAAGACTCAGAGAAAAACACAGCTTAGCCACAAGGTCAACTAAAATTACTGTTAAGGAATGAAGCAAAACATTTTAAAAGGATTAAAAGTGATACTATAAATGAAATGAGAGCTCTAGAATAAATAATGGGAAAAGAAAAGAGAGTACTAGAGGAAAGACTTGGAAGAAGAATTAACGGTTTAGTATAAGAGCTACAAAACCTTATCCTAGTAACACATTCCCTGAAAATTATAATGGATCAAACAGAAATTAATGATTCCACAAGACAGGAAGAAATATAAAAGCAAAGTCAGTTAATTCTTCACTAGTCATTTCCTATCACCCAACTCCACACCAGGTACATTTGCCCTATGAAGGTATCCTCCATTCTTTAACCCCTTTTCCACCTACACACTTCTAGCTGATACATAAGGATGAGTCCACCCTGAAGCCAATGATTAGTGAGTGTCAGTGACTCAATCACTCAATGATTGGAGAGTCTGTGCCAGGAAATTTCCATTTCTTCAGATGTCCCAGCTGTGCTGTTCACTCTCCTCTGCTGGTTTATCCTGTGGCCTGCCTCATCTTCCATACCAGCTGCCTGGCCCTGTGGAGATGATAATCTGCCTGAATTCATTCTTAAATAATTAGCACATTCCCGCTTTGTCATATTATCCACCTTCCAGTAATTCTGAACTCTCAACTATCACTGTATGAACCTCATTCCCCATTCCTTACTCCCTTGTTCCCATTCCTCTCTAGCCATCTCCGCTCTCCCCAGGGTCCCACTCCAGGTCTATGCAGCTGTTCTTATACGCTTTCTAGAGTGCCTGCCCCACAGGTAACAAACTAGCTTTCATCTTAAACCTTCTCATTTCTCATTCCTTTGATCTTATACTCACTGAGACCTGGTTTCCTCCTAATGATAGTTTTCTCCACCACGCTTTCCTGGGCTGGTTGCATTTCCACTCATATACCACCACCACCACCACCACCCACGCTAATTTCCCCACTTAAGGTAGGGGAATTGAAACACTCTTTGATCCCCATTGCCATTTCCAGCCTTTCCCTGTATATCACCATCACTCAGTAACCTCTTTTGGCTGAGTTTAACAGGGTTGTATCCATTGCCCCATCAATAGCCTACTGTCAGGTTAGTGCACCACAATAGTAGACAACAACATCAGTTCTTATCCCTTCTCTACTTGTTCCTGGTTCATTTCCTTGTTAATTCTGATCCTGGGCTCTAAGACAATTAAAGGTTATTTTCTGATTTTTCTTCACAAATTAACAGGAACCTCTCTTACTAAAGAGTTATAAGCTTTCATCCTACTTTACCATCTAAACTGGGAGAAAAAAAACCCTTTTCCTATAAGAAATATTTCTTATTGAAAGAAATATTTCTTATCTCCTTCAATATCCACCCTACTCAGTCTCATAGGCTTAAATAAACATTAATATTTCTGGTTATACAATTAATAGTGTAACAAACAAGACCGACATTTAAATATTTCAACTATGTATCACAGTGAAAAAGATCACATCTATGACAACTGTTAATTTTCCTTCAACTCTGGAAAAGCAGTCCTATCATTCAGCCCTCTCAAGAGGCTCTTAAGAATTCTCTTTAGGATACCTTCTTCACAGCATGAGTTCAACTCAGTCTTCTCAGGAAATGTCTCTTCAGTCTTTCTCAAAGATAAGTTTACGCTATCAATCTATTTGTACTTCACATAATCTCTCCAGCCATGACAGTTAATGGTCTCCAGACAATGGTTAAACTGTAACTTTCTTCAAGATTCTACTACCTTTTAAAGATAGTCTCTGTAGGAAGAATTCTTGATACTGATGTTACATTTCTGCCAACAGGAAAATTTTTTTTCTGTTTCTAGAAAATCATTAGTAGAAGATCAAATACGCTTTGATAGTATTTATAATAAATATATTACAATGCAAAACTCTACTTAACAAATTAAGTATTCAAAATATAGGATGTCCAAATGTCTTAGTGTAGTTTTAAGCTTTATACGACTTCAGAAGTAATGTACAAACTTGCAAAAACATCATATGAAAGATAAGTTATTTAAAATTTTAAAATCTTGACATTCCTTATTAAAATTCAACATATCCACCATCTTGTGCTATACATCACTCTAGTCAGCTGCTGTTCAGTGACTGAAAAGATCACATTTGTAATCCTAGCCTAATGATCATCCAAAGAAAGAGGTTTTGATACGTAGATGACAGTTTTGACATGACCCCACTAAAAAAAAGTCTAATGGAAACGGATCAGATGACAGAGGTGGCCAATCCACCAGTCTGAGAAAGTGTCATCCAGAAACTCTCACACACACAATGCATAATGACAGGGTGCTCCATCTTATTAAAATTAAAAGTTTATTATTTTTTTAAAATCACAAAGCTAAATGAGTATAACAGAAATAAAATAATTAAACTTTCAAATGATGTTTTGCTAAGCTTGCAGAATTTATATTTCTGAAGTTATAAAGTTTTTAAATGCACATATATGTATATAGATATATATATCATGCCATTCATGCAAAATGTCTTACAATATAGATTGCTCCAGTAGGGTCACAACCCACAGTTTAAAAAACGCTGACAGGGTCAAGAGTGAAAAAAGTTTAAGAAGCCCTGCATCTAGATCAGGGGTTGGCAAACTACTGTTCACCCTGAATCCCACAAAGCAGTGAGCTAAAATATTTTAAAATGTAAAAACCATTCTCAGTTTTCAGGTCAAATTTGCCTACACCTCTTCTAGAGCCTAAGAAAAATATGATATCTTGCAATATATTCCAACTGCTTTGTGTGTGATTTTCTCCCTAACAAGATTGTAATAAGCTTCTTCAGGAACCATTATAATCTACTTCTGTATGCCTCATGACATATCCATACCTTAGGACAGACAGAGACATCAAGGATCCAAAGTTAGAAGGGCGCTTTTCTATCATAGGATTATAGATTAAGACCTAGAAAAGATATCAAAGATCACCTAGTCCAGAGGTGGGAAACTGCAGCCTCAAGGCCACATGAGGCCCTCTAGGTCCTCAAGTGCCACCCTTTGACTAAATCCAAACTTCCAACTTGGATTCAGTTGAAGAGCCACACTTGAGGACTTGGATTCTGCCAAAGAGCCTCACTTGAGAACCCAGAGGGCCACATGTGGCCTCAAGGACTCAGGTTCCCCACCCCTGACCTAGTCCATGTCCCTTATTTTACAGGCAAAAGAACTGAGGCTTAAGAAAGGTAAGTGACTTGCTCAAAGTCACACAGGTCATCAACAGCAAATTTGGGATTTGAACACAGATCCTTCAGTCCCCTCATTTTATAGGTAAAGGAGACTTGTCCAAGATTACACAGGTGGTAAATAGCAGAACCAGGTCCTCCAACTTCAAAGTTAGCTCTCTTTCCACTAGAACGCACTGCTTCAAAAGGTTCCATTGGAGCAATCAAAAGGATTGGTGAAAAAGTCATGGGAAGGGAGTACAGGAAAGATTTCCTGAACAGTAGTTCATAGTACTCCTGATCTCAGGGTATATCTAGAGGCCAGGAAGACATCTCCTAAACTTTATTATGTAGGAACACAACTGAGCTTGCAAAATAGTTGACTTTTAAACAGTTGATTTCAATACTCCTTTCAATACACCATAGCATAAAAGGAACTACCTAGGTTTCTATACCTGGCTGTGGTAATTTTACTGGGTCACTAAGTCTCTGAGAAAGTAAACTTCCATCCAGGGCAGTTAAATGAAGAAATTAAAATTTGGAAAGCCCAAACTGGTCAATGCCTTAAAATGTTGGGTTCGAAAAAGACATTAAAGAGCACCTACTTCAACCGCCTTATTTTATAAATAGGAAAAGTGAAGCCCAAAGAAAGGAAGTGACCAAAACCACAAGGCATATTACAAGTGGATCCAGAGCTAGGACCTAGGTCTCAGGACTCCTGTCTAAGTCTGCTTTTTCCATTCTACCTTGTTCTCTCTTCCATTGTCCCATAAGCCTCATCCGCACTGAGGCAATCTCTCAAATCCCTTTATCTCAACTCACTTATACTGGCCCATGTTCATTATGACCTACACCTTCATGTGTTCATTATGACCTACACCTCCACTTTTCCTAAAACTACTGTATGGGGCAGGGAGTACTGAGAGAGCGGCAAGCTGTGATTGGCTTCAGAAAGGAGGAAGGCAGCAAGAGACTGCATTGTAGACATCTGTAAGAGGCGTTTTCATTTCTTACACTGTCCCTGACCAGCAGGCCCAGTGCCAGCAAACCAAAGCCTTTGTCAACAGAGAGCCCTGGCTTTGTGTTTCTTGGACTGGAGAGACAGGGAAACAGAGAGAGAGAGACAAACAGGGACAAAGACAGAGACAGACAAAAAACAGAAAGAGAGAAGAGAGCACACACATGCCTGAGCAAAGAGTAAGGCCTCTGGAAATTCTGACTCTCCTCCAGGAGAAAGAGGGTGAAAAGAATAGACTTCTAGACTGTAGAAGCTCCGGCAAATGTTCTGGTTTAAACAAACAAGAATAAATAAGATTGAGAAACAGCCAAGGGGCAAAAGGAAATTACACTATAATTAAATAGAACTGCTTCCCAGATATTTGTGTGATGATAAATTTATGCACCCTGGTTGTTATGTTTTATAAACCTGGTTCAAAAAAAATCAAGGCATACTAAGCTGCATCTCAACTTGAGTTACAAAGGACACTAAATGAAAGACAAGCACTGAGGCATGAAGAGGATTGATAGAAGCCACACAGGGCTTTGCCTATTAGCAAAATAAATCCAAGTTGGGCTGGATTGAAAGGAAGAACTCTGGGGACTAGGGCACAGAAGGGAAAGCTACCAAGATCCCCACTTCATTTCTATTGGCCGGCTTGAGGCAAATAGCGAGGTTAGTACAAGGGACGTAGTTCATTTGTTCCCCCAAAGATTTGCCACTTTATACATGGAAGTGTACTAGGCTATGCTCTAGGGTATTTCTGTGGGCATATGCCAGCATACACTCAGAGGGGGTGCCCAACCAGGATATCTGCTCAGGCACAGACCAGAGCATGTGGGAAGGCAGCATTGCCAGGGTATTTGCATAGGCACAAACCAGCATATGCATCAGAAAGGAACACTGCTGGGTAGAGAGTAAGGCTTTACCTACATTAATCATTCTCTGGTAGTTTTGCTTTGGTTTACGAACCTGTGGCAAACGCAGAAAGACCAATAGGCCCCCTGGCTGGGCTGTTTTTTCTCCTCCCAGCTGCTTCTGTCTCTCTCGGGCTCCTGGACACAAAACAGCTGAGCAGAAAAACAACTAGCCACCTGCTCCCTCTTCGCCCATGATACCGCCCCAGTCCCCAAGTCCCACCCCTTCTTCAGCTTACTCTCTCCCTCAATTCCTCTCTCCAGCCAAATTTTCCTGGAGCAGCAGCAGCAGCAGCTGAAACTCTCTTCCCTCCTGCAATGTTCTCTAGCTTTTCCATGCTCCTCCCCCAATGGTCAAAGAGGAATGTGCTTACAATCCTCTGCACAGAGCCCCCTTCAAACAAAACAGTTGTGCTTCCTTTCCCAAGGTGAACTCTAGGATCCCCAGAAATATGGACTTATGGCATCAACCTTCCCTATCTGCGGCTACAGAGCGTCCAGCAGCTTGACCCAAGGATTCATTCTCCAGGAATAGGAAGGCTGGAAGGGGTTAATATATAACAGTGCAGGAGACCAGCCGCAGCTCAGCAGGGTTCCTAGCTACAGAGCCAGTGCCAGACACAGTAAAAGGGAAGGGAAGTAATCCCTGAAAGGAAAGAGTACATGGAGTCCTAGAATGGAGGTCAAAGAGTCCAGGAGGCTAGAGGCTAGTTTGAACAGTATCAGGACCTGAAGTGCATCCTGGGAATGCTGGCTCTCTCCCTCCCTCTCTCCCTCTCTCCACACCCTACTAATTAAGTTCTTTTTCAAAATATAGGTTGTCACAACAGACTTCGGGTTTGAGAGTCAGAAGCTCTCAATTGTTGCTATTTAATAGGTCCCTAGTGCCAGGCAGTAGTAGGCCCCACAGAGGTAGCTAAAGAACAGGTTTCTAGTTTTTCAGGCCCTGTGCCCCCTGGCTGTTAGTAAGTTTTCCCATATTGCCTATTCAAAATTAAAAGAAATAAATTCCATGGTCTACTATGTGCATATATATAAGAACTAATATAAAAAGATTAATTTTAGTAGGATAAAATGAATACCAAATATTCCTATAACCCCTGACAAGCTTGTCATGTATACAAGTACCCCAGGTTGGTAACCATTATTCTCAAATGCCTAGAACAGTGTTCAAAGTTATTTATTTATTTATTTATTTATAAGGTTTTTGTTTATTTTTTATATTTTTTTACATTTATATTTATATATTTTATATAACATAATAGATATACAATATATGTTTTTATAATTCTATATTTATTTTATTTATTTATGTTATGTGTATATTAATACACTAATGATTACCCTATAAAACTTATGCAAAAGTAGAAATTTTAAAAGGATGAGATAAAGCTGAAATAATATTTAATCCTAGGATCATTAGGGAGACACTGGAATTTATTAAAGCAGTGGAATGACGTGATCAGTTCTATAATCTAGGAAAACCATTTTGGCAGCTGCATGGAAGAAGGATTGGAGAGGAGAAAGACTTGATTCAGGAAAGCTGAAGAAGGTCATTGCAATAGTCCAGTGACAGAGCTGACGAGGACCTGAAAGTGGGAGTCGTGTGAGTAGAGGAGACAGAGGTAAGTGATGTGGAGGTAACAGACAAATTACGGTGAATGACTGGATGGATGTGTGGATTGAGGAGGCTGAGGAGAATGAGAAGTTGAAGATGACACCAAGGTTGTGAACTTGGATGACTGGGAGGATAGTGGGAGCCTACACAGTAATTTAGAAATTTAGAAAAGGGATGGGTTTAGGAGAAAAGATCATGTAATGAGAGATGGGATCTGTGACTACTTATTCATGGCTGCTCATCTTGTGACTCACCATGTCCTACCCAAAATGAAAAGAGGGAAGCAAAGTTCTTTGTTACTCATGGGACACTGCCCTGGCAAGAAAAACTGTCCCTCCAAGAAGCACCTACCAAAGCCATAATGTGATCTGGGGGCCAAGGAGCTGGTATGCTAGAGGGTTGGAATTTTCCCAATGACACCTACCATATATACATGCCTAAATAGCAATTAAGGTTTAACAAAAAAAAAAAAATGTAATAGCATCATTAGCTTCTTTATAGCAGGTTCTGTATGTAATATAAAACTTGGCATTCTATCTCTCTTAAGAATTTATATTACTATTTGTATAAAAGTAGCAACATAGTATAATATAAGGGTTGGCAAACTTCAGCCCATGGGCCAAATCTGTCCAGCCACCTGTTTTTGTATGAACCATAAGCTGAGAATGTTTTGTCTTTTTTTTAGTAGTAGTTTGAAGGCCATGAAAGAAGAGGCAGCAGGCCAGATTTGGCCTGTGGGCTATAGTTTGTCAATCCCTAGACACTATAGTGGAATGAGCACTGTACTTGGTGGCGCTAGAAGATCTGGGATTGAGTTCTAATTCCCTCAATTTACTTGGTTCAGTAACCACAGACAAGATAATTAGCCTTTTTTTGAATATCAGTTTCTCCATGTGTAAAATGGGCATAATGATACTGGTATAACGAGACATGCATGGGCAGACCACCTAAGATGGCACCATTCATGTTGAAGTCCCTGGGGAACTGCTTAGAAGCCTGGAGGACTGGTGCGTGCATGGACGTTCCATTTTTGCCAGCTTCCTCCCACTGGCACATAGCCAAACCTGTTGGTGTCTTTTAAACGGCTAGAGACAATACGGGCCATGTGACCAGTAACATAGAGTATAAGACATTTTCTTTGATCCTCAGAACCTCTCAAAACTCTCCAAAATAAGAATTATGCACAAGAAGTAAAGCAATTACAGCTGTCTAAACAGGCAGCTAGGTGGCAGAGTGACAAGAGCTCCAGGCCTGGAGTCAGGAAGATCAGAATTCAAATCCAGCTTCAGATACTTACTAGCTGTGTGAGCCTGGGCAAGTCACTTAACCCTGTTTGCCACTTCAGTATATTTGCCAAGAAAACTCCAAATGGGGCAACAAAGAGTCAGACTGAAATGTCTGAACAACAACAGACAGGATAAGATACCAAGAACCCAAACAAGGTAATGAACTGATGAATTAACAGTAGAGAGGCAACCTTAATACCTAATAGCTCCCTCAGTACACCCATCCTCACCAGGTCCCATATTCTGGCAGGTCTGCACTTGGGACCCACAGGTTTGTGTTTGGGATTCGCTCAACAATTGCCTCGCTGGCTGCTACAGTCTCTACAAGCACTCCACCTCCACCTCTGCCCTTTACACTTCCATTCTATGACAAGAAGCAATAGAACTCAACTCTGCACCTATGCACCCCCTATCTTTCAGAGGATATGGAGGTATAGGAAACTGGAAAACTGCCTGTGCCTGAGGACAAGACAATGCAGCAGTGTTGAGCCAGAGAGAACTAAAGAGCAGGGGAAACTGGAGCCAGGTTCCATCATGTATGGGAGGCTTCTCAAGGCCAGAAAGAAAAGGGACTAAAATCCAGCCAAGGCCAGGTCTGTCCCTCCAGAAGTCACTTGAGGCAGGGACTGAGGCCTGTGAAAAGTGAATTCCCCAACATGAGAAGAGGCTCAGATAGCTTCAAGGTCTAATCCTCAGGTATCCATATGCAAAAGAGAAGGAATCAGAAAGTAGGAAACAGGGGAATATAAGGGGCAGGAGGGAGATTGGAATTACCAAAATTCTCCAGAGGAAGAAAATTCAGTTAAAAACTTTGAGCACAAGCAGACAAATCTGTTTTGAAGATATTGAGAATAGAAGGGAAGATGGCCTTTGGGACATAAAAATGTATCCAAATATCTCTGAATAAACATTGCGAAACAAAGGAAATGGATCAATGTGATGAGGCAGATCATGGAAGTGCAAGAAGACATTCCCAAATGGTTCAAGAAGAATCATGAACGAAGAATTTCTAGCCTGCCAGCAGAAATAATTGGTATAATAGGAAAAACTTGAATCCATGGTGGTTAATATCCCCAAAGAAACAAAAGAAAGAACTGATTGGAAACACAAATACACAAAAATGATGGACAATCTGGAAGAAGAAAGTTTCTCTGGAAAGCAGAAAGGAATTAGTAGAAGAAAAGGCCTCTAGAGAAAATGGGTTAAATCTCACAATACTGTGACTACAGTTGAATCAATGTTTTCTGTGGGACTAAACTAAGGATGGGAGGAAGCATAAAAGGGAAGAGGGGAAGAAGATAACAGAGGATGAGTCTTATATCCTAATCAAGTCAATGGTAAATAATGAAGGGAAAATAACTCCTGCAGTCTCTCAGGAAGGGCTATGAGAGAACAGATGAGGTGGAAAGGGGATCATATTAAAAACAAAAATATCTAAACCCATTTGATTATATCAATAGGTACAGAAAAAGTCTGATGAAGTACAACACTCATTTCATAATTTTAAAAATTACAAATATAGGCATAGAGGGGCCTTTTTGAACATCATAAAGAATATCTATCTAAAACCAAAAGCAAGTACCATATAGAATAGGGACATGCTAGAAGCTTTCCTAATAAATATAGGAATAAAGGAAAGATGCCCATTTTCCCCACTATCATTTCATATAGTTCTAGAAATGTAAGCAGTAGCCATAAGACAAAAGAAAGAATTAAAGGCTTAAAGATAGTCAAAGAAGAGATAAAATTATCTTTATTTGCTGATGACATAAAGGTTTACTTAGAAAATCCTAGGGAAGCAGAAAATATACTAATTGAGATAATGGCTTCAACAAAGTTCCAGTCTACAAAATAAACCCACAAAAAATCAACATTTCCATATAATTACAATAACAATATTATCTAATAATAAAATCTGAGTCAATAACTTAAAGGGAAGTCCCATTCAAAATAACTACAAATGTGCAAAATATTTGGGATCAATCTACCAAAGCACACAAAATGCTTGTGCAGATTAAATTACAAAGTACTTTTTAGTACAATTTAGTAGATGGAGGAATATTCAGTGCTCAAAGCTGGGCTATGCTAATATAATAAAAATGACAAAACTACAAAAGTAAATTTACATTTTTATGCTGCATCAATCAAATTATCCAAGAGATACTTTATAGAACTTGATAAAATAATAACAAAATCCATTTAGAGAAACAAACAAATCAAATTATCAAAGGAAATAAAAAATATATAGATGCAGCCTTAAGCTAAATTACAAGTCAATAGCCAACAAAATTGTTTAGTCTTGGTTAAAAAACAATGAAATAGATCACTGTAACAGATTAGAAAAGAGATTGTACACACAGGATAATTAGAAAAAATGGAACTCAATGATCCAAGGTTCAGTAAACCTGAAAACATAAATTACTGTGGAAAGAACTCCCTAAGTGATAAAACTTCTGGGAAATCGGAAAACAGTTTGGCAAAAATTAGACAGCCTTAGAGCAATACCTTATGCCATATTCCATAATAAATTCCAAATGTATATGTAATTTTAATATTGAAGAAATCTTTTTAAAAAAAGAGATCATGCATTTTTCACAGGTATAGGGAGGAGATACAGTCTTAACCAAACAAGGGACAGAGGGAATTATGAAAGATAAAATGGATAACTTCAATTACATGAAACTGAAAAGCTTCTGCACAAAGTTAATGCACCTAGGATATGGTGGGGAAAGGTTGAATGAGAAAATGTTTTTGTATTAAATCTCTCAGATAAAGTTTGGTATCTAAGGTATATAGACAGCTAAAAGAGAGAGACAGAAATAGAGACAGAGAACAAAAACCATTCCCCAATAGTTCCCCAAAGAACTGAAAATGCAAATCAAAACAACCCTAAGGTTTCACCTCACATCTAGAAAACTGGCAAAGATGACAGAAGATGATAATAATAGTGAAGGGGTTGTGGTAAGATGGGCACACTGATGCATTATTAGTGGAACTGTGAATTGGCATGAACATTTTGGAAAACAACTTGGAATTATGCAAATAAAGTGGCTAAAATGTCCATACCCTTTAACCCAGAAATTCCACTATTAGACATATACTATTATAATCATGTTGTAATAGTATATCATATTGTTATAACATCAACATAATATATTGTGTATTATAGTTTATTATAATATTATAATACACTATTAGGCAGGTTAATGACAAAAAGAAAGGCCCTGCACATACCAGGATACTTAATAAAAAAAAAAAAAAACCTTTTATGATAGAAAATAACTAGAAATAAAGTAGATGTTCACCAATTGGGGGATAGCTAAACAAATTGTCATAAATACATGTAATGGAACATTAGTTTAGAGTAAGAAACAATGTGTTGAATATAGAGAAGTACAGAAAGACTTATGTGGAAGGAAGGAACAAAGGAAGGAAGAGAGGAAGGAAAGAAGGAAGGAAAGAGGGAGAAAGGGAAGGAGAAAGGAAGGGAGAAAACATACATTTATTAGGTAGCTTCTCTGTCCCAGGCATTGTGCTAAGTACTTTACAAACTTTTCTAATTTGATCTGCACAACAATCCTGGGACATACATGCTATTATTATCCCTATTTTACATTTAAGGAAACTGAGGTGGCAGTAGTTAAGTGATTAACCCAAGGTCCCATGGCTTTTAGATATCTGAGGCCAAATTTGAATTCAGGCTGAGCACTCTCTCTACTCAGCATGAACTGACGCAGAGTAAAGGAAGTAGAACCAAGAAAACACTCGAGACAATGACAACCATATAATTCCAATTTATATTGCATTGCTTTGTCTTTATTATTACTACATTATTTAAATATATGAATGCCGGCGATGACGTTATTTCTTTTGCCATATTACTAAGCAAATGGTTATGTTGAAAACGTAAGTGTTGCCATTGTTCATGGCTGGTTTGTGTAAACAGAAACATCTTTGGGGGCTCAAGAGTTAAAGTGGTGAGTAGGGAAAACATATTCCTCCACAACAGGGTTACTCTTAGACCCAAAAGAGTTTGAGTGTAATGGCTTAATGGTGGTCCTTTTCAAGAACCTAAGCCTGTAAGTGTGAGAACAGGATAGAGTAAGTGAGCCAACCCAGAAAGTAAGTAGGTAACTATATGCATGCATGAGAGGTGTGAGACACTCCATTGTGAAGTGGCCATCCACTACTACACATACATAGATGGACAGAATATGAATAAGCAAGGTGTGATAGGACCAATATACAACAGAGTTCCTCCCTTACCCTGCCCCACAACAGAGATTTCCCTGAAAGGTGACAAAGAACCTGAGCAGTGCCTGCCTCCCTTAACAAAGCTTCTCAGTCACCCACAGGTATAAAAATGAAGTCAGGACCCCTCCAACTTGATAGGAATCTGAAAAACACTTAAGTTGCCACATCCTATCCTGTTGACCAGACATGTTTCTATACGGAGATGAATAAATTGTTTACAGTTATATGCTAACAAAAATGAGGATACAAAAGAAGTAAAGGAATACCTTCCAAAAAATAAAATATCTAAGCCAGGGGGTGAGGAATCTTTGGCCTCAAGGCTACATGTGGCTTTCATGGGTGTGGCCTTTTGACTGAGTCCAAGTTTTACAGAACAAATCCTTTTATTAATGGAATTCGTTCTGTGAAGTTTGGATTCAGTCAAAGTGCTGCACTTGAGGACCTAGAGGGCCACATGTAGCCTCCAGGCCACAGGTTCCTCACCCCTGAAAGCTATCAGAAGACTAGAGAGAGATCTTAGAAAAGGAAATAGATCTAACTGTAAAGGAGCTAACGAAGAAAACTCCTGGACCTGTTAAGATTTACAGGAGAATTCTGTCAAACTTTTAAAGACCTGTATAAAGTACCCATATTTCAAAAATTATTCTCAAAACTTGAGAATCCTTTTATGAAACCAACATAATCCTGATTCCTACACTAGGGAAAGAAGACACAGAAAGAAAACTAAAGGGCAATATCATTAATAAACATTGACTCAAAAAATTTAAACAAAATCCTATCAAACAGATTACAGCAATTTATCCAAGAAATCATTCATTATGGTCAGGTGGTATTTATACCAGGGATGCAAGGATGGTTCAGTATTAGTAAAAAAAAAGTCAATATAATTATATGTAACAACAATATGGCTAGCAGCTACTGTGGCCATGTAAGACCAACAACAAGAGCTCACAGAAGGGCTGCCAATACAGATTCTTTGATCTGCTTTTCTAAGGAAAGCAATTTTAAGGAGTTAACAATTTCAGTTTAATTAAAATGCATATATCATTCACTTAGTTCAGGGGGAAAAGATCAGCCCCCTGAACTTCAGGGCAAATACAAACAGAAATCACAAGCATATATTATAAATAGAGCAAATAACACAAACCAGTCTATCCATAGCAATACATAGTTACCAGAGAAGCACCAACATCTGGGTTACAAAGCCGGCGGGGGGGGGGGCGGTGCTATTTCAATGGCTTGCCCAGAGTCTTGTCACCCTTTCAATGAGTGCACCCCCAAAAGTTAAACCTTCTAGTACATATAACCAGTTCAGGACCCTGAGGGCTAGGCCCAACTTAGCATTTAGAGTGTGGGAAACCAGGGTGTGAGAAAGCTCTGCAATCACTAGTACCACATCATATATATATCAATGACTCTTGATTGTCTTAGGGCTGAGAAACACTCCAAGGCAACAAAAAAGATCTCACTTTACCTGCCCCATTCCAACAAAGGAGACTTATCAAAGGCACTTGACAGAAAAAAAAAATCCTGCCCTGATTAACATTACCTTATATTAAAAACCAAAGCAATGAAAACCATATAAGCATCTCAATAGAAAGAGAAAAAACTTTTGACAAAGTAAGACATTCTTTCATGCTAAAAGCCCTACAGGCATAGAAGGACTTATGTTTAATATCATAAAAATCATCTATCTAAAATCAAAAGCATCATATGCAATGGGGATACACTAGAACCTTTTCCAGTAAACACTAGGGTGAAGTATGGCTACTCATTCTTCCCATGATTAATTTATATAGTTCTAGAAATGCTAGCAATAGCAGTAAGACAAGAGAAAGGAACTAAAAGAATAAGATAAGTAAGAAGGAGATAAAATTATCTCTATTTGCCTAAGATATGACAGTTTATGTGGAAAACCCCAAGGAATCAGCAAAGATACTGAGACAATAGCTTCAACAAAGTTGCAGCCTACTAAATAAATCCTCAAAAACTGGCAGCATTTCTATATGATAACAAAACAGAAGCAATAATTGGGAGAGAAATCCCATTCCAAAAAACTACAAAATACGTAAAATATCAGTGGATCAATCTACCAAGGTGTACAAAAGACTTACATAGTTTCTACCACAAAGTGTTACTTAAAGAAGAAAAAAAACAACCTAAACAGCTGGAGGAATATTCAGTGCTCATGGCTAGGCTATGCCAATATAATAAAAATGACAATTCTAGCAAAATTAGTTTATACTTTTAATGCTATAGCAATCACATTAACAAAAGGATGCCTCATAGAGCTTGATAACATATAATAACAAAATTGATTTCGAAAAACAGAAGATCTAGACCAGGGGTGGGGAACCTGGGGCCTCGAGGCCACAGGTTCTCTACCCTTTATCTAGACTATCAAGGGAAATGATGAAAAGAATGATGAAGGGGGAAACAGCGCATCCAGTTCTCAAATTATATCAAAAAGCAGCATTCATCAAAATCATCCATTATTGGTTAAAGAATAGAGATTGATCAGTGGAACAGACTAGACAAAGGGAAATTCAGAAACAATTAAACTCAATAACCCAGTGTTTGATAAAAGGCAAAACATAAGTTACTTAGGGAAAGACTCCATATTTGATAAAAACTGCTGGGAAAACTGGAAAGAAGCCTGGTAGAAATTAGGCTAAAACCAACACCTTATACCATACTCCACATACATTCTAAATGGAAATATGACCTTAATATTTTAAAAAGTCATACTTTTAAAAAATTAGAAGAGAAACATATCATGTACCTCTCATGGCTATGGGTAAGAAATGTGCTTAAGAACATATACAATATTTCATACCAATAGGCCCATATCTCTTCATTTTTGTCATCTCTTCTCTGAGCCCAAGCATGATGATTCTAATTATAATCATTATTATTAACAGTAGTAAGAAACTATTGTTTTACTTCTGAATTTGTTCTGTTTGCTGTTCTGAATATCACCAATAAGAAAGAACTAGTTTCTAAGGTGGAAATGAAGGAAGACATCAGAGCAAAACTGTACATGCAAAAATAGTTATAGCATCTCTTTCATGTTAGACAAAAACTGGAAACTAGCAGAGTGCCTCCTATTGGGAAATAATTAAATAAGCCTTGACGTAAGAATGGAATGGAATATTGTTGTGCCACAATAAATGATCAAATAGACAATTTCAAAGAAAACTGGGAAGATTTCTATGAACTGATATAGGGAGATGTTGCAACAATTTGGCTAGCAGTGGCTGTGGGGATGAAAGACCAACACAAGCCCAACAGCAAAAACACTGCCAGCAGCGGATCTTTTGATCTGCTTTACTAAGAAAGGTAACATTAAGGGGTTAACAATCTTATTTCAATCCAACATACAAATACCATTCACTTATTTCAGGGGAAAAAGCCAGCACTTTCAGAGCAAATACAAACAAATTACAAAGATACATTATAAACAGACCAAATACAATTCGTAGTTACCAAGAAACCATCAACATCTGGGTGACCAGGGAGGCTCTTAGAGTGGCTGCCCAGAATCCCATGCCAACAATCCTCCAGGAGTGAGAGCCTCAGCAAATAGCTCTGTTCTCCCTTTTTATACACTCTTTAGCCATCATCAAACGTTATCTGAGTGACCAGAACTTAGGCTCCTACCATTGGCTCTGGTCTTCACAACTCCCCTTAGGACCCTGAAGGCTTCACACCCACATAAGCTTAGCACCTAGTAGATAGGGGTTTGGAGCTGGGGCTTTGCACCTAGTAAGGCTCAATCAAAGACAATTAATTA
The DNA here is from genome assembly GCA_028646595.1 of Phalanger gymnotis. NCBI lineage: Eukaryota > Metazoa > Chordata > Mammalia > Diprotodontia > Phalangeridae > Phalanger > Phalanger gymnotis. The sequence continues at coordinate 169,703,507 of CM053623.1, forward strand.
ATTGATCATTCTAAAACAGTAAAAAAACATCCCAACTTAATTGATATTACAGGAGAATTGAGCATAACTAGGGGAACAATTTATACAATGACAATACATCAGAGAAAAACAACTTTGAAAGACTTTTGAACTCTGATCCACTACATGGTACACCAAGAGTCCAAAAAAATGAAGATGAAACATGCCACTTATCTCCTGATACAGTGGTGATAACAAGTGGAAATGTAGAAAGTGACACACATTTTCTAATATGGCTAATGTGGAAATGTGTTTTGCTGGACTATGTAGCCATGAATTTTTTATTTTTTTTTAATTTTTGCAATGGGAATGTAAAATAAAAGACAGATTAATTCTTCAAATATTTGGTAAATGAAAAATTTCAATGTTTTACAAATGAAGCTTATTCAATCACATAGTTTTCACTAAAAAAATTAAGCTATTTGTGGGTAGGCATTGATTTTTCTTTGTATCCTTGGCACTTAGCACAATGCATGGCACCTAGTAAGCACTTCATAAATGTTTGCTGATTAATTGATTAATTAATTAATTATATTTCAGCAAGCACAAAAAGGTACTATTAATAAATAAATACAATTTTAGACACCCAGGTGTGCAGTGGATGAAGCACTGGGTGGGCCTGGAGCTGGGAAAATCTAAGCTCAAATCTGGTCACACTTACTAGCTGTGTGACCCTGAGCAAGTCATTTAACTTCTCTTCGCTTCAGTTTTCCTCACCTACAAAATTAGAGTGATAACAGTGCTTATTTCCCAGGGTCTTTGCAAGGCCCAAGATAGTAATCATAAAGTGCTTAGTACAGTGCCTGGCATATAGTAAACTCTATATAAATGTTAGTTATTATTAAAATATCATTTACTTTGCTTTATGTTTTATAACTTCTTTGATCCACTGAAGTATTCAAATACATCTGCTTATTGATTTGCATATGGATGCAATCAATCAATAAACATTTATTAACTGCCTCTTGTATACCAAGTATTGTGCTAGGCACTAGAGACAAAATTAGTCCCTGTTCCTGTGAGCTTACTTAAGAAATCCCTCTGGTCTACAGTCAATTGATCAGGATAACACTAAGCTGCAGATGACAACTGCACATCAGGAAAAAGTTTAACCCTGAGGATCCCCCCAGGAAGAGAGAGAATGATGCCTACAGAATGGCAAACATGACAATAGCTTTTCCTCTATATCTAGCCAGAATGGAATTTTCTGATCATCCATGATACTATGACTTTACCCTACATTTTGGCCCTTGATAATTTTTAATTGAGTACTTCGCTATTTTTGCCCAAATCTTTCATGAGTTATAGGGAAGTCCTTCATATGGAAACTCCCTCCACCAGTAAGTACATCAGTAGCTTTAGGTCTTAAAGATCTGCCTGGGGCAATGAGAGGTTGTGCCCAAGGTCACAAAGGCTAAGGGCTCAGAAAAAGTACTCATATCCAGGTCCTTCTGCCCCAAGGCCACATCATCGGAGCTGCCTCTCAGGGCTGCTTCATACTATAAGCAAACTGTTTCATGTATGTCATTCTCATTCTCCCCACCCAGCTGCAAGCTTCCTCAAAGTGGGGAGTGACTCACATTCTTCTTTTACACCCCTCATTACAGCACCTAGCAGGTCTCAACAACAGCAACAGTACCTAGCACTTTTTCCCAGTGACAAAGCTTGTTCCACAAGTACATGGTAAACTAAATTGGAAAATTTACTACTACTAGTACTCCTCCTCCTCCTCCTCCTCCTCCTCCTCCTCCTCCTCCTACTACTACTACTACTACTACTACTACTACTACTACTACTACTACTACTAAACTTGGAAAAAAACTATTGTGTAAAAATGGGTCTGAATTTACTGTTGAAAACTATCCCTTTCAAGTCATCCTGGTCAATTATTTCTCTCTAACCATATCTAACCATATAGATTAACTATAGAGAATGACTACTTTATTCATTTAATATTTTTGCAGCTGAATGAATTATATTTTCCTTTCAGACAAAATGTTTCATTCATAATAGCCGCATCGTGGGGGAGGGGAGGGTTGCAAGGCAGGATGGGGAATCTTTTCACTTGGGTAACTGATGTAGTGGAAGAAGGTGGTCTTGCAGGCAAATTCCTAAGTGGAGCCAAGTCTCTTCAAAGTTGAGTTTGCTCTCCCCCAATAGGCAGCGGATTCTCTTGGCTCTCACAAGGCAAATAAATAACTATGGAGACACTAAGGGTACTCACAGTTCAAGCTGTGCTCAGCTCTTTGTGCTGATCACGGAATTTAGACTCTCTTTAACCCTTTTTCTCTCTTTCTTTCTTCCTTTTTCTCCCTCCCTCTGTGAAAGGACTCCCTAGTCGAGAGTCTCAGGTTTCAGATTCTGTGTCCCTAGGAATTATGAGTTCTTTTTTTTAAACTCAGATTACACTTTTCAAGGAACTCCCAGCCCCACCCATCTGGTACAGGAGTGAGGGGACTAAATGACAGGGGGCTTCTGGACTAGGCCACTTAGCAGCTGTTTGCCAGAGGGCCAAACAGAGTCCAGAGGAGGTAATTTATTGCCAGATCTCCCCTTCCTCTTGGTACAGTCCTTCCAAGTCTAGGGGGCTGTCTGCTGGCCGCTGGCTACTAGCTACTGTCTGCAGGGACCAGAAATTCTGAGTGAGATGGCCTGGCTGCCTTTTCAGAGAAGCTGTTTAGACATGGCTTTCTGGGCCACAGATTCTCAAACTCTGCATTCTGAGCTTTCCTACCCATGGAGAACAACAGAAGGAGAAAAGGGGCAAAAGAAGGTTGGCTTGATTGTTTTAAAATTTTTTAAAAAAGAGGATTCCCTTCTCTTTTGGAGAAGCAGAAGGCAAAGAGGGAGAATGGGGAATGATTTGAAATATAGAAGAAATAACACTCAGGAGCCCTCCCTATTACCTCTGAGAGCCAGGGAGCTAAGACAATAAGCACATAACATGAAAATAAGGCCTAGTTGGAAAAGTGGACAAAAATCCAAAAAAATATTACTTGCAGAGTTAGGTAAGAACTCAGCATCATCAACAGTATTACCAAGAAACGCTGAGCCCCTGTTGTATGCAGGGGTGTGTACAGGACCCAGCTCTGCTTCAGAGTTTCATCCAAGAGAAATTATTTTTCTGGAACATAGACTGGTAATATTCATACAGAGCATTCCAAATATAGTGATGCAATGTGGTAAAGTGGTTACCAGTCCTGAATTGGGACTCAGGATCTGAGTTCAAATCCTTTCTCTGCCACTATTATTACCCATGTGAGACTGGACAAGTAATTTTATCTTTCTGGGCCTTAGTTTCCTCATCTGCAAGATAAGATGATTGGAACTAGATCAGAAGTAAGGAACCTGAGGCCCTGTAGGTCCTCAAGTGTGGCCCTTTGACTAAATCCAAACTTCGCAGAACAAATCCCCTTAATAAAGGGATCTGTTATATAAAACTTGGACTTAGTCAAAAGGCCGAAGCCAAGCACCTAGTAGAGGGCCACATGTGACCTCGAGGCTGCAGGTTCCCCACCCCTAAACTACATCAATTCTAAGATGTCTTTCCGCTCTAAATCTTATAACTGGGTCTGTGGGGAAGGAGGGACATGACATTCCATCAACTCCCTCCATCAGTCTCCTTTCTGAGAAAATCCCTTTGCACCTTCCGGTTTCCCAACAGCACACTGTTGCCTAACACCCTGATATCTCTCTACATAGAGGCTGAACCTCTAAGGATATTGATAACCTAACTGAATTAATGGCTCAATAATTAACAAGCTCCCTCTCCAACCTGGTGATTCTGAGACACTGGCTGTTTCCTCCCTTACTACCCCCTTATTCCTATCTTCTTCACTCCACCTCCACCCCCCAACCTCTTACTGTAAAGCTAGCCATCGGGCTCTCCCACTGTGCTCTTAGGAATGTCTGCTCCATAGGTAGCAATCTTGGTTTCACATCAAAATTTTTCCTTTAATGCTCTGCCATCTTCTTGCACTCACCGACACCTGGCTCCCTCCAGATGGATGACAGCTTCCCTGGCAACCTTTTCCAGCACTGGTTGCATTTTCATTCAGTTGCTCCTCCCCCATTACCCACTAGCTGATGAAGCTGAAATACTCCCTGTTCTCCATTGCAACTTCCGTTCTCCACTTCCATCTCCATTACTCAGTAACCTTTTCTCTTTGGAGATTCACTCATGGTAGCAAAGAATTGGAAATTAGGGGATGCCCATCAATTGCGGAATGGTTAAACAAGTTGTGATTGTGATGGAATACTACTGTGCTGAAAGAAACAATGAGGGAGATGATTTCAGAAAAATCTGGAATGAATTGATGCAAAGTAAAGTGAGCAGAACCAGAAGAACATTGTACATAGAACCATCGATACTGTAATGATGTTCAACTGTGAAAGACTTAGCTACTCTGATCCGATTCCAGATGTCCAATAGGCATTTGGGAATATGAAACCAGATGTCATTCAAGACAATTCCAAAGGAAAAATACTGTTCACCTCCAGAGAGAGAACCGATGAGCTCCGAAAGCAAATGAAAGCATATTTTTCCACTTTATTTTTCTTGAGGCTTTTTGTATGTTTTGTTTTGCAACATGGCTAATATGGAAATATATTTTACATGACTTCACATGTATAATTGATATCGTATTGCTTGCCTTCTCAAGGGAAGTGGGGAAGGGCAGAAGGGAGAGAGAGAACTTGGAACTCAATGTTTTAAAAATTAATGTTTAAAAAATTTAATGTAATTGAGAAATATTTAAACAGCAAATAAAAATATATTTTAAAAAAGATCAAAAGAAATTTACTCAATCCACGTTTACCATCCAACTGAGATTAAGGTAGCTATTATCTATGGACCTCCAGTCCAGCCTTCTTTCCTCCACAAGTTCAATGCCTGACTCATAGTCTTTCTCTCTTCCCCAAACCCTGACCTCATACTAGGGAACGTCACCACCCCATCACAGCTACACACAGAGATGGTCATACTTTTTGATCTTGCCATCCCTCACGAATGTTCCACTTTATGTTTACGAACTCTGAAATTTCATTAGCTGTTCACAGTCTATTGTCATATCACCTGTAAAGCAGAAGGACCCCGTTCTTCATCCTAGTGGATGGCCACTAATCCTCCTACCTCTCAGTTCTTTTCCAGGCCATCTCCCCTGGAATGGCTACACTCCCATTCCCTATCTTGACTCAATGATGAAGGAGTTCAACCCTACACTATCCTCGTCTCTCCAGTATCTGGTCTCCTTATCCTTTTAAAAATCTTGGCCTTCCAGACCTTAGCTTTGGATTACTCCTACCATCTACTGCCTTCCCTCCTATTCACCAGATGCTGAATGCAGTTGGAGAGAATCACAAAACAGGGCTGACTGTGTCCACTACAGATACATGTTATATAACCTCATTATTTATACCTCCCTAATCAATTCACTATTCCACCTGCCAAATTTTCCAAACCTTTCCATCCCACCTCAAATTTTGCCTGGGTCCCTCTCCCTCTATCTTCTTAGCTAAGAAACTTGTTTTTATATTTTCTTGAAATAAGGTCATTCACTAAGAGCTCCCTCTTTTCTCTTCCTCCTCATCTCACCTCACTCAAAGCCTTCTTCAACACTATTTCCTCCTTCACCCGTATCTCACATGAAGAGAATGCCCTTCTCCTGGCATAAGTGATACCATTGCACCCTCTCTTCTCTAACAGACTGTCCCCTCTATCATTCTCTACTCTTTCACTAATCCTTTCTCCCTCAGTGTCTACTGTTTACTACCTACTGCCTACAATAGGCCAATGTCTTCTCCATCCTCAAAAAAACCTTGCTTGGTCCTGTATAAGTAAGGCAATAATAACAATGCGGATGATAATTGCTATTACAGGTCCTCATATTTCTCCCTCCTTTTGTGATTAAACTCCTAGAGAAAGCTCTCAACTAGTATCTCCACTCCCTCTCCTTTGAATCTCCTCTGAACTCTCTTCTCTCTGGCTTCTGACCTCATCATTCAGCAGAAACTATTCCAAGTTACCAGTGGTCTCTTAATCACCCAATCTAAAGGGCTTTTCTTAGTCCACATACTTCTTGACTTCTCTGTGGCCTTTGACACTGTCGATCACTCTTTTCTTGATACTCTCTAGGGTTTTGTGACACTCCTCCTCCTCCTCCTACCTGATTAGTCCTCACTAGACTTTTTAGGATACTCATCTAGGTCATACCTCCTAAACATGGGAGTCCCCAAGGATTTGTCCTGGGCCCTCTTCTCTTATCATTCTATACTGTTTCACTTGATTATTTTATCACCTTCCATGGATTCAATTATCAGCTCTATAAAGATTATTCTCAGATCTACTTACCAAGCCCTAACTTCTACCCTGACCTCTGGTCTCACGTTCCCAGCTACCTATTAAACACCTGGAATCATATGGCTTGTAGACATCTCAAACTCAGCATGTCCAAAACTGAACTCGTTATCTTTCTCCCCCAATCTCTCCCTTCTTCCTAACTGTCCAATTACTGTTGAGTACATCGCCATCATCCCAGTTACCCAGGCTTGCAACCTAGATGTCATCCTCAACTTCTCACTTCTCCCTGCATCCAATCATTGCCAAGTCCTGTTCATTTCTATCTTCAAAATATCTTTCATATAAGCCTCCTTCTTTGCTCTATCTGGATAATTTCAATGGCCTGCTAATTGTTCTTCTTGCCTCAAATTTCTCCACTCCAAAGCACCTCCATTAAGTTGTCAAATTGTTCTTCCTAAAGCACAGGTCTGACCATGTCACTTTTCCTATCCAGTAGGGGTGGCACTCCCTATAACCTCCAGGATCAAATATAAAATCCTCTATTTGGCATTAAAAATCCTGGCCCCTTCCTACTTTTCCAGCCCTCTTACATCTCTCTCAACATACTCTACAATTCATTGACCCTGGCCTTCTCTCAGAAGACACTCTAACTCCACATTGACTGTTCCCATGCCTGGAATTCTCTTTTTCCTCATCTCCATCTCACCCTTCCAAGTTTTCTTCAAATCCCAGTTAAAATCCACCCTCTAAAGAAGGCTTTCTCAGTCCCCCATTAAGAGGATTGCCTTCTCTCAGTTAATTGTGTTCAATATATTCTGAGTATATCTTGCCTGTAAAGAGTTGTTTGCATGTTGTCTTCTCCTAGACTGTAAGCTTCTTGAGAGCAGGTACTGTTTTTTGCCTTTTTTTGGTCCAAAATGGTTAGCACCCTGACACATAGCAGGCACCTAATAAATCCTTATTCACTGTGAGCCCATGTCCTGATTTTGACTCCTAAGTCAAACACTTATTACTTAACCTCTCTGTGTCTCAGTTTCTCTGTCTCTAGAATGAGGATAATAATAGCACCTACTTCACAGGGTGGTTGAGAGGATCAAATTTGATCCAACATTTCATCCAATTCAAACCCAAATCCAGCCTCTTCCTTGTGAGCCTAAGCCACTTTCGAGGTCATACCCTCAGGTGGTTAAAGAACTAGAATCCAGAAATCCTCATCACCAATCTAGTACTCCTTTCACTATTGCCTCCCCAACCTTCACTAATAACATAACTGGATCAGAAAACTATGGATATAAATATAAAAGGGAAAGATAATGTGTGTGTATGTGATTTTATAGATCACCTTTGAGTTGCTACGCTGAGAACATGCTTCATATTCTAGAAAATTTGTCTGAAAATGCTGACTCTAGTATCTAAAGCTAAATGACATATCTGGAAAGGCTCTGTACCTGAGAAAGATAAGTGTCCTCTGTCAGAGCCCCAGCTTTGGGCTGTGAGCTCTTCTTCCCACAAAAATTTCTTCTAGAGCATGTTATATTTTCTGTAATAGGGGGGCGGAGCCAAGATGGTAACTGGAAAGCAGTAACTGGCGTGAGCTCCCCACCAAGTCCCTCCAAAAACCTATAAAAAATGGCTCTGAACCAATTCTAGAACTGCAGAACCCACAAAGTGGCAGAGGGAAGCAGGGCTCCAGTCCAGGACAGCCTGGATGGTCTCGGGGTAAGGTCTGTCCCAAACGGAACTCCCAGCCCCCAGCTGAGGGGAGCGGAGCTGAGCCAAGCAGAGCCCAGCGCGCGCAGCGCGGCGGCGCGGCAGACCGCGGACCTGCGAGACCAGGAGTGGAGCGGAGAGTGCCCTAGCATGCTGAATTACTGAGCTGTGGCATGTACCAGACCTCACAACCCACAAACAGCAAAGACTACACAGAAGGTTAGTGGGAAAAGCTGCGGGACGGAGTTTGCGGTTCGGCTTCCACCCCT
>CM053623.1:169730420-169761374 GCA_028646595.1 Phalanger gymnotis
ACATGAGCATTGTGGAAGTGTTTTACATAGTGATACATGTATGATATATGTTGAATTGCTTGCCTTCCTAGGGAGGGTGGGTGGGTGGGAAGAGAAAAGGGGAGAGAATTTGGAACTCAAAGTTTTAAAAGCAGATGCTTAAAAAATTTTTTTAAAAAGTTGCTTTTTTGCATGCAGCTGGGAAACAAGATATATAGGGAATGGGGCATAGAAATCTATCTTGCCCTACAAGAAAGTAAAGGAAAAGGGATGAGGCAGGGTGGGGGGAGTGGGGTGAAAGAGGGGAGGGCTGACTGGGGAATGAGGCAATCAGAATATATGCCATCTTGGAATGGGGTGGGGAGGGCAGAAATGGAGAGAAAATTTGTAACTCAAAATCTTGTGGAAATCAATGTTGAAAGCTAATATATTAAATAAAATAAAACCTTAAAATAAAAAAAAATGTTGAATGTCTAAGACTGAAGTTCTTGAACTCAGAAGATCTTGTGGTTGGAGTTACCCACAAAACAACCCTCAAAGGCATCCATCTGCCCAGGAAATATCCTTTTTCTGTTAGAAGGCTAGATTCTGGGGTCATTCTGCCTAGGGAATTCAAAATCCCATTCCCACTTCTCACTCTCTACACAGAAGGTCAGGATTCAGTCTTCTTAGGCTGCAGGTAAGCACATCTCCTGAAACATTGTGTTTCTCCTCTAAGTAGATACTCCTGCTCCTGGTGGGAGTGACAAAGAATCTCTACTCTGCTTGTTGCACTTTGAAATATGAAAGGAAAATCGTGAAAAGTAAGTCCTCAAGAGCTGAGGGTCCCAGAGAGTGCAACCAGTTTACTTTTATAAGCACTTGGGCAATGGTGGCCAATCTTCAAATCGTCTAATCACTAAGAATTCTCCAGGCCCCATCAGTTTCCTTCCCAGTCCTGTAGTCTCATCAGTTTGATTGTGAAGCTCTTCAGTTTGGCTAACACTAAAAATGATCTGTAGTCTCATCAAGCTCCTTAACTGACTAGGCACTCTGCTCATTCATCCCACTCACTCCTCACAAAAGAAAGGAAGGCTGTGAGATTTAACTTAAATAAGTTAGTATCTACTTTGTTATTTTAACCCTTGGTTTTATTGTTTGTTTAATACTGGTTCTTTTTTATACTTACAATTGTAAGATTCCCAGGATTCATGCATTATCTTCTTAATAAGGTTGTTAATCCCTCACCTGGTTAATTATATTCCCTTTGATTTGACCTATAAAAGAGTGATTGAAGAAGCCTAGAGAGCATTGAAGAGTTAAAGATAACCAGAGCTAAAAAGAGAAGGGAAGTTTTGGTCTCTTTCTCCTGGAGGATAAGCTGATGTCATTGTGGAATAGTGAGAAATTCTGGGGCCAGGAAAATGACCAGAAAACAATGGAATAGAGTAATGGAGACATTCCTGGACCTGACTTCCTAGGCCCAGAGGAATTTCCTGGATGATGTCAAGGAATCTCTAGACCAAGCAAGTAACTCTTGGACAACTCAAAATCTGAGAAACATGGAAATCCATCCAATTTTTTTTTTCTGTGAAGTATTTACGGTTCTGATCCCCAACTAGGGAAATGTAAGACTAAGAAAGAGAACTACAGACCACTATCATAAATGAATATCAAAACAAATGTTAAACAAATCGCTGGCAAGTAAAACATACTTTAAAAATGACTACAAAGAGAGCTGACCTTGGATCCAGAAAAGGCTGGATATAAGACCTTCCTCTAATATATCCAGCCTGTGTGAAATTGGACAGGTCACTTAAATTCTCAGTACTTTTGGAAACTCCCCAAGTTTTTCTGAGTTTCTGAGAAAGTGCCAACATGGATTTGGAGAGGGAATTTCTTATACCAATGAAATCAGGGATCCAGTCTCTGTACTTATTCGTTATGATCAAGTAGAATGTATGTTATACACTTTGATCCAACAATACTGCTTCTAGGTCTGTATCCCAAAAAGACCATAAAAAAGGACCCACCTGTACAAAAATATTTAGAGCAGCCCTTTTGGTGGTGGCAAAGAATTGGAAGTTGTGGGGATGCCCATCAATTAGGAAATAGCTGAACAAGTTGTAGCAATAAATGTAATGGAATACTATTGTTCTATAAGAAATGGTGAGCAGGTAGGTTTCAGAAAAACCTGGGAAAACTTACATGAACTGATGCTGAATGAAGTGAGCAGAACCAGGAGAACATCATACATACTAACAGTAAACATTGCGATGACCAACTTTGATAGACTTAGCTCCTCTCAGCAATACAATGATCTAAGACAATTCCAAAAGACTCATGATGGAAAGTGTAATTGTAAGAAAAGATAGTATATGGTATCTGGTTTTGCTCCCATAGAAGCTATCCATATAGCTAAGTTAAAGTTTACCTACCAAGAAAAGGGCCAGCCAGGGATGGGGGGAAGCTAGAGAAGCTAAACTGGTTTAATCAGTCCAAGCTTGTCATGTCAGTTCAAGGGTTAGGTCCTGGTCAAATGTCCAGGTCTAACTAATCTGTGTAATTTACATATGTTAAAGAGGGAAGGTAGGGTAGTAAAGAATGTAGACTAATCCTAACTCAGACAAGGAAGATCGAACTAATTAACTTCACTTTTGCTTCTGTATCTTTATTATCCTACCTACATGAACTGTATAACTTAAGAAAACTATGTAAAAAAGTAAAGAATGTAAACTAACCATAACTCAAACAGGAGGGGAGGAGCTGGTAACCCTCACGCCTGCTTCTGTATCAGTTTGAGTGCTCCTAGTGAGCACTGCACCCACTCTCTCGAGGAGTGTAATAAACTCCTTCCTCTGTCCACTCTGGTCGTGAGTTCTTTGGGTGAGAATGGTCAAATCACATGGATCTTCTTAAGGTTATGCTACCAGGAAAGCAATGAGCTGCAGAAGCATGTCTTGGGCTAACTTCCTGACCCTGCCTTGGGGAGTCCTGTGATCCCCACCATGGTGTTAAGGGGGCTACCACTTGGGATTTCCCTGGGGAATCCTGTGGTCTGCACAGCCTTCTTAAGGGGCCATCACTTGGGTCTTCCAGCCCTGTCTCAGGAGCCTTGTGATCTTACCACCATTCTAAGGAGCCATCACTTGGGTCTTCCTTAGGGTCTAACCCCTAGGAAGCCCTGTGAACACCACAGATAAAGGCAGGGGCTACCACTTGGTCTTCCTCTGGGAGTCCTGTGGTCTGCAAAGCCTTCCTTAGGGGTTATCACTCAGGTCTTTCGCAGGGTCCAGCCCTAGGAAGTCCTGTGATCCCCACAACCGTTTTAAGGAACCATCACTTGGGTCTTCCTCAGGGTCTAACCTCAAGGAAGCTCTGTGATCCCCACAGTTAGAAGTGGGGCTACTACTTGGTCTTCCTCTGGAAGTCTTGTGGTCTGCACAGCCTTCCTTAAGGGTTATCATGTGGTTCTTCCTCAGGGCCTGACCCTGCCTAGGGAGGTCCTGTGATCTCTGTAGACTAAGGGACCATCACTTGGTTCTTCCTCAGGGCTTGGGCCCTGCCCAGGAAGTCCAGTGATCCCCAAAACGGTGTTTCTCACACTATCCACACCCAGAGAAAGAACTATGGAGTCTGACTGCAGATTGAAGCATACTATTTGCTCTCTCTCTCTCTCTCTCTCTCTCTCTTCTTTTCTCTTTCTTGTGGTTTTTCCCCTTTGTTCTGATTCTTCTTTCGCTTCATGATTAATGTGGAAATGTGTGTAAAAAAAAGTAGAATGTATGCCAGGAATGCGAAGATAGTTCAATATGAAGGTAATAATTATTATAAGAAGCGACATTGATGATAAAAAGTAATCAACTGTATGATTATGTCAATAGATACAGAAAAACATACAATTATATATGAAATATGGATATGTATGTATATATGTGTTCATATGTATGCATGCATGTGTTTATATATGTGTGTGCATTATATATGTATGTAACTAACACTGGGAAGTTCCATACTCATCTTGACAGTTTGCATGTGGCCCACTGTTGAATGCCATGCTCTCTATAGTTAGCAGAGAATTAGCTTCCTTCTTCTCTCAGATCTACAATCTACCTCTCTCCTAAGGGTGGCACCAATTTTATGTTAAGGACTGTATGGATTTTTGGATTTATTCAGTCAAAACTAGATCTGAACTTTTATCCTACTAGCTAACTCCGCCTTCTTTTGATCTGGGTCAAGTTCATGAAGGGTTAGTCACATGACTGGCAAAATGGTGCTAGCAAGAATACATGCTGGAATATTGCACATAGTAGATTTTTACTCAGCATAGAACTGATAACGTATGTAACGAGTAGAAAACGATATATAATAAAACATCTATCCAGCAGTTGTGAGCCTTCCACTTTCCACAAACCTGGAAGTCCTCTGAGGTATTAGTTTGATTTGGTCCTAGGAGTTCTAGGTTATGCACAGTTTGCATTTTGTATGGTTTCTCTTGGCAGTTCCCCCTGAAGGCAAAAGAGAGTCATTACATACTTTCCAGGGGATGTTTGTCATACTCGATGAAGAGACAGACACTTTGGAATCAGGGCCTTGGAGTTCAAGATCCAATGCAAACTGAAACTTAAGAAAGTTGATGCTTCCCCCAATCTCGATTATCTTGGTCATTTGCCGGTGGATACCACTGATTATATCAAATCTCAGAAACACTCTGAGCAGAGTGACTAAACTCAGCAGCCATCCCTAGAAAGGAACAGTGCAACCATTGTCCTGACCTCTTCTTCTCTCCCTGACCTTTATCTCTGTGTAACCTCTGCCATAGATGCCAACCTTCTTTTTCACTTCTGACCCACACCGTTCAACTTAAACCATTTCCCTTAGTTCCCAGTTCTAATGATCTTTTCTCCATTCTCATCCTTCTTTGTCATTTAACACTATCAATCACTTTATCTTCCTGGGGATTCCCTTCTCACTAGATTTTTGTGATGCTATTCTCTCCTCATTCTCCTATCTATCCAACCTTTCCTCAGTCTCCTTTGCTGCTTCTTTACTCATGTCACGCCCACTAACCATAGGTATCTCCCAAAGTCTTATGCTGCTCACTTGGTCATCTCATCCACTCTTAAGGGTTCAATCATCATCTTTGTGGAGATGTTTGCCAAAGATATGTATCTGGCCCTAGTCTGTCCTAAAATAGTCACACATCACCAGCTACCTTTCGAATATCTCCAACTGGATATCCTGTTAGCATCTTAAACTCACTATGTTCAAAACTGAATTCTAATCTAACTTCCTAGCCTTTTCCTCTTCCAAACTTACTGTCAAGAACACCACCATCCTTACCATCATCCGGATTTGCAACCTTGGTGTCATTCTCAACTCCTCAGTTACCCTTTCTGCACATATCCAATCACTGATAAATCTCGCTGTTTCTACCTTCTGAGTATCTCACATGGCACATATGTGCCCCCTTCTCTCCATTCACACAACCACTATCCCAGTTCTGGCCTTCATCACCTCTTACCTACATTATTGTGATAGATATTTAACTGGTCTCCTACTTCAAGTCTCTACCAATTCTAATCTATTCTCTACTTAACTGCCAAGGTGATTTTTTTAAAGCATAGGTCAGACTATGTAATTCCATTCCACCTCCACCCTCCACCTCTGCCTTCAATGAGCCTCAATGGCTCTCTATTCGCTCCTGGATCACATATAAACTGTCATGTTTGGCATTTAAAGTAAGGTAAAGTAAAAATCCTCTTCTTACCTTTTAAGGCTTTAACTTTACTCCCCTCTACACTCTAGGATCTAGCTTAAGTATCTAGTTATTTAAATGTTACTCCTCCATTAGAATGTGAGCTCCTTGAGGACAAGAACTTGTTTCTTCCCTTTTCTTGTATCTCCAGCTCTTAACTCAATAACTGACACATTAAGCACTTAATAAAATGCTTATTAACTGATTCTTATTCTCTCAATCCAAGGCCACACACATGAATAGATACACATACATGTCATATGCATGTAGGATATGTATGTATGTATACACATATATAGGGTGTGGGTGTTGTCCATGTTTGTCCACTTGAATTGTCTGAATACAGTTCAAGGGGAACATGAATAGATATCTCTGGAATCTTGCTCACTCCATTCCAAGGAAGACTTTGATTCCTGTAAGGGAATAGGAGAAGTTGCCATCAGGCTGGCCATTCTGCTATCTTCAGAGAGGGGTTACTAGAAGTAGAAATATATCTATCTGATTCCCTTAAATATTTCTGGTTGAAGGGAATGGCAATTTTTTTCTTAGGATCGAGGTGGTTTCCTAGTCACTATCCTTTAAAGAAGAAGGAGATCCCCTAGCCTTTATCTGAAGGCTTAATTAACCTCTTCCCAACAAATGCTAGTAAGCTAGTTACACAAAAGACCATCGCAAAAATTGAATAACAAGTCCATTTATCCAAGCAGATAGCAAACAGAAATCAGAAAAGTTATATAGATTAGAATATGCCAGACAGCATGCAGTGAATGAGCTCTCCCAGTGGAAGTGAGAAATCTCAGCTCAATCAAGAGAGAAGCCTTGATCTCACTCAAGGAGAAACTCCCCCAAATCTCCAGGGAAGCAAGCTAAAAATCCAGGACATATTGAACAATTTTTTCCTTACACATCTTACTTCCTAAATTTTTTTTTCTCTTCCTGGAATCTTTTTTAAGAGAGAATCTACAACTAGATGTGTCTTCTCTCAAAGCAGAAGAAAAGAAAAAAGTCTTTCTACTCTCAAACTGTTATGCCAGCTTTGACTTTCATACAGGAACACAGCATTAAATCATCATTCTCTCCACCAGTGAGGAGAATTTCGTGCAAATGCTCCAAGCTTGAAACTTAGGCTATACACACGTGTGTTTAGGCATGTACATTCACACACATGTACATATATGTTTATCTACATTGTATACATGCATTTGTGTGAAGATAGACAGACAGACAGACAGACAGGCTAGGTGATCTCTAAAGCTATTTTCTGTCAGAAAAAAATATATAATAACCAAGTGAAAATAACAGACTACAGAATTCTTCTCAAGCCAGTTCAAAGGAGAGTAGGTTTCCTCTTGAGCTGTAACATGGTAGTTGATAAGATCTAGAGCTGAAAGAAACCTTAAAGTTGATGTCATCCAACCCTCTCATCGTATTTTGGTAGCTTAGTGGGAGCTGCCTATCCTTGGACTGATTCCCAGCTCAAATCTGCAAAGCTTGCCCAGTCTCCTAAATTCACACTCAAGGTTGCACAGGAGACAGGTTGAAAGGCTTTAAATCCTGCTTTTAGAGGTCAGGAGAGATGAGGAATGAGGGGGAAGATAGGTTTTTCCCTTTTTGTCTGAAACGCTAACAACTTAATTTAAATTCCTTTCAACCCTGTTGGGTTGATCTTTCTCTTGTTTCTTGCATTTGATCAACTTTTTGGAATAGGACTGATTGCTTTTTTTTTTTTGCTTTTTGCTTTTTCTTCCAGGTTTAGAAAGCAGACTGGCATCAATTTCAAAAGACCTGTATATAGAGGAAAACAAATGAAACATCTGGCAATTTACTACCCACTTCTTCTAGAGAAGGAGTCTAATAGAATCTGGACATTTTAATCAATGGACTTCTTATCAGAAAGTTCAAAGTTTTAATTAGAAAGGATAAGATTATTTTATCATTAAATATAGGTTAGTAGTATCTCCTACTTTTCTCTGTAGCCTTACTGATCATGTAGAAAGAGAGAAAGACTTCTACCCAGTGGCTCTTGTGCTTTTAAGATAGTTTCAGTTTTAAGTCTTAGTACATAGTCATTTCACCTCTCAGCCTCAGTTTCCCCATCTGTAGGTGAACAGAGATGGTCCTTCCACTTCTAGCTACTTGTGATTCTAGGTTAGAGGAAAATGTTTTTTTTCTATTTAAGTTAAAGAAATGGTATTGAATTCATAGGACTCACCGGCAAGTTAATGTTTTTAGTATATGAAAGCTCTCTTGTGAGCCTCTGCCAATGCAACTCCCTCCTAAATAATAGTTTCTGGTACTTCGGATCTAAATGCAATCTTTTACTTTCCTATGTAGTATTCTTTCTTGTTGGGAACTAGATATGTGTTGAGTGGATACATTCAGGCCTGGTGACAACTATACATTAAATAACTGTTTAATAACTATTATAATAAATTAATAACTGTCAAGTTTAATTCTGGAAAATCCATCTAATTTAATACCCTTGCTCTGGATCTGAACCTCACTAGCTACAGAGTATAGAAAGAAGCAGAGCAGTATCAAAATGAAACTTTTGCTAGAGAAAAACCTATCCAATACAAATATAACTCCCAGTCATGAAGGAGACAATGTAAGAAAAGCAATTAGGTCTGAACTACCAAAAACTGTTATTTAGGATTAAGATGCACTGATAAAGGCTCATGAGAGAATTTTTATGACCTTCAAAAACATTATATTAGCTTCGCATTTATGAATCCTATCGATTCAATCCAACTTTAACTTAAATAGAAGAGACATTTTTCTTTGGCCTAGAATCATAGACTCCCAGACCTGGAAGGACCTTTTCAATTGCTCACCTAGAGAAAAGGAAGATGAAGCCCAGAGAGTCGAAATGATTTTCCTAGCTACCTGCTCTGTATAGCAGGAATCAATAACAAGGTTAAGAAAAAGATACAGTACAGGGCAGGAATACTCAGCAGATACTACGCAATCATATGTTCATTTCAAGAAATCCCTATATGTGGCACTCAGCCAAAGAGTTATCAGAGTTAGGTCAAGGTATTATGTAATTTTTAAAAAATCTATTATATCCTTATTATTACCCATAATGGACCAGAAGGTCAGATTTGAGAACTTAAGCTTCATAAAAGATAAGAGGCTCCATACCATTGCAAAGTAAATTTATCTTCATAGAAAAGGCATTGAATACATTAAAGCATCAATGTTTTAATATTTGCATATATGCAGAGGCATGCCCTATTCCAAAAGAAATAGAGAGAAGAAAGGGGAAGGAAGAAGGAAGGGAAGGGCTAATTCATCTGGGCTAATTCCTAGGTACAGAGCCACCTTCCTCAAGTGCCCCAACTTCCCTGCTTGAATCCAGACGCCTCATAATCCCTGTCCCTTTCCTGAAGTTACTATCTGAAGAAATGGTAGGATCTGCAATGACAAACAACATAGAGAAGGCAATTAGGAATCTTACCATTGCTATTATCATATTCCATGCTGTATCATACTTATGTTCATGTCATACCCTGCCTATTAGGCCATTAGCTCCTTGAGAATAAGTACTGTACTCTTTTTCATCTTCGTATCACCATTCAGATAGTGGACAAAAAACATTTGTATAACTGAATTATACTTTGTATCCCCAACAAATGTGGGGCACTAGGCTATAGGTAACAGAAAAATCATTCAAGTCTAGTCAACTGAGAGTGGTAATAATCATTTCCATATGTTGAATCTTGATGAAATGAATTGATGACCTGGGTTTAGTGTCTAACATAAAAATTACCACATCACAAAAACCACTTCCCTAATTACCAGATTCAATGAACCAAGAAAATGGAATTACTCCCTCAAGAGTTATTCCTGGTTTAGATGATGAAGTAAACTGCTAACACTCATTCATATATAGGACCATTCAGTGTCCAAGCTAAGGTGATATTTTCAAAAATAAAAAAAAAAAATGTGTTGGAAAAAGTTTAAAGCAACTAAGCATATAGGGTCAAATTTCCTTTTAAAAACTGAGATTTTCTTTATCTTTACTAAGCAGAAATATCATAACTCTTTCTAACCATACCAAATTAAGAAAAATAACAATGTTGATCTAGCTCCTTAATTTTCATCCATTCATTCATCAATTTATTTGTTGAGCATCCCCTATGTGCTAAGCACTTTGGGGGATACAAAGATGAATAAGACTCAGTCCTGTCCCCAAATAATTTATAATAAATTAACAACATAATATGAATTTATAATGAAAGGAAAGATACGGGATACAGGACAAATCTTTAGGATTTTAGAGGAGGGAAAGAGTTCTTCTGGCTGAGGTGATCAAAGGAAGGCTTTGTGGAGGAAGTGGTATTTCAGCTGAGATTCAGAGAAATAGGATTTCAATAGGCAGCTTTGGGATGATGGATGGTATTCCATGAGGAGGAAATGACTTGAGCAGATTGTCAAGGTTAAGTGTAGTCTAGTTTGGCTACAGTATAGGATAGATGTATGGAAGAGATAGGAGATAAGGTTGAAAAGATAGTCTGGGACCATATTCAAGAGGACTTTAAAAGCCCTGTGAAAGAATTTGGACTTCATATCGCAGGAAATGTTGTACCATTTGAAATTTGATCAAGGGAATGACATGATGAAAGTAGAGCTTAAGGAAGCTTAATCTAATAGTTATAGCTAGGATTGGAAGGGGAAGAGCTCAGAGGCAGGAAGACAAGTTAGGAAGCTATTGCAACAACTGATATATAATGTAAAAAACATATGAATTAGGGTGGTATCAATGGGGATAGAAAAGACAAATGAGAGACTTTGGAAGAAAAAGCTGACAGAACTTGATAATCTATTAAAAGTAGTCAACAAGGCAGAGAGAGAAGAATCAAGGACTGGCCTCTATAGGGAAGATGAGTTCGGTTTTAGACATGTTGATTTGGAATTAAGAGAAGTGAATATTTTAATGAATGAGAAAAACCTTAAGCCCAATTAAAAAATTGTTTTACAGTTCTGATTCTATTTCCCTCGCTGTGTATTTTTTAATTCTGATTTTGAACACCAAAAAAGAGATCATTTTCATACACAGAAAGCACAAAAAGAAGATTCTATATGAAACTCTGAATCTCCATTTCTTGCCTCATGTTTTGGTTTGTTTGTTTGTTTGCTTGCTTGCTTGTTTGCAGGGCAATTGGAGTTAAGTGACTTGCCCAAGGTCATACAGCTAATAAGTGTGTCAAGTGTCTGAGGCTGGATTTGAATTCAGGTCCTCCTGACTGCAGGACCGGTGCTCTACTCACTGCACCATGTTTTTTTTTTTTTTGAAAAGTATATAATAGATTCTACACATTATTTTCAAAACTATCTTCTTTGTCTGCTTCTTTCAGAACTTCTTCTCGTTCTCCTTTGTGCATTTTTAAAATGTTACAACAACGTTCTTTTTTAGGGCTCGCCATTGCTTAATCACTGCTCCTCCCTGATCCTTTCCCCCAATTAATCAAAAATAAGTCAGGGGGAATCCTTGTAACAAATGAGCATAGTGAAGAAAAATAAATGCGAATAGTTCACATACCCAAAAATGTATGTCTAGAACTCACGTCAATAGCTGGGTAACATTCTTCATCAAAGGTCCTCTGGAGACATGTTTTGATTAGAGTTTTTTCAGAATCTTTCAGTTATTTTTCCTTACAATAGTATTGTCCTTGTATAAATTGTCCTTCTGGTTTTTTCTCTTCTCTTTGAAATCATCTCTTTTATCATTTCTTTGCATTTGTATACTAGTTATTTGTGTCATTCAGAATTGCACTCTTTGCCAAGATCTCAGCTAAGGCAGAGGCTAGAGATAATGGAGTGATAACACTTAGCAGAGATGATTCAGGCAGTAGGGAACCATGCGAGGACATTAAGAGAAAAGACATAGAGGCCTGCAGAGCTGGAGGTGTGAATTGCTTTGACTACAGGGTTCATCTGCATGTATACCTTTCTACTGATCTAACCTACATGTGTACCTATTCTTCTTACCAAAGCTGCATATTTGTGAGACTTTGTAGGGAGAATGTTTTGTTATGTTTGTTTTGAGCTAATTGTGTGAAATGGATTACTTGGAGATAAAATCATCAGTAGAGCCACTTAAGATATAGATTTAAGATTGCAGACCTATACAGTACTGTAAACCTGAAGTTGTTACCCCTCAGGAACCCAACCTTCAAGTATGAGTCAGGGTAGAGGAGTTGCCTGAAGGTAAACTTTTCAAATTATAGGGGAAGACAAGAATTTGATCTTATTCCAATGAATAGTATAGTGCTTCTCACCTAGTGGTTTACTTAACAATTGTTTGTTGAGTTGAATTGAATGTCTTCTTGTTTGACATTTGGTAATTTTTTTTTTGATCAGTGGTGTCAAACTCAAATAGAAAAGAGAGCCACTAATTCATACATAAAGACCCTGTGGCTGTATGACTTAATTTTAAAATGTAATGGTATCAATGTTTTATTGTATTTTTATTTATCTTATTAAATATTTCCCAATTCCATTTTAATCTGGTTGGTGCTGTACTGGGGAGTATTGCAGGTCACAAATTGACCTTGCACTTAACACCTCTGTGACTATTATAAAGTATGTATTACCTCTTTACCTCTCATAACTTCAATTATTCTCCCTCCTCTTCTCCTCTCTCTCTCTCTCTCTCTCTCTCTCTCTCTCTCTCTCTCTCTCTCTCCCTCCCTCCCTCCCCTGCTTCTTTCCCTATTGCTTCAAACATGCTCAAGTTTCCCCCATCTTTAAAAAACTTTCATTGTATTCCTTTCATACCCTCAAACTATCATTCTATATCTTCTTCCCTTTCACAGGCAAACCTCTTCGAAAAGCCATCTACCTTTGCTGCCTCTGCTCACTTTCCTTTCCAACTGTTCCAATCTAGCTTCTGACCTCATCATTCAACTGAAACTGATTTCTCAGATTTCTCAAATCTGATAGTCATTTTTTAACCCTAATCCTTCTGGGCCTGCCCGATGCATTTGACACCATTAGTAACCCTCTCCTTTTAAATACTTCCTCCTCTTTGAACTTTCATGACATTGGTCTTTCCTAGTTCTCCTCCTACACTGGAAAGAAACCTCTTCATTTATGCTTGCAAATTTCAGCAGGTATACATACCATCAATGTAATTGTAATTGATGGTTTTACTGGTGTTTCAATTTTTAATTGTACCACTGACTATAAAAATAGGGAACCTTTATCTGAGCTAATGTTTCAAATATGAGAATGAATGGGAACTCAGCAGTTATACATGTTAGAAACATACTCACATTGTCTAGGAATAAGCAAGACTCATTGGGAAGTTAGGAACATTTTAATTATAATTTACACTTATTCCCCCTGAATAAATGGGTACCTCCCCTGAACAGAGTATAGGAGAAAGTACAAAGGACTCAGGTAGATACCAGTCCTTTAATAGACCCTCACCTCAAATCTCCCACCAGGCTCTTCATTGGCCAGATACAACCCCCTGACTACCTGTGTCATGCCCTCCTCAAATGGCTCATTTAAACATGTGTACAAGCCTTTGACCTTTCAGCTGACCCACCTGAGGCCTGGTTTTTGCTAAAGCTGGGGCACAGAAAGGGGAAAGGGACACCTTCAGTTCTGTGGAAACAAAACTCCTCCTCCCATTTCTTACAATTTCCCCCCTCTTCTTTTATTCAAATTATTGTTTCCACATCTTTAATCCTCCCTTAGTCTCTCATCTGAAATTTTTTTCCTTAACCATCACCCTTTTAAGTAAATATGGGAAGAAGTAAAGGTTGATCACTGCATTGACAAATCAAAGGGGGCAGTCCTCTTTGTAAATACAGATACAGAGACCCAAAAGAAAACGATAATGCAATTGTCCCTTTAAGATTCAAAAATCTCTTCCCATAAGGCTGTCCGGCAGGGAACAACATCAGTGAAGTCTCCTGGCCCTTGGTATTTGTTCCAGCCATCTTGACAGCACAGCATCTCAGCATTTTCTTCTTCTTGTCTTCTTGTAGGAATCAGCTTTCTTTCCATTCTCCTACAAAAGTTACCTTAGCACGATTTTAAGTTATCACTTCTAATCCTATAACCCTGATTATTTTTACAAATTCAAAATAGCAACCTTGGTCAATTGTCATGTTTAAGAAATTCACATCAGAACCCAGTTTCTTATACTTTACATTAATTCATTATTAATTTTCTCACCAGGAGGATGATGTTTTACTAAGGAATTAACAACAGGCTCCCGTATATACATAAGTACATTAAATAATCAATTTTTAACACAGTACATATAACATCATAAACTTTTAGTCATGCCATGTTTCTTTGATGGCATTTACAAAATAAACCACAAGCCATTCTTTTTTTTTAACATTACTAATTGTAACAAAGCTTTAGACAAGCATGATATTAACCAAATAACAAAATAATATTCTCACAAGCCCTTGACCTGTCTCCATACCATTACCTAATTTATACAAGAACACTAGTTCCAGTCCTATAATAACCTAAGATGTTCCATAATCAATTATTTTAACAGATTTGTTACTGTACTTACAAAACCTTCTGATTATAGAAATTTGCCACCAAGACATTAGGGACTTAGAGTAAGGGACCCATATTTTCTCCAGCTTCCTGTCTACGCCAGGCAGAAGTTATGTCAAACTGCAAGCTGTATTGAGCCAAGCTTAAAGTCTGCCAGACTTTAGTTAAGGAAGTCAAGAGAGTCCCACCTCAACATCTGCAGAACAGTTGCCCTCTTAACTTTATCATGAAATAATATCTGCAGTTCACACCTGTCGTACCCCCCCCCCCCACACACACACACACACAGGGCTGCTGGCATCTTGAGTCAGCCTTCCTTCATATTCACACCTGGAGTTAGACTCAGAAAAACAGTCAGTTAACAGCCCATTAAGTCTTTGAATAGCAAGTTTCAATAAGCAGTTTAAGATGACTATAATCTCACATTGCTTAAGGAACATCCTTAAAGTGAGCCTTAAGTAGCTTGCTTGAATTTCCTCCCTTATTCATAAAATCTTGCCATTAAGCTCATAAGTTATTGCTCTAATACATTTGCACCAGTTCCCCAGGCTCTTCTATTCTTCTCTAATTACACCTGATCTGAAAGAATTGAATCATATAACTTTATCCTTATGTTTTAGATGATGGAATGAATTTAAATCCACATTTAACTTTTTCTATTAATGCCAGGATATTCTACAACTTTCTCTAAGGAACACTGAAATTATTTTCCCCAAACTGAAAATGTCTCTGATTTAGTTCCAGCAATTAATTACACCATTTGTATTAATACCCAATTGCTCTTGTGTCACTTTGAAACATTTAAGGACCTTATTCCACATAGATACAAAGTAACTTTAAGTCTCAGCCTTAATCTATAGGATAATGATTCAACCTTACATTTGTATCTTTATTTCACAAACTTCTTTTTCCCTTTGTCTAGTTATTCCCATTAATATTTAGAAAGAATATTATCCTCCATATGACTATACAAGAGTATCAATTTACCCAATCATTTGAATAAAACAGCAAGATTTCACATATTTGCATTTATCCAATTTTCCATTTCTCCCTCTAAAACCGTCTAGGTCTATAGGTATATACCCTTCCTTTTATCACTAACTACTTATTTTTGATTACAGAGACCTGCCATAAAAAAAAAAAAAAGCAGTATCATATCATCTCCCCCTGAGGGTTGGTTCTTTTACATCTGATGGCAAGTTTCACTAATAAAAATTTTACCCTTAAGACCCACATCCCAAAACCTAATCTTAGCTTTTTTTTTTCCTCCATCTTGGAGTCTGAGGGGCCTGGTTTCGGAAACAGGACTTCTGGAACAGCAAACTGTCTGGAAGACTGTGGTCCAAGGCCATTTTTGCTGGCTACAAGCGAGGCCTACGAAACCAGAGGGAACATACAGCTCTTCTGAAAATTGAAGGAGGATGAAACTGAATTCTATTTGGGCAAGAGATGTGCTTATGTATACAAAGCCAAGAACAACACAGTGACTCCTGGTGGGAAACCAAACAGAACAAGAGTTATCTGGGGAAAAGTTACTTGGGCTCATGGAAATAGTGGAATGGTTCGGGCTAAATTCAGAAACAATCATCCTGCCACGGCCATTGGACACAGGATCCAAGTGATGCTCTATCCCTCAAGAATCTAGAATATGAAAACTGATTAAATAAAATTACACATTTTTTGCAAAGGTAAAAAAAAAACCTAATCTTATCCCAAGTCAGTTCTGCTGACTTTAAAAAGCTGGATTTGGAAGTCTGATGGCTTCTGACCCCTGCTATTCTCCTTCTCAGTAAGACTTAAAATCCCAGTAACTGCTGCCCCTCCCCTTTCCTTCCCTTCTGCAGGTGGGGATAGATCAAGCTCTCCTTATCTAGACCAAAGGAGAGAAGGGGAATTGGGGGAAGAGACTGACTTTTCAACAGGCCCCACTTTTTAAACTTTAACTCCTTTAGAATTTCCTGTCTCTACCTTATCTTATATCCCTGGTCCCATCCAAAGTCTCATAAAATTCAAGAATTTTATGTCCAAAATCCTTGTTTTAGTTAACAGCCTCACACCATCTCAACACAACAACTACGGGGGCTTGGATAACCCCCATCTGCCCCCAAACCTCCTTATCTGCCTTAAACAAAAGAGGTTCCTGACTTTGATCTCACTACTGAAACATCTTTGATATATATTTGCACAATTCTTAGCCTAACATCTAGATTATAAGAAACTCCTTACACAGGAAGTCACCCATCTCATTACCAGCACATGGAGGTTAAAAGTAATATTACTTGTTCATAACCAAATATAACAGTTTCAAACTATCACATTTTTAATCACACCCTTTTAAAAACATCAATTCACATATAATAAAATTCAGACCTCACAAGAGTCTCTCAAATTTTACAACCTAAGAGAACTCTA
The DNA here is from genome assembly GCA_028646595.1 of Phalanger gymnotis. Classification (NCBI taxonomy): domain Eukaryota; kingdom Metazoa; phylum Chordata; class Mammalia; order Diprotodontia; family Phalangeridae; genus Phalanger; species Phalanger gymnotis. Next base: position 169,747,084 of record CM053623.1, read on the forward strand.
AAAATACAATTTAGAAATAAGATGATTTCAATTACATTTTGAGATTATCACATACAGAAATTATTGATCCTATGACTTCTGGTATTTATATATTAATACATTAATACCTTAAATACATTTATTTATTTATTTAGCACTGTACAGCTCCTCCTAGCCAACTGTTGCCTCTGGCCCAGGTATTTGCCTGGCCATAAATGAACTTAGAGAAAAAAAAAATTATTTCATATCATTACTTGCTTTTATAAACCATCCAGATTTGAATTTGGTACCCTGATTTCTCCAAGCCTCATCTTATGTCTTCCAATCCCTGACTCCAATTCTTCAGAGTTTTTACAAAAAGGTTTGAATTAACAAAAGGCCTAAGGAATTTGAAAGAGGTGAGCCACTTCCCTTTCAAACAAAAAGACCTTTGGACTCTAAGTCCTCTAGTCCTCTAAAGAAAGATGAAGACTGAGTGGTTCTTAAGAGCACATGGGTTTGCTGCTCCCCCAGTCATCTTCATACACACCAATTCTCTATACCAAGCTAAAATATCTTTAGTTTCCCCTTCATCCTGCTGCCTCAGATAACATGGAAGGGAAAATACCTTTCAGTTGCTAAAGACAATTGAAAAAGATGAGTTGAAGGGGATTATCAACAGTACAGATCTCATCTCTAGGTGTATTACATTTGGGCCTGGCAGTCCCCTTGAGAACAAAGGAGGCTGCCTTTCAGATATGCTAATTTTCGGGGGGGCAACTTAATTTCCTATCCCTAGCAACTAGTATGATTTTATGTAAAACTTTGGATTACTAAGGTTTTGGTAATAAGCCTTATTTTCCTATCAGGCTACAAGTTTCTTTTAGCTTCAGCTCCTGATTGACACACCCAGTCTTCTTAGGTGGAGTTGAGGGGAGGTGCTGACTAAGAGGACGTGGACCCAGAGCTGCTGGACTTAGTGGCTGTTCTATCCCCACCCAAATCCCTTATCTCCAGCTTCTATCTCTCTTTCCCAATCTTTACTGAAACATTTTACTCTCCATATCTCCAATTTCAATCTTTCTTTCCTAATCTTGACCCAAACTACCTCAAACATTTCAAATAAATGAAAAAAATATTATACTCACCAGGCTTCTTCTCCAACTGCTTCTTACCTTAAAACTTGAGTTAAATGACTAGCAATTTAATCACATTCTAAACAGACCACTAAACCTTTTAAAGTGATCATTGAGTTATCATACAGTTTTAAAACACTTTGCCTGATGTTAGGCACACTGAGTTTAGTGAAAATATACAGATTTTTGACCTTTAGGATGCAATCAAACCTTAATTAAGAGCTCCCAGCTTTCTTCTCTTTCAAATTCAGTCATAACTTCTAAGAGCTCTCTTCCTTTATGTTTTCTTGTCCTCCCTCAACCCCACAAACTCAACAAAGCCAATCCTTACAAGGACTCCCTATTTCTTGTTGGGAATTTCTCGAGAGCTTGCTCCAGAGTGTAGAGCAGAATTTCCCTTATCTTGGAGACTGGGAAGGAGGCTTGTCTGCCTGCCTTCCTCTCCACAGATTAAGGTCTGGCCAAACTGTGCCATTGTCTTGGTCCAGAAATTGGGGTGCCGAGGCTTAGAGTCTGAGAAGTCTTATTCAAGAGCTCTCCTGTCAGGGTCCCCCCAAAACTCAAGCCTCCCAGTCTCGCCAATATCTGGCCAGACTCAACTGACCCCACCCTGAGAGAGAGAATTTTTACCATCCACCAAACTTCCCAATTCCTTTTCCCTGGGTCAACCCACCAGTGCTTTCCTTCAAAGCACTAGGAAAAATCCATTCTCCCCACCTAGGTCAAATATTTTAAGAGCTCTTTGCCTATTCCAAGGAAATCTTATTTCTCAACTTGGAGCAAATCCAGACATGACAAAGTAGTACTCCCCCACCTTGCTTGGGCACCTGACTTGCTCTGTCTATGGCCTTTTTCCTTCTCTTTTCCCCCTTTACTCATGTTCCTAGGTGCCCAAGGATTCCAAAAAAAATACTCCTGGGAAATTAGCAGTCTGAAGAAGGAAATTTTCACCTGTAGATACTAGGGCCCACTGCAAAAGAGTGGGGGCACCACCTATTTTCTGCAGGAAATACCTCTTTCTTCTGATGCCATATTGATCCCACAACAAGCCCTGAGCTGTTAGAAACATACTCACGTTGTCTAGGAATAAGCAAGACTCGTTGGGAAGTCAGGAACATTTTAATTATGATTTACATTTATTCCCCCTGAATAAATGGGTACCTCCCTGGAATAGAGCACAGGAGAAAATATAAAGGACGCAGATAGTTGTCAGTCCTTTAATAGACCCTTACCTCAAATCTCCCACCAGGCTCTTCATTGGCCAGATACAACCCTCTGACCGCCTACGTCATGCCCTCCTCAAATGGCTCATTTAAGCGTTCATACAAGCCTCTGACCTTTCACCTGACCCACCTGAGGCCTGGTTTCTGCTAAACCTAGGATGGGAGAGGGGGAAAGGGGCACCTTCAGTTCTGTGGAAACAAAACTCCTCCTCCCATTTCTTACATACATCTCAGTAGTTATACAGGTTCATGAAGAGATTTCCATCAAAAACCTGTAGCTTCATTTCAGTCTCCAGGATGGGCCTAAGATTTCACTTTGTAAAGAAAACGTTTTGTCATTAAAGTTAAGACAGGCTCTAAAGCCCCCCATGCTAGTCAGTTTATCAAACATTACAGTATTTTAATAAATCTCTCTGAATCCTCATAAAATCTTTAATTCTTCTCATCTAGTCACTGGGAAACTGCTCCAGTGATCCACATGGCCCATATCAGGAGCGGGAATTGTGCCATTTTTGTCATGGTGAAAGCATATATCTTGATGAGGTAACATAATATTTCTGTTTCAGGAGCAAACGTATAGCCTTTAAAGAGTCGCTTGCGTTTTTAAGCAAACGTAGGTCCTTTGAGTAAAATGACTGACTGCTTTTTTTCTTAAAAAAGCCATACTAGTCAAGATGTATAGTTGACATCTTTCTCTAGATGTTAAATTTCATCAGAAAAACTGACATCACTAAAGTAATGATAAGATTCAGGCATCCCACTTGCTGAGCATGTACCTCAAGGAGGTCAAGAGAAAGAAAGGTTTCAAAGAGAACACAATATTACAACAATCCTTTTTGTTTTATCAAAAACCCTAAAAACAAAGTGGATACCCATTGATGAGGAAATGACTGAATAAATTGTAGTATATTAATATGATAGAACGTTAGACTATAGGAAATGATGAATGTAAGGGATTCAGAGAAACAAGAGAAGATATGTATGAAGTGATACAGAGTGAAATAAATAGAATCAGGAAAGCTTTAAATACAGTAAGTACAATTGTCGTTGTTGTCCCTCACTTTGAACAGGACCAAAATGACATCACTAGGCTAGAGTCAAGTTTCAATGTGTCCAGCTGTGGCTGATGAAACCAACATGAGCTTGGAATGCTCTTCCACAGGTTGGGCGCAAATAGTCCTTGTGAACATTTGGGGTTGATTCTCTAAATTTGCACATCCTGCAGCTATTTCGATTCTGGTTTGCTCATAGAACACAGCACCTTCTCTGATGTGGGCACACAATGCTGAACAGTCCTGTACCAATGTCTCCCACATCACGCAATCAGTTCCAGAGTTCTTAAGAGAGAGACCTTGAGAGTGTCCTGGTATCGCTTCTTCTGACCACCATGTGAGCGCCTGCCCTGCGAGTTCTGCATAAAATACTCTTTTTGGCAAGCATACATTTTGAATTCGAACAATGTGGCCAGCCCATCGGAGTCGCGCTCTCTGAAGCAGAGTTTGAACGCTTGGCAGTTTAGTCCAAGTAAGGACCTCATTGTCTGGTACCTTATCCTGCCAGGTGATCTTCAGAATCTTCCTAAGACAATTCAAATAGAAGTGATTCAGTTTCCTGGCGTGGCATTGGTATACCATCCAGGTTTCATAGGCACACAACAATAAGGTCAGCACAACGGCTCTGTAGACCTTCAGTTTGGTGGTCAGTCTAATACCTCTTCTCTCCCATACTTGCCTTCGGAGCCTCCCAAATGCTGAGGGCAATAACTACAATAAGGTAAATAAAAAGAATGCTAAAACTAAATGTAATTGTAATGTGTAGTTGTAATGACCCATCTTGATAGATAGGGGATATTGATTTTGTGTACAGGAGGCTGTCAGACATTGGTTTGCTTACCTGTTTTACTTTGTTAAAAAGGAAAGTTTAATTATACATAGTAATAGCAGTATTGTATGATGGTCAACTGTGAATTGAATAGCTGTTCCCAGTGATACAGTGATCCAAGACAATTGTAAAAGACTCATGAGGAAAAATGATATCCATCTCCACAGAAAGAACTGATGGACCTGAATGCATATTGAAGCATACTATTTTTCAGTTTCTTTATTTTTTTTCATGGTTTTTTTTTTTTTCGCTTTGGGCTGGCATCTTCTTTCCCAACATGACCAATATGGAAATACATGTTGCATGATTGCACATGTATAATCTATATCAAATCATACAAGATGAGAGAAGAGAGAAAATTTGGAACTCAAAATTAAAAAAAAATGAATTGTAAATGTTATCTTTACATGTAATTGGGGAAAAAATGAAATGTTATTGAAAAATAAAAGGGAACATTCATTGAATAGGGCATCCAAGAACACTAATTTTTAAAAGAAATTGACAAACATAAGTTTTTTAAAATTCTCCACATAGCTGGGTGTAGTAGCATATGCCTGTGGTCTGTATTACCAGGGAGGTTTAGGTTGGTAAATCACTTGAAATGGGAATTATACTGGCTAAACCTAATATAGTATTATATATCCTTCCATGAGCATGTGAACATATAGTATCCCCTCAGCAAAACTTGGGAACAAGGACTTTTTTTTTTCATTTTGTCTGCTTAACCCCCACCATCTAACATAGGACATAATAAGTCCTTAATAAATGTTTATAAATTCACTGATTCAGATTCTGCAGGTGTGATGTTAAGGGAGCTACTTCTCTAGGGACCCCAAATGCGGTTCCTGTTCTGGTGACTTCAAGCCTTTGGGGTATTACCATAACACTGGAGGCCTGTATGTCTTCCTTGAGAAAAATGAAACTCACCAATCTGTCAGGGAGACCCTAGACAGGGAAGCCTGAGGCTGACCTATGGATGCCTAGGCAATCCTCCCATTCTATTCAGGAGGCCAGGTTCCCAGAGGTATTACATGTTGCTCCCTTATCCACAGATACCATCTTTTAGTCTGTGAGCTTTTGCCCCTGCCTTTCCATGACTGGGCCAGGAACTTGGAGTCTAGGGATACTTTTTTCAGGTCATATAGGTGAGAACACATGCAGCTGCCATGTATTTCTGCACCAAGATAGACAGTAGTGGCTCTAATGGGGCAAACATGTGTTGGGGCCCAAGACTACTTTTAGCTCTGCTGATCTTTCTCCTCCTAAAAGGGAACAACAGGGACCAACTACATGACTCTTCTTTGTAGGCTAGCAAAAAGGGTTTACTTGGATCTAGAACAGTAGGGTACAATCAAGTCATCTCTAATTGATTATAATAACAAAAAAAAACACATCCGAACATTTTGGAGCATGCTAAAGCAATGCTTAGAGGATAATTTATGTCTCTGAAAACAGTTGCCCCTTACTGGCAAAAGGACTAGATGTAGTTTTTCCCAACTGGAAGAAGGGACTTTAGGATCATGAAAGACAGAAGCAACACGGAATGGGGGAAGCTTGGGGAACTGTTCAGGGATGAGGGGCCCAGGGTTTGCAAACGTGTGCCAGCGGCAGTGTGGCAGCCAATTGCAAGTAAAGGGCACTATTACCTCAAACTTAACATAATAATGGGCAGTTGGAACCTTGTCTGGTTCACTGGCCTGCTTGAGGAGTGATCTGTCCAGATGGAATTTTGCTGTTTCTGTTGATACTTGGACTTGTGGAATTCATCTCCTTCCACTCTCTCTTCCTTCTCTGCTTCATAGCTGCATGGAAAACTAGCATCTCTTTTAACCTCCAGAATTGTCTCCTTTAAACTCTGCTTATTTACTGTATATATTTTTGTAATGGGTTTTGTCTCTAGAAAAAAATAAACCTATTTTCATTGCATTCTGATCTGCTATATGCTATTGTGTGGCCCACACAATGGGAAAGGACGGTGTTGACTGGAAAGTTTGTTTAAAGTAGGCAAACAAGCTAGGTGATATATAAATTCATATTGTTTATTCCCTTAAAGCTAGCAGATACATACTCATAAGGAGCCAGACAAAATCTGACTGTCTGAACCAAAGAATGAGAAGGTTTAAATACATTTTTAGAACAGTTGCTACTCAGCATGTCTGTGTTACTCAATTTTATGATCTCCATGTATGTTTAACCATGATACAAGAAAAGGACTTTTCTAAACTGAATAAGTTGTAAATACAATAAGAGAGTTGACAAGGGTCAATTGAAACTACAACCCAGCGTTCCTGTGTTTATTTTGCCATTAACATTCTATAACATAGTATATGCCCATAAAATATTAAGCAAGATAGCTTCTCAGGTTAAAGGTCTCCTCCTTAATGGTTAATAGACAGAGGAAAGAATGCTCTTAGGTCAGCCTGATCTGGTCTTGTTGACATAGGAAGAGGTATTCTTTGAGTTTACTCAGAGAACAAAGAGGTTGTTAGGTTCAGGCTCTTCTTCTGGTTGATCAGTTTAAGCTCTTCCTCTTGTTAATCAGTTCAGGCTCCGACCCTTATTGAAATTACTAGATTGATATTAAATGATTATCAACAGAAAGCAAATCCATGGACCAATAGCTCTAGACTTCATTGTGAGCCTATTCTGAAGTTCCCTTCTTCGGAGACACAAAGGGGAGCTTCATTAACAAAATAGGAAAAGAGAGGAGAAATGAACAAAGCATGTAATTAAAAAGACCAGTGAGCCTAAAACATATTCAAAAGGAAAAAATCTTGAAAATAGAAGAAAAGAATAGAGAAACTTAAAAATAAATACAACATAACACAAAACTAAGAGCTGTATTTTTTGTTTTGTTTTAAAGATTAACATGATAGGCCTTCTGATTAGCGTTGGATTGACTGCATAGTAAGGGGGCCTAAGTATTAAAGACCCTGAGAGTTATACCTCTTCCTGTGTGAGAAGAGAGGAAGGAATCTGTGAGGGATATGGACTGGAAGTGATGGGGTGCTTGGGTGCTTGTGCTTGGACCTTAATTCTAACATTTCACCTTAGCCTCTGCTTAGGTGCCTATGCCTGGACCCCAGTTCCAAAATCACATCCAGTTCTAAAATCACATCTCTCCCTAGCTTCAAAACATTGGCCCTAGCAGTTCCTCTCCACTTCAAGAGCAGCATGCCTTAGTAAAACATTTATCTCTCCTCCTGATACTGTGGCTAGGTGCACATAAAGAATTTATTGGTCTGACTCCCTGTGTACATGCTAATTGGCTATGCACTGGGCCATAACAATATTTACTACTTACTGATCTTACTGATATGTATCCTAGACATAGTCAAATGTATACTCCCTTACATTCATCTTGTCTAACAAGACATTTGATGAGAGCCATCTGGATATTTCCAGTCAGCTCTGACCATTAGTTGACTTAGTGACATTTCACAGTGAAAACCACAGCCCCAGGTAGCCCCTGCCTTGGGCTATTTCCCAGTGAACTCTGGGTAAGATACCTGTGCAGTAGACACAAAAAGTGCAAGTTCCTTTAAGAACCGACCGCCCCTTAACCACTCCCTAATCCCACCCCAAAACATCTAATGACAGGTTTCACCCCCAAATCTCATATATGAACTTTCCTGCACCCCTGTAAGGTTTCAGGTTCCCTAAGAACTCTTGCCTGCTGTAAACCTTAATAAATCTTTCCCACATTGACTTGAAGAATTCTTGAGATCATGAATTCATTCCAGACGGCCCAGACCTTCTCCAGTACTCGGGTCCTTGAAGGGCACTCCTCCCAATGACCCTGTCTGGGAACTCCAGTCTTGGGGTTCCTGGACCTCAGCTCCCTCAACTGTCAACAGAAAGTGAAGTCTTTTTCTAATGAGGCACTTTTTAAATCTCTTTGGGGAGAGACACAAGGGAGAAAAGGAGTGAGAGTTGGATAAAGAGAGAATGAGAAAGAGAGGAGAGGAGAAAGACAAACAGAAGAGAGACAGAGAGACAAGAGGGGAAGAGAGGGGATTTTTTCTTAGAGGTCCTTGTAGTGTATAGCTTGAGCCTTTCCTTTCTCAGGCTTATAGCTCAGCATATTAAAAGAATACAATGGAAAGTTACTGCATTTTGGCTTCTCTGAGAAATTATAAAGAACTGAATCCATGCCACTGTTTCTCCCTTTTATTTTATTGCCATCTACAATGGATAGTAGGGTACTTTACTAAAAGTTTCTTTGCCATTTTAAATTTTGCTTATTGGGTATTTACATTTAAGAATATGTTTGATTAATAAAGATGGGAAGATAATTTTAATTACATTCTGGGGTTGTGTTTTTGCAATAGTATGTTGTGATGGAGAGAACATATGGATAATTGATAACACTATATTCAACTAGCAGAGAGATTATCCTTCCAAAATGGCAGCCAATAAATTGTTTAGGGGTTCAAAATATTTTATAAATTTTATTTAAAATCTGTATTAAGGTTTTTATTATTTATTTTAACTTTACAGAGACCTTTGCTCTAGACTGAAATCTTTATAAGCTAATATCATTATTTTCCCAGCAGACTAATCATTTTGCATCAAGAACCTTCAGGTTTTTCTCTACCTTCTGAGGTGAGAAAGGGCAAGGGAAGAGTAGCTACCTCAAGAAAGAGTTATACTCTGGGCTTACCCCAGAGGGTAGAGACAGAGGAACCAAGTCCTCCCTAAAAGGAAGGATCATGGAAAGTGCTTTTCATTCAAATTCCCTTCCACAGAGACCTCTTCTAGGAAATTTTAATAAAATTGTTATCATTAGCTAATCTGATCAAAGAAAGAGAAGAAAATCATATTACCTAATTGATAATAAAGTCAAATCCCCAAAACACTCACCATTCTGTAAACTGATCAACTTACTACTTATCCTATAGAAAATAGGGAGCCACTGAAAGTTTTTGGAAGGGGTCAGATCTGCAAAATAGAGAGATTATTTTGGCAGCTGTGTGAAGAGTGAATTTGGTAAGGGAAAAATAGGAGACAAGGAGCCCTAAAAATAGTCCAGGTGAGAGGTAATGGGACAGCTAGATGGTGCAGCAGATAGAACACCGGTTCCGGAGTCAGAAATATCTGAGTTCGAATCCAACCTCACACATTTACTAGCTGAATGTCCATAGGCAAGTCATTTAACCTCTATTCACCTAAATTCCTCATCTGCAAAATGGGGGCATACTGAGAAGAAAATTGCAAACTACTCCAGTATCTTGGCCAAGAAAGACACATAGACTTGTCATGTAAAGTCTGACACAATTGAACACTGATCAACAGCAGCAAAAGGTAATAAGGCTTTGCACTAGGGTTATAGCAATGAGTGACGATTATACAAGAGATTCTACCTGTACAAGAGGGAAAATTCACAAGATTTGACAAAAGGTGAGGAAAAAAGGAGAAAAATATATGTGATCCCCAAGTTTTAACCCCAGGTAACTGGGAGGAGGGTAGCTCTATCAACAATAACAGGGAATAAATTCCAGCAACTATTTTTTAAAATTTTATTTAGTATTTTATTTCCTCCCATTACAAGTAAAAACAATTTTTAACATTGATTTTTAAAACTTTGAGTTCCAAATTCTCTCCCTTCCTTCCATTAAGAAATAAAGCAACTGGCCCGTTGCCTTTTCTCCCTTCCCCTCCACTCCTGCCCTTCTCCCTTCCCCTCCCTCCCCCTCCCTTTCCCCCTTCTTCCCCATTCCATCCTTCCCTCCATCCTTTTTCCTTCCTCCCATCCCTGGCCTAGATGATGCGGTGGTGGAGACGGCAGAGGAGGCCACGAAGCCCGCCAAGGCTGACATCGGGGGGCTGTGCCAGCACATGTTCTCCAAAATGGCCGCATACCTGACGGGAGAGCTGACAGCTACCAGTAAAGACTACAAACTTCTGGAAAATATGAACAAACTGACTAGCTTGCAGTGTCTAGAAATGAAAGATATTGCAGTAAACATAAGTAGAAACCTAAAGGACTTAAACCAGAAATATGCCGCACTTCAGCCTTATCCGGATCAGATCACTCTAATGGAGGAACAGACAGCTTACAAGTTGGATGCATATTCAAAGAAACTAGAAGCAAAGTACAAGAAGTTAGAAAGGCGATGAAAGAATTCTTTAGCACAAAGACTTTTAACTACAAGAATGTTTTATAAGAGCTGAAATAAGCGGGATGGAACTTATTACTATGCTTCAATTCCTAAAAAGAAGCGGTGCTGCTGATCCAAGGAGAACCCCAACCCCCACCTCTGGTTGGATGTGTAACTCTGGCCATCCCCACCCCATGTTTTCCTAAACCCGTACCCCCCAACCTCTTCTTATCGCGTGCTTCGTTGTGTGCCCTGGACCAAGGCTCAGAAACCAGGATCAACCTCATCTAGAGCAGACACAGGCGAGAGACTCTCGTCTCCGTCTCTGCCCTCCCTCCCACACCCACCCCTTTCACAACCTGTTCTTGAACTTAAATAATAAATGCCAACATATGAAAAAAAAAGAAAGCAATTGGATATAGGTTATACATGTGTAATTATGCAAAACGTTTCCATATTCCTCATGTTGTGAAAAAAATTCAAGGAAAATAAAGTAAAAAAAAAATGTGTGCTTTGATCTGTATTCAGACAGCATCAGTCCTTTCACTGGAGATGGATAGATTTTTCATCATAAGTCCTTCAGAATTGTCTTTGATCATTGTATTGCTAAGAATAGCTAAGTCATTCACAACTGATCATCTTACAATCTTGCTGTTACTTTGTACACGGTACATTTCACTTTGCTTTAGTTCCTGCAAGTTTTTCCCAGGTTTTTCTGAGAGCATCCTGCTCATTATTTCTTATAGTACAATACTATTTCATCATAATCACATACTAGAATTTGTTTGGGCATTCCCTCAATTTCCAATTCTTCGCCACCAGAAAAGAGTTGCTGTAAATAGTTTTGTACATATAGATCCTTTTTCTTTTTGTTTTTTATCTCTTTTGGGATACAGACCTAGTAGTGGTATTGCTAGGTCATGCTTGGTTTTATAGACCTTTGGGCATAGTTTCAAATTGCTCTACAGAATGGTTGAGTCAGCTCACAACTCCGCCAACAATGCATTATTGTCTCATTATTGTCCCCTTCAACATTGGTCATTTCCCTTTTCTGTTCTATTAGCCAATCTAATAGGTATGAGGTAATAGCTCAGAATTGTTTTAATTTACATTTCTCTGATCAATAGTGAGTCAGAGCATTTATTCATATGTCTATAATTAGCTTTGATTACTTCATCTGAAAACTGTTCATATCTTTGGATCATTTATCAGGTGGGGAATGGCTCTTATTTTTATAAATTTGACTTAGTTCTCTATCAATGAGGCCTCTATCAGAGAAACTTGCTTCAAAATATCTTTCACAGTTACTATTGCTAACTGTATTTCCCTCTGTCCTATTTCCCTCATTTATTCTATTCTCTCTCTTCTTTCATCCTGTCCCTCCTCAAAAGTGTTTTGCTTCTAACTAGCGTCCTACCTGCCCTGCCTTATATCACCTTCTCTTACTTTCTTCTCTTAGCTCCTTCCCCTCCTACTTTCCTATAGTGTGAGACAGATTTCTAGGCCCAATAGAGTGTGTCTGTTATTCATTCTTTCATTCTTTGAGCCAATTGTGATGAGAATAAGGTTCGCTGACTCCTCCTCACCACCTCCCTTTTCCCCTCCACTATAAAAACTTCTCACCTCTTTTATGTGAGATAATTTACCCCATTCTACCTCTCCTTTTCTCTTTCTCCCAGCACATTCCTCTCTCATCCATTAATTTTATTTTATTTTTTGTATAACATCCCTGTGCCCTCTGTCTATGTGTTTTCCTTCTAATAACCCTAATAATGAGAAAGGTCTTATGAATTACAAGTATCATCTTCCCATGTAGGAATGTAAAGAGTTTAACCTTATTAAGTCCCGCATGATTTCCCTTTCCTGTTTATCTTTTTATCCTTCTCTTGAGTCTTGCATTTGAAAGTCAGATTTTCTATCCAGCTCTGGTCTTTTCTCAAGAATTCTTTTAAGTTCTCTATCTCATTTACTATCCATTTTTATCCTCCATGATTATACTCAGTTTTGCTCGGTAGGTGATTCTTGGTTCTAATCCTAGCTCCTTTGCCCTCCACAATATTATATGCCAAGTCCCCCTGATCCTTTAATGTAGAAGCTGCTAAATCTTGTATTATCCTGACTGTGGCTCCATGATACTTGAATTGTTTCTTTCTGGCTGCTTGCAATATTTTCTCCTTGACCTGGAAGCTCTGGAATTTGGTTATAATATTCCTGGGAGTTTTCATTTTGGGCTCTTATAGGAGGTGATCAAGGGAGTTTTCAATTTCTACTTTACCCTTTGGTTCTAGAATGTCAGGGCAGTTTTCCTTGATAATTCCTTGAAAGATGATATCTAGGTTCTTTTTTCGCTCATGGCTTTCAGGTAGTCCAATAATTTTTAAATTCCCTCTCCTGGACCTATTTTCCAGGTTACTTGTTTTTCTAATGAGATATTTCACATTGTCTTCTATTTTTCATTCTTTTGGTTTTGTTTTATTGTTTCTTGATTTCTTTTAAAGTCATTAGCTTCCATTTGCTCCATTCTAATTTTTTTTATATTGGTTGTAGTTATTTTATTTTTTTAAATCGTTATTTATTTAAGATTTTTAGTTTTCAGCATTGATTTTCAGAAGAGTTTGAATGACAAATTTTCTCTCCATTTCTATCCCACACACACACACACACTCCAAGATGGCACATATTCTGATTGACCCATTCCCCAGTCATCTCTCCCTTCTGTCACCCCACTTCCCCCCATTCCCTTTTCCCTTACTTTCTTGTAGGACAAGATAGACTTTTATGCCCCATTGCCTGTATATCTTATTTCCTACTTACATGCAAAAACTTTTTTTTTGGACATCTGCTTTTAAAACTTTGAGTTCCAAATTCTCTCCCCTCTTCCCTCCCCACCCATGCTCTCTAAGAAGGCAAGCAATTCAACATAGGCCACATGTGAATCATTATGCAAAAGCCTTCCACAATACTCATGTTGTGAAAAACTAACTATATTTTGCTCCTTCCTATCCTATGCCCCTTTATCCCATTTTCTCCCTTGACCCTGTCCCTTTTCAAAAGTGTTTGCTTTTGATTACCTCCTCCCCCAATCAGCCCTCCCTTCTATCGTCCCCTCTTTTTTATCTCCTTCCTCCTTCTTTCCTGTGTGGTAAGATACCCACTTGTGCGTGTGTGGTATTCCCTCCTCAGGTCAAATCTGATGAGAGCAAGATTGACTCATTCCCCCTCACCTGCCCCCTCTTCCCTCCCAACAAAACTGCTTTTTCTTGCCACTTTTACGCAAAATAATTTACCCCATTCTATCTCTCCCTTTCTCCCTCTCTCAATATATTCCTCTCTCATCACTTAATTTTATTTTTTTAGATATCATCCCTTCATATTCAACTCACCCTGTGCCCTCTGTCCATAGATAGATAGATAGAGAGAGAGAGAGATAGATAGATAGATAGACATAGATTGATATAGATAGATAGATAGATATAGATAGGTAGATAGATAGATAGATAGACAGATAGATAGATAGATAGATAGATAGATAGATAGATAGATAGATGTACACACATATTCCCTTCAGCTACCCTAATACTAAGATCTCATGAATTACAGACATCATCTTTCCATGCAGGAATGTAAACAAACAGTTCAACTTTAGTAAGTCCCTTATGATTTCTCTTTCTTGTTTACCTTTTCATACTTCTCTTGATTCTTGTGTTTGACAGTCAAATTTTCTATTTAACTCTGGTCTTTTCACTGAGAAAGCTTGAAAGTCCTGTATTTTATTGAAAATCCATATTTTGCCTTGGAGCTTGATACTCAGTTTTGCTGGGGAGGTGATTCTTGGTTTTAATCCTAGCTCCTTTGACCTCCAGAATATCATATTCCAAGCACTTCAGTCCCTTAAGGTAGAAGTTACTAGATCTTGTGTTATCCTGATTGTGTTTCCACAATACTCAAATTGTTTCTTTCTGGCTGCTTGCAATGTTTTCTCCTTGATCTGA
>CM053623.1:169761874-169791520 GCA_028646595.1 Phalanger gymnotis
AACCAAGAATCACCTACCCAGCAAAACTTAGTATCATGCTCTAAGGCAAAATATGGATTTTCAATAAAATACAGGACTTTCAAGCTTTCTCAGTGAAAAGACCAGAGTTAAATAGAAAATTTGACTTTCAAACACAAGAATCAAGGGAAGCATGAAAAGGTAAACAAGAAAAAGAAATCATAAAGGACTTACTAAAGTTGAACTGTTTTGTTTACATTCCTACATGGAAAGATTATGTGTGTAATTCATGAGACCTCAGTATTAGGGTAGCTGAAGGTAATATATATATATATATATATATATATATATATATATATATGTATATGTGTATATATATATATATGTAGACAGAAGGCACAGGGTGAGTTGAATATGAAGGGATGAAATCTAAAAAAAATAAAATTAAGGGATGAGAGAGGAATATATTGACAGAGGGAGAAAGGGAGAGATAGAATCAGGTAAATTATCTCACACAAAAGTGGCAAGAAAAAGCAGTTCTGTAGGAAGGGAAGAGGGGGCAGGTGAGGGGGAACAAATGAATCTTGCTCTCATGGGATTTGACTTGAGGAGGAAATACCATACATACTCAATTGGGCATCTTACCCCACAGACAGTAGGAGGAAGGGGATAAGAAAGGGAGGACAATAGAAGGGAGGGCAGATAAAGGGAAGAAGTAATCAAAAGCAAACACTTTTGAAAAGGGACAGGGTCAAGGGGGAAAATTGAATAAAGGTGGACAAGATAGGAAGGAGGGAAATATAGCTAGTCTTTCACAACATGACTGTATAGGGGAGCGTTTTGCATAATGATACATGTGTGGCCTGTGTTGAATTGCTTGCCTTCTTAGGGAGAGTGGGTGGGGAGGGAGGAAGGGAGAGAATTTGGAACTCAAAGTTTTAAAAGCAGATGCTCAAAAAAAAAAAGATTGTTTTTGCATGCAACTGGAAAACAAGATATACAGGCAATGGGGCATAGAAACCTATTTTGCCCTACAAGAAAGTAAGGGGAAAAGGGATGGGGGGAGGGGAAGGGGGGGTGATAGAAGGGAGGGCTGACTGGGGAATGGGGCAATCAGAATATATGCCATCTTGGTGTGGGGGGGAGGGTAGAAATGGGGAGAAAATTTGTCACTCAAAATCTTGTGGAAATCAATGCTGAAAACTAAAAAATATCAAATAAAGAAAATGACCACAAAAAAAAAAGAGAGTGAGAGGAGGGAAAGTGGAGGCCCTCTCAAGTTTAGCTACAAAGGCAGAAGAAATATAGGATGATAATTAGCAGGGATAGAAGAAAGGGAGGGGTTTTTTTTCAGGATGAGGAAGACATGGGCATGTTTATAGGCAACAGAGAATGAGACAGTAGACAGGGAGAGATCAAAAGCAAGTGACAGAGTGGGAGTGACAGAAAGGGCAATCTCTTATAGGAGATAGGACAGAATTTATGTTACACAACCTTAATGAGGCCCTCACTGCTTCTATTGCAGTCTTAATAGACCTCCCTTTATCAATTCACTATCTCATTATCCATAGCAGCTCTTACAAACCTTTTCATCCCCCTTCAAATTTTCCATGGCTCCCCATCCTCTGGTCTTCTCATCTGAGAACCTTGCTTCATATTTTAGAACACTGCCCCCCCCCACCCAGCCCCGGCCAAATTGAAGTCATTTGCAGTGAATTCCCTTATCTCTTATCACTCAGATACTTTCTACCTTCTGCCACTATATCTCCTCCTTCACCCTTGTCTCCCATGGAGAGGTGACCTTACCAAATCCTTACCAAGACTAGCCCCAAGAGATATACTAGTAACTAGATCTAGCATCTCCCCATTCTCTAAAATTGTCAGTGAGGAAATATGACTCTCATCTAAAAATTAGCAAATATGATGTGAAGTTTTATAGTAATACTAGAACTATTACATGTTGACTCCACTTAGTTCTGTGCTCAGTATTCATAGCATATGTGCGATATACAGTTGAAATGCCTACAATGTGGGTCTCCTTGATGATGGTAAGATGTGGTTTGGGACTTCTTACCTGCCAAAGCTGTCATAAATTTGTAGTGGACTCAGTCAAAAGAGTTGTGTGATTTTTTTCCACCACCATTCAGCAGCATATGGGTTAGGAACAAAGATAGTGAATGGTGGGAATGATCTAAGGCTGAGGTTTGGCAAAGCATAATTGGTGACTCAGGGGGGTTAGGGATCAAGAGGAGAAGAGTGTAATTGGTTCACCAAGGGGTCAAGATGGGGAGAAGAGGAGACAGTGACTAGTGCAGGGAAGAGAACT
This sequence comes from Phalanger gymnotis, assembly GCA_028646595.1. Lineage (NCBI taxonomy): Eukaryota > Metazoa > Chordata > Mammalia > Diprotodontia > Phalangeridae > Phalanger > Phalanger gymnotis. The sequence continues at coordinate 169,764,159 of CM053623.1, forward strand.
GAGGGGTCCCAGTTGGGTGATTGGGCTGGCAATAGGAAGTGGAAGATGCCTTGTGCTAGCACAGGTGGAAGTTGTTGCTTTGGGGTAGATGGAAAATGCCAGGCCTGACCCTTTGCTGCCTTCCCTCTGGGGACAAGCTACACCAAGCAGGAGATGGAAGGCATAAGGCATGGTATGGTGAGAGAATGTTGGACTCCTGACTCCTCTTGTCACCTGAGGAGGCTGGTGAAGAGGCAATAACAGGAAAAGGTAGACTCCCAGGGAAAAGGGAAGTCCTTCAGGACAGGATAGTGTATAGACACTGGATTCCAGCCTGTAACTTCTAGTATCCTGGTAGTATTTTGAATAAATTGGAGTTGAATGACAGTTCTAGGGTAATAGGTCTGGACATATCAGAACTTCAGCATTTGCCTTCCTGCTGACCCTATTTTTTAGGAAGCCTGAAACTTACTCTAATATATCCCACTTATGGTAGTCTTTTTATCTTAGTTCAGGGCTGTCCAAAATATGGCCCATGGGCTGCATGAAGCCCACAATATGATTTTATGCAGCCCACCTGTGGGTTTCAATTTTCATGAGCAAAAAAATAAAATAATAATTGCATGGAATGCATATTAGATTTTTTAATTCCATCATTAATAAATAATTTCATTGATGTTAATTTTCTTTGGTGTTTTTAAGCAGTATTATGGACAGAACATATCGCACAGAATTTTCAATCAATCTGTGGGATGGGCTCCATCTGTACAATACAGACCAGTTAGTATGCACCTACCTTTATACTGCTGTGTTCTTGCTTTGTTGTTTTGTGTTTGCTTTTGAACTTTGCGCCTTTGCTTGTCATAATGATGACGCATATTCCCCCACTTTCTAATAATGTACTGTATTTTTTATTCTGGGTGCAGTCCTCAAATAATTATTTTATTTTAATGAGGCCTTAAGATAACCTAAGGTTGGACAGCCCTGTCTTAGTTCACCAAGTGCCAGTCTTATTTTGTAAGCATAGTGTGTATTTTCTGGCTCACTCTAAAAGCCAGGCCTGCTATACCTATAGTGATATCATGAGGGGTTTGTGGTTTTTCTTCTCTATTGCCATCAGTTTAAGCCCCAAGCAGCTGTGTCCCCTCCCATTGTTAGGGGCCTGTGACTCCTCCCCAGTTCCATTTAACCACTGAATGCTGAGTAGCTTTTACAAAGGTATATTTACTTCAAAGATGTAATAAAAAGAAAGTACAGGTATTTTCCCTCAATATCTCAGGGGTAATCTCTCTTCTATTTCACCTCAGTCTCTAGAGGGAATAGGCTCAAAGCTTAGCTCAGTTCCTACATACTCTAGGTCTACCAAGTTCACCTCCAAAGGCAGCATGAGTCCCTGTCTCACCTACTGCTGGGCTGGGGTCCCACAGGTCACTCCTTGGGGTGACTTCTTACTTCCTAGGTCCATGATCCTGCACTGGTTCTAGAACACAGATTCTGGAATGCTTGGGATGTCAGGGCATCCTCTTGACCCTTCAAACTCACAAAGTCATAGGTTCCAAAACTCTTCAACTGAAAGAAAAAAAAATTACCACAGAGGCCAAGGGTAAAGTCTCTTTCACAAAGTCATATGGTTTTAGAGGGAGGAGGCCCCATGGCCTCTTCTCTTATGGCACTGGATAGAGTGAAGGAGCTACTGTATGAGGGATACAAAATGTGGCTCAAGCTGATAGGCCTAGGCAGACAATCAAAGAGACTCCTCTTCAACACACGATTACATTACTGGAACCAGTACAGAATGTCTACACACGCTCCACAGTCTCTCTAAGTCACTTTCCCTAAATATCATCATGATAAGAGGTTATAGGTACATTCATGCAAAACATATTTCCATATTAGTCATATTATAAAAGAAGACACAGACCCAAAGGAAAAAAACACCATAAAAAAATGAAAAGAGTATGTTTCCATCTACATTCAGATTCTATCAGTTCTTTCTCTGGAGGTAAATAGCATCAGTTCAGGTAAGTCTTTCCAGGTATTTCTGAAATCAGCCTATTGATCATCTCTTCATATACCATAATTTGTTCAGTCATTCCCCATTTGATGGACATCCCCACAATTTCCAGTTCTTTGCTACCACAAAAAGAGCTGCCATGAATATATTCGTATAAATATGTCCTTTTCCCTTTTTAAAAAATCTCTTTGGAAAACAGAGTTAGTAGTAGTATTGCTGGATCAAAGGGTTGTATGCACAGTTTTATAGCCTGTATTGACAATCAAGATGGGCTCTTAGAACTTATTCAACCAAGTGCCCTTGAAGAGTTTGGCCTTTGTTTCCTTGACTAAATTAGGAGTCCTTGATGACCTCCTTGCCTCAAGGGAAAGCCTAGTTTACATGGGTTAGAGTGACATGTTTGTGACATCAGAGGCTTTTAGACCACATGGGTTTAAGTCACATTTTTGTGACGATTTTAGGTCAGGTGGGTGAGTCGCGTGTGTGGCTCATCTTTGACCCTGAACAAAATGTATAAACCCAGAGGTTGGCTTTCTCTTTTGGAGCTCTAAGCCACAGCAGGAGTGGTGGGTGACTCTGGGTTAGCTGTTGTCAAGCTCCTGGCTGAACTCAGATGTTGATGGTTCCTTGGTAACTGTGAATTGTATTTGGTCTGTTTATAGATGTATGTTTGTAATTTGTTTGTATTTGCTCTGAAGTTCATGGTGCTGGCTTTTCCCCCTGAGCTGAGTGAATGATATTTATATGTTGGATTAAAGTAAGATTGTTAACCCCTTAATGTTGCTTTCCTTAGTAAAGCAGATCAAAAGAACCTGTTCTTGCAGATTCTTGTTGTTGGGCTTGTGTTGGTTTTTCACCCCCATAGCAGCTGCTAGCCAAATTGTTGAAACAAATGGCATAGTTGTGGCAGGATCTGCAGATTAAAAGGAAAGTATGGTGTTTTGAGGTACCGGGGTGGTTGAATGTTTCCCAGTTTTGGGATTGCTCTTTGTACTTGGGGTGGCTATGGTACTATGGAGCCCCAGGAGCAACAAAGACTTGAGGGAAAACATGCCGGTGGAAGTGGGAGATAATCTGGGAGATAATCCTTCCTTCCCTCTCCCCAAGGTACTAGCACTCCAAGAGATAGGCTGGAACAAAGACTGTGGGAGAAATGCCTAGGCATGGGGGAGGGTTGGATGGCAGGAGCAAAGGCTTGAGCTGATAAGCCTGACTCCCAAGGACTGTGCTGAAATGGTGAATGTTTTGAGACTATATTATGTGAGGAGTTTTGCAACAGGAGCAGAAAACTGCCTTCGTACAGACTTGAGAGAAAAATCAGAGAATGGCCTTCACGTAGATTTGGTAGGAGCGGCTGGTGAGGAGAAAAAAAGAAGTGGACAGTGGCTGCCAACATATTGACCCAGACAGAGCAGAAGACTGACTGCATGAGAACTTTGGAAAGGTGAGAGCGGTGAGCTGAATGCAAAGGTGGGGAACCACTTACATCAGGATTCCAGCAGAAGCCAGGTGCAGCCAGCTGGAGTTGAAAGACCAGGAACTCAGATGTAGATGGTTCCTTAGTAACTATGAATTGTATTTGGTCTGTTTATACACGTATGTTTGTAATTTGTTTGTATTTGCTCTGAAGTTCAGGGTGCTGGCTTTTTCCCCTGAACTAAGTGAATGATATTTACATGTTGGATTGAAATGAGATTGTGAACCCCTTAACATTACTTTCCTTAGTAAAGCAGATCAAAAGAACCAGTGCTGGCAGCGTTCTTGTTGTTGGACTTATGTTGGTTTTTCACCCCCGCAGCAGCTGCTGGCTGAATTGTTGAAACAGCTCCAAATTGCTCACCAGAATGGTTGAATTGGTATTCTACCAAGAACGTATCAGTATCCCAATTTTCCCACATTCCCTCTAACATTTGTCATTTTCTTTTTCTATCAAATTAGTCAATCTGATAGGTGTGAGGTGGTGTGTCAGTGTTGTTTTAATCTGCATTGCTCTAATCAATAGTAACTTACAACATTTTTTCATATGATTATAGATAGCTTTGATTTCTGCTGAAAACTGCTTGTTTATATCCTTTAACCATTTCTCAGTTGGAGAATGATATACTCTTATAAATTTGATTCAGTTTTCTGTATATTTGAGAAATGAAGCCTTTATCAGAGATACTTGCTGTAAAAATTGTTTCCCAGGTTTTTGCCTTCCTTCTAAGCTTGGTTACATTGGTTTTGTTTGTATAAAAACCTTTTAATTCAATATAATCGAAATTATCCATTTTACATCTAGCAATGCTCTCTATCTCTTGTTTGGTCATAAAGTCTTCCTTTTTCTATAGATCTGACAGGTTAATTATTCCTTTCTGTCTTAATTTGCTTATAGTATCACCCTTTCTGTTTAAATCATGTACCCATTTTGACCTTATCTTGTGGTATATACACTCAACCTGTCCTATTTCCCTAATGCTAGTTCTGTAAGCCTCAGACTCCACAGCACTGAAGTTGTGTTCTCAGAAGTAAATCCAACCTACACATCACCCTCTTCTTAGCAGCTGTAACAGAAAGTGGCTCTGTTTTGCTTGTCTCTTGATAGTAACATCCTCTTAATCCTCTTATAACTCCTGTCTCTTCCAAGGAGAAGAGTTTTTCCTGCAATTTCACCTCTCACCAGATTTCCTGTGATTTCTTATCAATGAATCAGCATCTGAGGTGTGGTTCCCTTGCTTTTGTGACCCATATACAGAACATGTTCCTGAGCCCTTTGAGAACGAGTCTTCCTGAGGCAGGGCTGCTAGGTGTCCCAGTGGATAGAGTGCAGGGCCAGCAGTCAGAGGAAGACCTGAGTTCCAATGGGACCTCAGCCATTTACTAGCTTTGTGACCCTAGGTAAGTCACTTAACCCTGTTTGCCTCAGTTTCCTCATCTATAAAATAAAAAGGAAATGGCAAACCACTCCAGTATTTTTGCCACAGAAACTCAAATGGCCTCACAAAGAGCCAGAAACGATTGAACAATAATTTCTGGAGGTAAGTTTCCTTGCAAACTTTGCTCTTGTGCTCCATTTTGTATACTGTTTCTACTAGCTTGTTGAAATGTTAGAGGTTGACAGAGATCAAGGCTCACTAGCTGCTACTTTATATCTGGCAGCTGCAAACTAGCTCCAATCTAGTCTCATTCATTCCTTCAAGCTTTTCTTTGGTAGATTAATGCACCATATTATTCCTGCATTGTTCCACCAATACTAAATTGTATCTCTTGCAAACAGGCTTGTTGTATGATTTCAGACTGGGTAGTCTCCAGGCTCTGCACAAGTCCAAAAACTAATCCTCTAAGGCAGGGGTCGGCAAAATACTGCCCCAAGCCAAATCCAGCTGCCCCCTGGTTTTGTATAGCTTGTGAACTAAGAATGGTTTTTACATTTTAAAATAAAGTTGTATTGTATTCAACAGTGTAAAGGGGGCTATACAAAAAGAGGCAGGGGAGTGGATCTGGCCCTCTGCAGTAGTTGGTGGAGGACTCCTGCAGCATTCTACTAATCAATTCTTCTAATTTAGATACAGGCCAAATTTGTAGTGATTCTGTAACGTGGTTAACCCAAATTTCTCTTGCTTGTTCCCCAGGGAAAAGTGTTTCTTTTTCAAAGAAGGTTCCTAACTTAGACCTGAGATGTATCTCTGCAATAAGACTCAAAAGGGTTTTCTTTCTGCCACATGGAATCTATCTTCTATCTCCTCCATGGGAGAGGTTTCCTCTTGCAGCCACAGCGGATCTGTCTTCAATTCACCCCACAAGAGAGGTTTCTTTTTCCTCCAGTAGGAACCCTTGCTTCAGTCCAGTCCAGGAGTGAGTTTTCTTTGTGGCTTGAGTACTCCTCTTAAACTACTATCAAATCTTCTTTGCACATTATGTCCTTTACCATCTTGACTAATTCCTCCTCAGGAGTGGATAAGTGGAAATAAGTACACAGGTGCTGTCTCCTCTCAATATATCCAGTATTTTTGAACAATCAAATGCATAAAGTAATAACTGAGTAGTCTTCCCAGTCCTGACCTTGTTATTAATTCCTTTTCATTTGCCAACTTGTTCAATTTTATTTTTGAAATAAAACTTTATTGACCTCCTGGTTTTTGAAACATCACCTAAATTTCCCACCGTTTCCCTCCCCCACCTATACCCAGAGAACCATGCCTTGTAATAAAGAATTTTAATAGTATGTTATTTTTCCAATTACATGTAAAGACAGTTTCTAACATTCATCTTTTTTAAATTTTGAATTTAAATTTTCTCCTTCCTTCACCATTCCTAAGCAATTTGATATAGGCTATGTATGTGCAATCAAATAAAACATATATCTATATTTGTCATGTTATGAAAGAAGAAATAGGCTAAAAGGAAAAAAAAACACACAAAAAAAAGTTAAAATAGTATGCTTCGATCTGCATTTAGATTCCATCAGTTCTTTCTCTGGATGTGGATAGTATTTTCCATCATGACTCTTTTGGAACTGTCTTGGACCATTGTATTGCTGAGATGGGTTAAGTCACTACAGCTGATCATCACACAGCATTGCTGTTACTGTGTACAATGTTCTCCTGGTTCTGCTCACTTCTCTTTGCACCAGTTCATGTAAGTTTTTCCAGGTATTTCTGAAATCCATCTGTTGGTCATTTCTTAGAGCACAATAGTATTCTATTACATTCATATACCACAACTTGTTCACCATTCCCCAGTTGATGGACAACCCCTCAATTTCCAATTCTTTGTCACCACAAAAAGAGTTGCCACAAATATTTTTGTACAAATAGGTCTTTTTCCCTTTTTAAAAAAATCTCTTTGGGATACAGAGTTAGTAGTGGTATTGCTGAATCAAAGGGTATGTATCTGCAGTTTTATAGCCCTTTGGGCATAGCTCCAAGTTGCTTACCAGAATGGTTGGATCAGTTTACAACTCTACCAACAATGCATTAGTGTCCCAATTTTCACATTTCACCTCTAACATTTATCTTTTCTGTCATATTAGCCATATTACCATCTGATGGGTATAAGGTGGTGTCAGAGTTGTTTTAATTTGCATTGCTTTAATCAATAGTGACTTAGAACATTTCTTTATATGACTATAGAGAGCCTTGATTTCTTCATCTGAAAACTGCCTTTTCATATCCTTTGACCACTTATCAATTGGGGAATAACTTGTTGTAATAAAGAATTTTAAAAGAGGAAGAAAAAATTCAGCAAAACTAATGAGATCCTATATATATATATATGTACACGTATTATATATATATATACATATATATATGTATATGTGTGTGTGTGTGTGTGTGTGTGTTATATTCAATGTCCAAAAAAAGAATAGGGGCTGAGATTTTTTATTTCTTCTTGGGGCCGAGTTTGTTCATTACAATTCTGCCACAATCAATTTCAATCGTTTTGTTGCTAGACTGTTTTAGTCATTATTAATATTGTTTTCCTGGTTTTGCTTTCTTCACTTTGCATCAGTTCATATAAGTCTTTCCATGCTTTTCTATATTCGTTATTTCTTCCTTGTTGTTGTCCAGTCCTTTCAGTTGTATTGCTCTTTGTGGCCCCATTTGGGATTTTCTCATCAAAGATACTAAAGTGGTTCATCGTTTCCTTCTCCAATTCATTTTACAGATGAGGAAATTGAGGCAAACAGGGTTTGCCCAGCTCATGTCTGAGGCTGGATTTGAACTCAAGAAGATGAGTCTTTCTGACTTCAGGTCAGGTCCTCTATCCACTGTTGCATTGCATTCATGTGCCACAGTTTGTTTAGCTACTCCCCATTTGATGCACAGGTAGGTGGAGAGTGGATAGAGTGCTTAACCTGGAGAATGGAAGTCCTGAGTTCATATCTGGCCTCAGATACTGGGAGAGTCATTCGACTTCTGTCTGCCTCAGTTTCCTCATGTGTAAAATGGGGACAATAACAGCACCTACCTCCCAGGGTTGTCACAGGGATAAGATGAAATAAAATATTTGCCAAACTTTTGCAGATCTTAAATGCTATCATCTACTTTGTCTCCCTTTCTTTGCTACCATGAAAAGTTCTGTAAATACTCTGGTGAAGATGAGGGCTTTCTTTTTGTCACTGACCTCCTTGTTGTATTTTTCACTTTTTAAAAAACTGCTCTTATTTTTATTCATTGGGCTCCCTCCTAAGATCAGGAGCCCTTTATGAATTTCCATCTCAGAAACATCATAATATTTTTCAAGTAAGTCATACTCTTATCTGTTTAATAGATCTAACCACGTTATTATACAGCAATCAAAAAAAAGTTTATACCAAACATTTTAAATTATACCACAGAGATACAATAAAACAATGCTCAAAAGAAATGATTCCTAGCAGATACACAGCAAACAAATATGCAAATTAGCAGTAATGTGGCCATAACAACACTTAAGTCATAAACCACCAATTGATAACTAGGCAACAATGTTGTCTGCTGGCCAGGGCTCTGAATTCTTGTCTCTTGTCTGGGGTATTCTCTCCCTCTCTTTTCTCTGTTTTTTCTTTTCTGCTTCCCTTCCTCCCTCTGTCTTTTACCCACAAGCTCCTTTACCAAAGATTGGAGGCCAGTGCACTCTGACCAGCAGTTTGAATACCTGCCCCAAACTCTCTTATGGGAAATGGGCAAAGGCAGATCACCTGTGGAAATTCTCAGAGCTGACGAAGAATATTTTTTTACATTAAGATCCCACTGTTTTGGTACCCTTTCCTAGGAAAGGGGGATTGAATTCAGACAAGAAGGATCAAAAATGAAACTCCAGAGCAAATCCACAGAGTCCATAATTGCCATCATCTAGATCTCCTCTTTGATGACCTTGCTGTCCAGGCTTCAGAGGTTCCCAAAATGGCCTGGGGGGATCCAGGGAGGGGCAGTAATAGCCTTGGGTGCAATTGGTAGAACTGGGTGTTGAATAAAAACAAGGGGGTGGTGGAAGCATAAGGAAAGAAGAGAATATAAGAAAATTTTGAAAAACCTTTCGTACATGTTTCATCTGTTGTGTAACAGAGTTAAAGTCATAGTGATTACATTATTTTCCAAATAAACACACAAAATCCAAGTGTGTGGTTCAGAAGACCACCGACTCAAGTAAAAAAAAAAAGAGGTTTCTCAAGTTAGGAAAAACAGAAGCTTTATTTGATCAAATCTCAAGAGAGTTGGGCATCTCTCTCACTACCAGGGTGGACTAGCAGTGATGAAGGAGGCAAGGAGGAGAAGGTAAGCAGGGAGATATATACCCTTGTACAAACAATTCTAAGAAATCCCACCCCCAGAGGCTGGACACCCCTCCATCCCCATTGGCAGGAGACAAGTGGCCTCACAATCTAATAAACAAATAAGTTTTTACCCAATACAAGCACAGAAACTACAGAATTACCTTATGGAGGAAATAGGTGAGGGGAGGGGGAAAGGGGAATACCATCTGATTCCCTGAAATCATATGATTTACAGGAAAACAAAACTTAGGTCTGGTAAGGTTCACATCCTAACTAAATTTTTAAGTACTATCTCTATTTTGAATATTGCTGTGCCTGAGTTATTCATAGGGAAGCTTTTACAATCTTGTATTCCACTCACAGCTGAGGTGACATTTATAAATCTGAAGAAGGAGGGGGAGAAAGACATTCCTAAAGGCTGAATAATCAGATTCCCACAGACTCAAATTTATCCCATTTCCCTTTTCTCTAAATACTGATTGTCAAACATTTTAGATATAAATACATACATACATACATACATATATACATACATATGTATGTATATACATATATTCCCTGTGAAGCCTTCACACTTTATTCTCTTGCTACCTCACACAATCCTTTATCCACCCACCTATCTTCTTCATCCATCACACTTTAAACTTGTCCTGGTGTAAAAGCCAAATATTAGAATCCTTTCTATCTATTGTACATAAACTTTCAATTTCTCAGCAAGCTAAGTTCATTGTTTAAGAACTACATAACTCAAACAAGTTCTTTTTCTGGGGCTGATGACCTTGCCCATGCAGATAGTTTCTAGGGGCCTTGGCAATTTTACTAAATAAGGAAAGGTAACATGGCCCCCAGGAAGGGGTTAATAGAAAAACCTTGGGCCTGTTTGCTATCTTTTGCTATTTCTCTGAGCACACTTATTCAAGGTCGAGGCTTTCTAAAAATCATACAAAGGATTTTACAAAACTTTTCTTCATAAAAATATCTCCCTTTCTCAGAAACAGCTTACGATTTATCCTGATACTATTATTAATTCCTAAGTGCTAAACAGTTCTGAAATTTGATCACCAAACCTTTTCCACATAATTGAGAAAAAAAGAAAACTAAACATACTCTTGCAAATACTGTCTCTAAGCAATAACATCAATAGCTTCATTAACAATCTCATGAATTTCCCAAATGATAACAAAACAATTAAAGACAAACTTGGTGATCTATTTCTTAAATTACAATTCTTAACCTTATATTTAGATTATAAAAGAAACTGCTTTTCTAACAACACAGATGTTACAGTTGCTTACCAAGTTATGCAATAAGAAAAATTTTAGAACTATAACAACATCATAAACAATTATCATCTATTTAAACTTGAAAATCAAAACAAATTAATTATCATTCCGGTGGCTTTACCTCAGTCAGATGTGACACCAAATTGCCTGATACAGAGAATCATTCATCTCATCATCAAAACTTCACATTGAAGAAAATCCACATAAAGTTAATAAATATGAAGCAATTATTTTTAACTTAAAACAGTTTACATTCAAATAGCATTTACTTTATGCCAAGCATTGTGCTAAGCACCTTTACAATCATGCAATCTTTATAATATCCCTGGGAATGAATTCCACCACCATCCCATTATTGAACAGTAAACTACAGTAAATAGAATTTTCTTGGGGTTATATAGTTAATAAATTTCTCAATGCCAAATAAGAATATGCACTTTTTAAAAATTATTCAAATATGCATTTCTAAGTTCCATTCACATTTTTCTTGGGAAAGTTTTACAAATAGTTTGCAATCACCTATTATAATAAGATTGGTTTAAAATGTGCTAGGCCAGTATTCTAGCTACTTCTTTTGGCCCAGGTAAAAAGGAAGCCTAAGAAATCTGAATCATTGCTAACAAGGTATGGTCGGTTTCCCTTTCAGGCAGAGGGGGTTGATAATTAATTGAACAGCAATAATAATAACTCACAATAACCAATTTCTTTACCCTATTTGATATCCATATAAGATTTTAATAGGACCCACCCATGAATCTACCCCAAAAGGTGGGTGGACATAATTCTTTTATCTCTCCAGGACTTTATTGGTTTTTAATATTAAAGCAGTAATCCCAAATAAGCTAGTTAACAATCTTACAAGTTTCATAAGTGCTGGCTGAATTATTTTAGTTGTGACTTTCCATTAACTACAGGTAAAGGTAGAAAATACCTGGTTTTCTAAACAGCGATTAAGGCTGAGGAAGTAACTTAATCAGTTTTACACAATTGTTTTCATTTTGTTTTTGGTTTCAACAAAATTCAGATTAAAAATTACTTTGTCTAACATTATTTTTAGCTCACAACATTCACTCGAGTTTTACAATATAGGAAAATTTTACTGCAATTTAGAAGTATAATAATAGTACAAACAGAAAAATTTCAGATAACATTAATTGCATTCCCAAATCATTACATATATTAGGCTTACCAAGGATAGAGGCTTTTCTTCTCTCCCCACAGTTGCAGAGCCTGGGTACAGACTCAGGGGTGGTAGAGTCAGGGATTTGGGAAAGGGGAGAGGGACTAAGGACTAGGGAGTGCTGGGAAGCTGTAGAGTTCATCATTTGAATTAAAGGCAAACTTGGAGCAAAAATTCCAGGTTCCAGTGGTGTGAAGGCAAGGACATGGGGGCTTGAGAGGTTAGGTTCCTCTGCTTGCCTAGAAGTGTGGGCTTCAGGGTACCCAGGGGTCCAGGACTGTTGTCAGTGGGGTAATTATTTTGAAAAGGAGCAAACTCTCTATTGTATATTCGCAGCCGAATCACTTTTTAAACTTTCCAAGTAACAAACTTAGGAAAATCATAGCAAGTTAGAAATATCTATATCTATTGAGATAATTCCTATTCTAGGAAGTATTTTTGTTTCTCAGGAATGTAGTAAGTAACAGTCTTTTGGGTAAAATATGTTCAGATTGGCTCTCATTCTCTGTTTATATTTCTCTATTTAAGCCACTTTTTTTTCAAACTCAAATAGAAATGAGGGTCACTAAATTGCACACAAGAAGCTCTGTAGTTGTATGTAAAAAAGTACTTATTAACTCTATAGATTTATTTAATACCTTATTAAATATTTTCCAATTCTATTTATTGGATCACTACTTAAAGTTCTTGATTCTGAAAACTGGGAAACCATAATTACAATGCATTGTAGAACACATACTAGATTTTTTTAAAAGTCCTTTGTCCTCCTACTGGAGTGCTCAAAGTGTCTCTTTTTCAGATCTATGCATTTTCCAAATTTGCCTCAGTGCCAAATAGCATAATAAATTCTGATATCCTATGCATCGAATTTAGGAGTAACACATTTCACTTGAATTTAAGGGAAAAGTTTCCCGCTTTCTTTCTTAGCTCTCTTCACATTCCAAATTTGGCCAGAATTGGAATGGAGGGAGAAAGAAGGAGCCTTTTTTCCAACAACTTCCCAAAAGTTTCCAAACCTTTTATTCTCAAAACCTCTATTCACATTGTTTGTGCAAAATAGATTATGCCTTCCTTAAACTTCCTTCACATGTCTCTTCCCTACCTGCTTAAACTTTCTTGCCTTTCCTTTCTGGTGGACTTTGGTTAAAGCCCCTTATTTCTTTCTAATTCTGACCTGACACTCCTCTTCAACTTGCCTTTTCCAATACATTTTTCTCTCTCTTTCTCTCTCCCCCACCCTCCTGCTCCTCCAAAGAGACTGGAGTCAGTGAGGAAGAGAAAACCAGATAGTAGACATTACAGGGTGTCAGATTACACACACACAGAAGCACAGATACAGACAGACACAGACCCAGATACAGAAATCCAAAAGCTTTTTCCCTTTCCCTGGGAGAGCTTTCCTCAAAGCACCAGGAAAAATCCATTCTCCCCACCTAGATCAAATATTTTAAGACCTCTTGTCTATGGCCATTTTCTTTTCTATTTTGCTCCAAAGCAATGGGTTTTAATTGCCCTTTCCCTTTATACTTTTGTCATTCATTCCAATTTTGCAATCGATTGCCTAAGGGACTATCTACAGGTACCTCACACTTGCGCTCCAACTGCACAGACTTTGATTTTCTTTTCCTCATAATTTACGAGGACCGTCACTGCACCTCCAAGTTCAGAAGAACTCAGCCGAATGGGGGAGGGTCGCCCAACTCCTCCAGAGTCCCCTGTGAAGCCTCCTTGTGAGCATCCTTTCCTGTAGGGTTTCTATCCCGCCATAATTTGGTTGGGAACTGTCACCATACTCCCCGAGTCTTAGACTCAACAGATAACCCCCAGGCCTCCAAGTTCTTACCTCTGGACAGTATACATATTTATTTATGACTCTTTCACTCCTGCTGGCCTGGGCTTTTTTTTTTTCACTTTAGAATGTTGGAGCCCTAGCACAGCTTCTGTTCCTCTGAGTCCCTCTCTTCAGTATTTTCCCTCAACCAGCTGGAGCCCACACTGGGACCAGGAGTCCCCCAATAAATTTTGGGTGTGTGCTGGATCCTGCTCTCCAGTGAGGAGACCCCCCCCCAATTAAGGGGAATCCTGGACAAGCCCCCAAATCTGTGTGAGTCAGAAGACCACCAACTCAAGTAAAAAAAAAAAAGAGGTTTCTCAAGTTAGGAAAAATAGAAGCTTTATTTGATCAAGTCTCATGAGAGTTGGGCCTCCCTCATCACTGCTAGTCCGCCCTGGTAGTGAGAGAGATGCCCAATTCTCGCAAGACTTGATCAAATAAAGCTTCTGTTTTTCCTAATTTGAGAAAACTCTCTTTTTTTTAACTTGAGTCAGTGGTCTTCTGACCCACACACAAGTTACAACCAATCAATGGTCAAGTCCAGGGACAGGTCTTAACAAGGAAGTGTCGGCAGGCAAGTGTGTCCTGAATTGTTGGGAAGCCCAGCATGCATCTAGCAGGAATATGCATGTGTAATGACTTGTTTACAATACAATACATCAAAATTTCAATGCAGGGAAAAACCCACAAATTTATAACAAATTATTGAATTTAAGATGCGTCATTTAAAAAAAAATTTTTTTGAAATGATGCAAATTTGTTAAAATATTAAAGGGTTAAATTTCCAGAGGGGCACTGAGTAATTTTTTTAAAAGGGGAAGTAGGCCAAATAAGTTTGGGAACATCTGCTTTAGATCCAAGGAAATATAGGAATCAGGAAAACATAAGAACATGATACCAGTCTCTAACTATTTCTCCCAGTGGAGCAGCAACTAAAGCTAAATAGAACAAAGGCTAAGATAAGTGGGAAGGAGCTTGAGTACACCAATATTAAGCATCTACAATTTCTCTTAGAGTCTTATCTGACAGTTCACTTTCACATTCTCCCACACATACGTGCCTTGTATCAGACAAATAATGGGACTATTTGACAATGGTTCACTAGCACGGATGACAGCATGGACTTTAATAGAGTCATAGCTTTTATTTTTTAATTTTCTTTTTTACTGTGAACTTAAACATCAACAGACATAAATATTTCAATATACAAACAAGAACGGAAAAAGAGGACTATGTGCGAAATGGTGAACTTTTACTATGTACAGTTTTTCTTTGTTTTGTTTTTAACTCTATCACTTCTGTTTGGGGTATAGTCAGTAGACAAAGTTGCTTTGGAAAATGGCCTCTTGGCTGCTAGGTCTGAATCAATTGGTGATGGGCTAGGTCTTCCAAGTTGCTGTTCAGGGCCTCATTGTTGGGCTGAGTTTTGAAAGTTGCTTTTTAGGATCTCACTGGAGCTTTCACTGTTTTCACTTTGACCTTTCAATTCTTACAAGCTTAAATGGCTAGTCCATTCCATCTCCGACACTCCTTTACCTAAGAACAGGAAAAAACAGATACCACTGAGACAGAAGGAACAGTAGAACCGTAGGCTTATGGGCCACAGATAGCCTGGGTGGGGAGATAAAGGTCCGAGGCCTCTTTCTTTAAAAGCATAACCCACTTCTGTCTCTTTGCCCCAGTGGCTTTCTGCCTCTATCCCATGGTCTCTTCCTCTGATTGGTAAATTTCTTTCTGAACCTCCATTTGAGTAAGCACCCACACCAGCCATCATGTTCTCTTCAGACCCGGACCAGTCCATGACACTCCAGACCACTTCTTCATCTTCCCCTCCCCCACCCCCCATGAGTAATACCTCCTTGTTCTCCACTTGCCTAAACTCCCCTTTTCAGCTCCCTTTTATGTATTGTTTTCCTTCTCTAGAACCTAAGCAGGGATTGCCTTTCTTTTTGTTTGTATTCATTCCTATTCCTAGAGTTTAACACCTTGCCAGGCCCAAAGTAAATGCTCAGTAAATGCTCCCTCTATCTAAACAGTTATCTTACTTGAATATATTCAAGAAACAAAGGAAAATCAGAGAGGCTTCCTTTGACTGATTAGTGCCTTTTAATTCCTTTTGAATGATTACCTGGTTTGAAGTCAGCAGCCAATTAAAAATCTGTTTCTTCAGCTTACTGATTGTGGACCAAAAGAAGAGACTATGTCACACATTCCGAAGTCCATGTAGGGACTGCATCAGCCAAGCATTCTGTTCACACTCATGAGAGTTGGGTTTGGCCAGTCCTATGGTTCACTCTCCCTTAGTGTTAAAATTTTGCCATCCTGGGCAAACTGACTGGGGCTTGTTTTGAAAACATTATGTAAGTCCCCAGTACAGAAAGTTATCTTGACTCGGTGACCCATTGTCCCTGGGCCTGCTTGTCAATTAGTGTTGGGGTAAGGCATCACCCAATCCCCTGATATTTGTCACATACTCAAGTCACTCCCCAACCTGTTAATACCTGGAAATTGTCATGAACTTGCTACGTTAGGGAGGAACCGAGAGGAAAGGGTCCAACTGCTTTTGCTGCCGTGGACTTATCTGAATTGTCTTTATCTCATTATGAAAGTTACTACTAAAAGCTACCTTGACCTTAATACCTTAATAAACTGCTTTTAATTCTCCTTGTGGTCAGCCAGGAGGCACAGTAGATAGGGGCCAGGCCTGGAGTCAGGAAGACTCATCTTCCTGAGTTCAAATCTAGTCTCACAGACTTACTAGCTGTGTGACCCCAGCACAAGTCACTTAACCCTGTTTGTCTCAGTTTCCTCATCTATAAAATGATCTGGAAAAGGAAATGATAAACCACTCCAGTATCTTTGGATGAGAAAACCTCAAATGGGGTCACACAGAGTCGGACAGGATTGAAAACGACTGAACAAATTCTTTTTGTCCTGAGTTTTGCCTCCTTAATCAAGGTAAAAGCCTAAACAAAGAATTTTTCTTTCAATACAAGTCCAGAACAGTTCTCTGAGTTCCTGGGAAGGTGTAATTATTTTTCTTCTTGAATTATTCTTCACTACCATATAGGAAAGAGTCTCAAAATAGTCAAGATGGTATAAAGCTTATACAGCTCTACATGTACAGGTAAATTGTTCCCATATACAGAGTAATACAAATTTAGCAAAGAACATTTCACAAAGTTTACCAAAATATCACTTCTTGCTTTGTTACAAGGGACTGCCTTAGTGCTTGAAATTGCCTTTCCCAGGCTGAAAGTAATAAAGTAAAGAAAAAGACAGAGAAAATCAGTTCCTATCTTAGAAGGAAACCTGGTTGAAATAGAGCCTTCTGGACTGAGTGGAACTGGGTCAGCTAACAGTAATCTCTATACCCTTAGGTGAGAAATCAAAACAATGCTTTTGAATCTGGTCCTGGGTAGGAGAGTGGGGAGAGACTAAAGCTTTTCACCTTGTGTCCTCACGCACTCAGGCTGTCCCTCTCCCTGTCCCTGTCCCTGTCCCTGTCCCTCTCCCTGTCCCTCTCCCTCTCCGTCTCTCTCCCTCTCCGTCTCTCTCCCTCTCCGTCTCTCTCTCTCTCTCTCTCTCTCTCTCTCTCTCTCTCTCTCTCTCTCTCTCTCTCTCTCTCTTTCTCTCTAAGGTCACTAAGGGCCTTCCTTCTGTTTTGAACTCACACTGATAGGGTAGGTTCACTATCGTAAAATCCCACCATCTTCCTGAAACAACATAGGACAATCAAACTTTACTCCAGAGATTTCTGAAACACATAGGTAATCCAAAAGGAAATCTGGGCAAAATCTCTAGGTGTCCACTTTCTACAGAGGGCACACTAAAATTATCCAATGGATCATTGCCACTGAAAGGGCAACCCAAATGAAATTTCAAACTAATCTTTCTCCTCACCCTGGCAGTGTCTGCGAAAACATACCAACTAAATCAGGAGATGCCTTTCTGCTTCGTCTTTCTTTCCTGAGCACAGGTGATTGAATGGTGATCCTGACGGACATTTGCAGCTTTAGAAGCAGCCTCGTGAGTCCAAGAGAAACTGCACTAAAAGTCTCTCGGTTAGAACTGAATGGCAGCAATTTTCACATGGGAGAGGATAGATAGTGGTCAAGGTGGTGGTTTGATTTGCATAGCACAAACTACTTGCTGTCTCTCCCTCAGAGGTGTTATTATTCCTATCAAGCTGGCTTGCATGCCCTGTTGGTAGCAAATGGTTGGCAATTGGTAGAAACAGCTAACCTCTTCCCTAGAGTAGTTGCCTCCCCCTCAATGACGGCTGTGAGGGTTGGGCTAGAAGCAGGATTGGTCGCCTGCTTCCCCCATATTATGTGGGTGCCAATACAGCACCCAACTAACCTACCATGCTGGAAGTCATGCAGTACAAAAAGTGCTGAACAAAGTCCCAGGACCTACTCTCCTATTTCACTACCGGGCCTTGGGTAAGTCAGTTAACTTCTCTGGATCTCATTTTGCTCATCTGTAAAATGAAGGGGTTGGACAAGATGACCAAGAGGGTCCCTCCCAGCTCTGAATGATGATATATTATCCTCCATTCTTATCACATGACTGGTTTACCTTTTTTAATAAAAGTATTGCAATACCTACCTCATAGGATTGCTCTGAGGATCAAATAACATAATGCATATAAAAAGCATTTTAGTAACTATGAAGAGCTTTATAAAGTCAGATATGTATAATCATGCACCTTATTTTATAGAAATACACTGTGGTGTGATTTTATAAGGATTTATAGGATACGATTTTGAATTGTGGCTCTGCCGCTTACTACTTGTATGACCCTGGACAAGTCAATGAATTTCTTTAGGCCTCAGTGTTCTCAACTGTAAAAGGACAGGGTCAGCCTAGATGATCTGTCTAAGATCCCTTCTAACTTTGAATTGTGATTCTACTTTTTATGCATTTAGTGCAATGCCTGACACACAGTAGGTGCTTAATAAATACTAAGTGACTAACTACAGTTTTCCCTTATTCTACAGCATGTTTCATAATAATAGTATTGCACACTTATATATCAATTTAATTTTTACAAACATGAAAAACTTTTTATTAGCTGACCCAAAATTTTTAAAAAACAAAACTAAGTAAAAATTAATTTCATTAAGGTATTAAACTTTTTTTAACTTAATAAAATGGTTTCATTTTTTTTAAAGCTCTGAATTTGTTTTCCAATATTCAAGTCCTACCTTCTCCATGGAGGCTTCTCTGATGACCCTAGCACATAATTAACTTTTATCATCTTAATTCCTATAGTACTCATATATTTCATAACATAAATTTTAGCACTTTGTCATGTATTTATCTTGTCTTATTCCCTAGTGGTTTAAGTCTTATCTCTACAATAAGAATGCAGGCTCTTTAAGGTCAGGGATGATTTCTTTTTCTATTTTGTCTTTCACAGTTCTGCACATATAGTGAACTTGGAGTCCTGAAACATTGGGTTCAAATCCTACCTCAGAAACTTGTTAACTGTGTAACCATGGACAATCTCTCTGTGCCTCCATTTCCCTATCTAAAAAATGAGGGGGTCAGACTTGCTGGCCTCCAAGATCAGTACCAGATATGAAACTGAGACCCTAAGACTTTGAACTGAGATAACTAAGCCAACACCAGAATCTTTGTAGATGGACTGCTGGGTTTGAATGCTAGACAAACTGATCACCTAGCAGTTGGAAATTTCTGCCTAATCAAAAAACATCTGTCCTTGTATGAAATAAATTTGAGGAAACAACTTGAATTCATTTGCAGTATGAAGTCGTTGAATGCAGTTTGAGGCATCTCCTGGTGAAAATAACCTGACCTTTCAATAGAACAGAGACAAGGAGAATGACACAGGGAAGCTAAATTAATTTTAAAAGCAAGTTGGAGAAATTAAGGATTGTAGCTCCTTTGAAAAAGAGATTAGGAGAAGAACTCATTAAGATTCACCAGATTCTGAATAGCACTGAGGGTTGGGATGCTACAAAGCTATTTGACCTAGAGTCAAGAACAAGGAGAGATGTGACAATAAGATTAGCCGGAGCTGGACACTACAGGAATTCAGAAAGGAATTCTGGAACAGAGTAACATAAATGTGGACTCAACGACCCAGGGCAGCAAGAGAACTGACTCTTGGATATAGTTTTAAGAAAGGAATTGAACAAGTTCTCTTTAGAAGGCAACAAATGGTGGGGAGGGTAGAAGGGGCTCCCTCACCCTGCCCCTTTCATCCTTGCATTCTGAATGCTGAGTTGGCTGAAATTTGTAATCATCTCCTTTGTATCGGCATGTGGTGTTAAAACATTATTTGTTAGGCTGAAGCTTCCATCCAGCCCAGTCCTTTTCTGATTTAAAGCTGGTTTAAGCCAGTGCAGACAAGAGAGCAGCAGCCTCCCCTCCTCAGGGTTGGATCTCACAAAGTGCCAGGGGCCTTTCTCAGCTAGGGTCAGAAGGACTTCAAATCTGACACCTTCAGTTTCATGGTAATAACATGACCAGTCCTAAAGGCAAAAATACAGAAAGCTGCTCAAGTAGAACTGGTCTTTGAGAGCTGCTTTTAATACAGAACTGTGGATACGTGTGATGATTTTGAGTTATAATTCATGAGGCAGGAATGAATATTCTTGTCTCAAAGAGTCCACAGAGGAAAGGTATAGACACCTGGACAAAAAAAAAACATATTGCTTTCATCATGCTTCTGTTTCTAGTCTGCACATTAGGGAGATCATTTAGCTGAGGAAATGTTCTCCAGACAGGCAATGAAAGTTACACTGAGCACAACATGGTCAGCCAAGGAATTTCTAACCCTGGTTCTTTTTCTCAAAGTATCCTTGTAGTTGTTTTAGTCACCTCCCCAATACCATGCTTTAGGAAAAGTAAAAGCAATTTTTGCTACTTTCTGAATAAATTGTCATCTGGCTTGGTCTTGTGGACAGATATCATGGGGGGGGAGGCAGTGTTCCAGCTTTTTGAGTATTCCTCATAGATCAATACGAAGGGGGGAACTGACTGGTTCTCAGTGGCAGATGAAGGGAATAGAATGTTGGAACCAGAGGTTCTGTGGCAAACGGCAAAATAGGGTGTCTGAAGATAGGTTAATACGGGGGTTCTTAACCATGAGTATAGGTAAGTTCTTTGCCTGAATTATCTGATTTGATCTGCAGAACAACCCTGTGAGGAAGATGCTATTATTACTCCATGTTACGGATAAGGAAACTGAAATCTAAGAAGGTTAAGGGACCTGCCTCCATGGTTACAGCTTAGTAAGCATCAGAGGCAGCATTAAAACCCAGATTTCTCTGGACTCAAAGTCTAACTCTCTTTTCTTTATTCTACTCAAAGCACTCTGCTAAGTCATGTAAGAGATATGAAAAAAAATAAGACATCATGGATTCTACCCCTCCAGAGGAATATACCATATTTCCCCATATATAAGATTTACTCTTTTTTTTGAAAAATTTGGGATCTAAAAACTGGGTGCATCTTATATAGTGGCTGTAGATTTTTTTACTTGCATTTTCTGCTTTTTCCACACTTGTCGTCTTTGCACTCATTGTTTCACATTTGTTGCCAGCACATTAGGTTATGTTTTGCCCCGTTCTGCCCAGAAATGGCTCAGAAAAGATTTTCATACAGTGCTAAATTCAAGTTAAAAGTGATCCAGTGTGCATAAGTGAGTAGAAATCGTGCTGCTGAACGTAAGTTTCGTCCTCCTCCAACTGAGGAAACAATCTGAGACTGGCTACAGGAAGAAGAAACCCTACTGAAAACACCATGGCAGAAGAAGGCCATGAGAGGAAAGAGTGAAGAAACCAACTATAGGAGAAGTTTGTACCTGGGAGAGAAGATCCTGGGATAATATCAAGATTGAGATTGTTGTCAAGTCATTTAAGAAGTGTGGCATTTCAAATGCCATAGATCAAACTGAGGACGAGGCAATTTATGAAGACAGTGATTCGTCATCAAACACAGATGAGGACAAGCTAATGGATGGGAGTTTTGACAGAGATGAGGAGTTGTATGAATTTTATGATGAATAAAACTTTATGTAATACTTTTTTTTTCAAATTTCAGGCCCCAAAATTAAGGTGCGTCTTATACATGGGGACATACATACCAAGTGGAGAGAGAAACTGCTGTAGGATACAGTGTTCAGGGAAGACTTTATAGAGCAAGCAGGATCTGAGCTGGGCTTTAAAGGCTGTGTGTGCAAGATTTAGATCGGCAGAAAGGAAAGCACAGGGCAAATAAAGGCGCAGTATCTATCTGGTGGGTGAGTAGTCATGAATGAGCAGACAAGTCAACTCTGGAAACAACAGAGGATTCCTTAAAGAGAAGAAAAAAGTTGGGAAAACATGTTAGAGCCAGACTATGGAATGTACACGTTTCTGTTGCTGGAAAAGGAATAAAAAAGAATATTTTCTGTGGAACACTGATAAAATTAATTTGAGAAGAGAGGAGAGACACAGATTATACTTCATTCTGCAAGGAAATTCCCTCACATAAATATCCTGAAAGGATCTATTTGAAAAAAAGAGTACTGGCGCAGTGAGTAGAATACCAGCCCTGGAGTCAGGAGGATGTGAATTCAAATCCAGCCTCAGACACTTGATATACTTACTAGCTGTGTGACCTTGGGCAAGTCACTTAGCCCCAATTGCCCTGCCTTCCCCCCCCAAAAAAAATAAAGAAATAAAATGTGGTTGGAAAAAGAGTACTAATTGGGGTAAAGATGGATGCATGGCAGTGTGGTCCACTGTTTAAGTGGATCAAGTCAATCAATCAATCCCTGCCCCACTAAGGCCTAAGAGCTGTATAGACTAAGTGTGAACAAGGCCTGGACATCTCTGACAGAAAGTCTGTTCCCAATTGGTTGAAAGAATTGGCCACACCCCACAGGCATATATAATTCTGGTGGACTAGTTTGGAATTGGAGGATTTGATCATCTAGAAGCTTCCAGCATCCTCCAGCCAAGGAATTAGTTGGGGGAGGGGAGAGAGTAGAGCACCTGCCCTTCATCTCTTCCCTCCAGTCGCTTGACCAAAGGAGGATTTTATGAACTTTGTGATCAGAGGTTTTAGACTTTACATGGTTGTCCTAATAACATCCTTGGGACAGCAGTGTCTGGTGGAAGTGTCTACATCAGGAGCTGAGGAAAGATTGGAAGTAATGAGGAAAGGCAGATTCAAGGCTTTAGAAGCAGCCCATCAGAAAAACTACACCATACTTAAGGGGAACATCTTAAGCATTCATGCAAATGGACTTTCAGAAGCTGTAAGTTACCTGCTTTACCACATATGCTTTCTAAGCTTGAGCCCACTTTCCCCTGGACACTATATATAATGGTAGTAGTAGAATGTGTCATGGGCAGCTAGTTCACACAGTAGATAGAGCACCAGGCCTGGAGTTAGGAAGATCTGAATTCAAATCTGGCCTCAAGACACCTACCAGCTGTGTGACTCTGGGCAATTCACTTACACCTGATTGCCTCAGTTTCCTTGGCTGTAAAATGAGCTGGAGAAGGAAATGGCAAGCACTCCACTATCTTTACCAAGAAAACCCCAAATGGGGTAATGAAGAATCAGTCACAGCTGAACAACAAAAGAATGTGCCATACAGTTTTAGAAGGAATGTTTTGTACCAGGTATACCACCACCGTAAATACTTGTTTCTAAAAGGTAAGTCTGGATATTAATAAATTTCACTAATAATCATGAAGAAGGGGGAAGGAAGGGGCCATATGAGTTATAAACCCCACAGGGCTACAACTAGATCCTTGAGGAAAGATAAAGCAAGTTGTGCTCTGGGAACCCAGCTTGAGAGTTAAGGTTTGGAGAGTAGCTCCAGAGCTACACGACAATTTTTTTCAGAGTTTTCAATGATAAATTATAAAATAAAATAATTATTTAGGATTATTGAATGATTATATAAGGACTGTTGGGTTTATACCTAACAGAAAGTTGGATTTTGCTGAATTTCACATTATGTTAGAGAAGAGTCATTGCTTATGAAGACACCCTAATTCGAAAGATATCAAGAAAGGAGGGGACAAGATGACCAGATCAGAAGATAGAATCAGTAAAGGAAGCTGAGCACAGAGGGAGTCAGGGATGGAAGACATAGAAGGTAATAAGGGGAGCTATTTACAGAGGACAGGACATAGACACTAACAAGAACTGAGCTTCAGGTAGGCCCTGCACTTGCTCTTTATTGCACTCTATAGCTTAAGAGAAAGGGAAGTAAAAGTTGCTTTGCAACTGTTTTGAGCTATGCTAGGAAAAAATATTATTTTATATATGTATATACATATATAATACATATATAATATATATTTTCAAATTAAAATTTATTTTCATATCTACATTCTCTTCCTTCCAGTCCCTTACTCCATGCCTACCCCCACATTGAGAAAGCAAGAAAAATAAAACTCCCATTACAAACATATATAATTAAACAAAACAAAATCAGGTTGGCCATGATAAAAAAAAAGGTGTCAATATGTACTCTAGGTCCATCACCTCTCTATCAGGAGGGGGGGTACTACATTTCATCTTGAATCATCTGGAATTTTATTTGGTCGAGACACCTACCAGCTGTGTTGGAAGAGAGGCATTACTGTACTGGGAGCTGACGGTTTATAGAAAATCTGATAAAGTCACATAAACTCTACAGTGGCTATAAAATCTGATTGAAGAAAGCAGAATCTTCTACTATTTGAAGAGCTATCTGGGCTTACTGCCCTCCAGAGCCAACTAGAGCTTGAGAGAGGGGAAAACTTCTTAGGGATGTTGGTGTTGCCCTTTATTGCACGCTATAGCTTAAGGGAAAGGGAAGGAAAAGTTGCTTTGCTTCTCTGAAACCATCCACTTAATCATTTTTTACAGAGTAATAGTATTCCATCACATACATATACCATAACATTCCTTAATAAGTGAGTAGCCCACTCAGTTTCCAACTCTTTGCCACCATACAGAAAAGCTGCTAAAGGTATTTTTGTATATATCTGGATCATTTTACTCTTTCTTTGATTTCTTTGGGTATAGTAGTTGTTTAGTTGAATATAGTAGTTATTTCCCTGGGTCAACAGGTATGCATAGTATAGTAAATCTGGGGACGTATATAACTGATATAGTTTACTAAAGAAGTGCAATACTTTCTTAGCGTCCTTCCAAGGGTGGCTGTGTGCCAAGACAAGCTGACACCACCAGTAACTCAAGACTAGCAGAAAAAGTGGCTTTGTCCAGCAGGAGAGCTGTGTGGATCAGAAGTGAGTAGATAATTGAGAAGAAATTTTGCCCAGCAGGAGACACATGGCATACACTATTCTCTATAGAAACCAAGAACATAAAGGCCTGCCACCCAGAGTCCCATGTGCCCCAGACACATGGATTTCACTACTCATCTGCCTCCCAGCTTGGTTTCTAACCATGTGTGCCCTCTCTTTCCCACAGATATTGTATGTATTGGTAGGAGAACTTGACCCAAGTTTATGAGTAGATTGTTATATTTTGGTTATTTCTGATCTTGCCTTCTATTATAGGCAATCAAATATAATTTGTGCTTGCTTTTGCCCTCCTATTAGTAAATGTTTTCATGTTTAAGTCAATTGTATCATTGTGACTGATATTGTATAAATGGGAAGCATTTGGTTCACAGCTCAAGATCTACATTGGTGAATAATAGGAATATATCCTACTATACAAGGGTTATCCCTAGTATCATTTGAGAATTTAGTAGTAGTCCCTCTGGGGAAATCACCTTGACCTGCTGAAGCAGATACAAGTGTGGTAAGCAAGCCAGCTCCAAACGAGAGAGAGAAAGTAACTGGGAAAAACTGGGTTCAGTGGCATGTCTGGGCTGTGGAGTTTGGATTTTATTTCCTTCTTTAGCTTACACTTACGTAATAACGTTACCCAAATTAGAATACTTACTGTTTCCCAAACTCATGCTGCCTATTTCTACAACGCTGTTCTTTTTAACTAGAATATTACTATAATTTTAAAAAATTAAATTATTTATTGTTAGTTTTCAACGTTCACTTCCATAAGTTTGAAATTTTCTCCACCTTCCTCCCTTCCCCACCAAGACGGCACATAATCCAATATAGGCTCTACATATATATTCATATTAAACATATTTCACATTAGTCGTGTTGTATAGAAGAATTAGAATGAATAGGAAGAACCATGAGAAAGAAAAAAAAAAAACAAAAAAAGAGAGCAAATAGTCTGCTTCCCTCTGCATTCAGACTCCAAAGTTCTTTCTCTGGATGGCATTTTCCATCATGAGTCCTTTGATGTTATTTTAGGTCCTTGCATTGCTGAGAAGAGGTAAGTCTATCAAAGACAGTCACTGCACAATGTGGCTGTTACTGTGTACTATGTTCTCCTGGTTCTGCTTACTTCACTCAGCATCAGTTCATGTAAGTTGTTCTAGGTTTTTCTGAAGGCTGCCTGTTCATCATTTCTTATAGCACAATGGTATTCCATTACATTCATATACCACAACTTGTTCAGCCATTCCCCAATTGATGGGCATCTCCTCGATTTCCAGTTCTTGGCCACCACAAAAAGAATGCTATAAATATTTTTCTACATGTGGATCCTTTTCCCATTTTTATTATCTGTTTGGGATACAGCCTTAGAAGTGGTATTGCTGGGTCAAAGGGTATGTACATTTTTATAGCCCTTTGGGCATAGTTCCAAATTGCTTGCCAGAATGGTTGGATCAATTTACAACTCCACAAACAATACATTAGTATTCCAATTTCCCACATCTTCTCCAGCATTTACAATTTTCCTGTTTTGTCATGTTAGCCAAATCTGATAGGTTTGATGTGGTACTTACAAGCTGTTTTGATTTGCATTTATCCAATCAATAGTGATTTAGAGCATTTTTTCATATGACTATAGATAGCTTTAATTTCTTCCTCTGAAAACTGCCTGTTCATATCCTTTGACCATTTATCAAGTGGAGAATGACTTGTATTCTTATAAATTTGACTCAGTTCTCTATATATTTTAGAAATGAGGCCTTTTATCAGAGACACTGGCTGTAAAAATTCTTTCCCAGTTTTCTGCTTTCCTCCTAATCTTGGCTGCATTGGCTTTGTTTGTACAAAAGATTTTCAATTTAATGTAATCAAAATTAACCATTTTTGTATCTCATAATGTTTTCTATTTTGTTTAGTCATAAATTCCTCTGTTCTCCATAAATCTGACAGATAAACTATTTCTTGCTCTTCTAATTTGCTTATAGCATCAGCCTTTATATCTAAATCATGTACCTCAGGGGGCAGAGCCAAGATGGCAGCTTGAAAGCAGGGACTTGAGTGAGCTCCCCCACTCCAGGTCCCTCAAAAAACATATAAAAATGGCTCTGAACAAATTCTAGAACTGCAGAACCCACAAAATAGCAGAGGGAAGCAGGGCTCCAGCCCAGGACAGCTTGGATGGTTGCTGGGTAAGGTCTATCTCATGGAACTGGGAGTTGAGTGGAGCAGAGCCCAGTGTGAGCCATGCCTGGACCAACCAGACCCAGAGCTG
The DNA here is from genome assembly GCA_028646595.1 of Phalanger gymnotis. Taxonomy (NCBI): domain Eukaryota; kingdom Metazoa; phylum Chordata; class Mammalia; order Diprotodontia; family Phalangeridae; genus Phalanger; species Phalanger gymnotis. The sequence continues at coordinate 169,791,234 of CM053623.1, forward strand.
ATGGAACAGGCCCTAGCATCCTGAATCGGTGACCTGCGGCACTTACCAGACTTCTCGACCCACAAACACCAAAGACAACAGAGAAGAACTGCAGAACCCATGAAATAGCAGAGGGAAACAAGGCTCCAGTCCAGGACAGCCTGGATGGTCACTGGGTAAGGTCTATTGGGCACGGAGCTGGGCACTGAGTCCAGCGTAGGCATTGGCAGGACCAACCAGACCAAGAGCCAGGCGGAACAGGCCCTAGCGCCCTGAATCAGTGAGCTGTGGCAGTTACCAGACTTCTC
>CM053623.1:169792020-169861086 GCA_028646595.1 Phalanger gymnotis
TATATATATATATATATTTATAGGCACAGGGTGAGTTGAATGTGAAGGGACAATATCTAAAAAAATAAAATGAAATTAAGGGATGAGAGAGGAATATACTGACAGAGGGAGAAAGAGAGAGCTAGAATGGGGTAAATTATCTCTCATAAAAGTGGCAAGAAAAAGCAGTTCTGTAGGAAGGGAAGAGGGGGCAGATGATGGGGAATGACTGAATCTCTCATCGGATTTGACCTGAGGAGGGAATAACATACAAACTGAATTGAGTATCTTACCCCACAGGAAAGAAGGAGGAAGAAGATAAAAAAGGGAGGGATGATAGAAGGGAGGGCAGATAGGGGGAGGAGGTAATCAAAAACAAACACTTTCAAAAAGGTATAGGGTCAAGGGAGAAAATTCAATAAAGGCAGATAGGTTAGGAAGGAGCAAAATATAGTTAGTCTTTCACAACATGAGTATTGTGGGTTTTGCCTAATGATACACATGTGGCCTGTGTTGTATTGCTTGCTTTCTTATGGAGGGTGGGTGGGAAGGGAAGAGGGGAGAGAATTTGGAACTCAAAAGTTTTAAAAACAGATGTTCGAAAAAAAAATATGTTTTTGTATGCAACTAGGAAATAAGATACACAGGCAATGGGGCATAGAAATTTATCTTTCCCTACAAGAAAGTAAGGGAAAAGGGGATGGGAGGGGAGTGGGGTGAGAGAAAGGAGGGCTGACTGGGGAATGGGGCAACCAGAATACATGCCATCTTGGAGTAGGCGGAAGGGTAGAAATGGGGAGAAATTTGTAATTCAAACTCTTGTGAAAATCAATGCCGAAAACTGAATGTATTAAATAAATTAAATTTTAAAAAATAAATTGTGTACCCCTTTGAACTTTATTTTGGTATACAGTTTAAAATGTTGGTCTATGCCCAGTTTCTGCCATACTATTTTCCAGTTTTTCCAGCAGTTTTTGTCAAATAGTGAGTTCTTATCCCAGAAGCTGGAGTCTTTGGGTTTATCAAACAGTAGATTACTATAGTCATTGACTACTGTGTCTTGTGTACCTAACCTATTCCACTTTATTTCTTAGCCAGCACCAAGTAGTTTTTAATAAGTACTGCTTTAAAATACAGTTTAATATCTGGTATGGCTAGGCCATCTTCCGTAAGGAATATTCCTATACTTTCCATCTCTGTTTGTTGAAACTCTTCCATGAAGCCTTTTGATCACCCAACATGAAATTAGCTTTTTATTCTCTAAACTTCCCTAATATTTTGTATTTCTCAAGTCAGTGCCATTCATTTAGCTCAACAAATATCATTTCCGTATATATCTAATCTCCCCGCAAAAACCTAAATCATCAATTCTTAGAAGGACAGAGACAGATCTTGTTTCTCTTTGTATCTCCCTCCACCTTAGCAGCATCTTGGACATAGCTAGCTCTCAACAAATGTTTGTTTAGTTTAATTTAATAGTTGAATTTATGTTGTCTGTAATGGAGACCTATTGAAAGTAATCTAAGCAGAAGAATTATGTAACAAAAACAGTCTTTACAAAAGCTCCATCTGAAAGCTTTTTAGAGACATGCTGGACGAATGGAAATCAGTGAAGATGAAATTACAGCAATACTTCACACGTTATATGACTAGGGCCTGAATTATCAGAGAAGCAGTGAACATGTGAAGGAAGGGAAAGAACCAATAGCCTTGGTGACTGATTTGGTTAGAGGAAGTAGAAGCAAGAGGAAGGAGTCACTTATTGAGCCTACTATTAAGAGATGTAGAAAATATTTGACAAGGGTTTTGCCTTTGTTTCATTCTCAGTTTGGGAGGCAGACTGAGGTAAGAAAGAGAGAAGGCAAATCTTTGCTGACATATACATATGTACATTCATACATATACACACACATATATATACATACATGTATAAAAATTTTGTTAGAGATACATTAAAATCAGTAAGAAGGTACTAGGGTTGTGTGTGTGTTTCAAAGGGAACAATGATGATTGTGGTGTTAACATGTTGAGTTTGAGGTGGAAAATCTAAGTAACAGTTGGAGACTAGGTCTTAGGCGAGAGGTCAGAGTGGGAACATTCTTAAACAGGTGACCTGAAATCACAGGGGCAGATGGTTTCTCTAAGGAAGAGTTTGTAAACAGAGAAATAATCAACAAACATTTATTAAGAGTATTATGAGCCAGGCACTAGTAATATAAATATAAAAGTGAAATAGCCTCTGCCACTGAGAAACTCAAAACTAATAGAATGCAAAAAAGGAAGAAAAGTTGGTTAGTTTAGATTAATCATCTTAAGAAACTATACTTCTATTCCTTGTCAGTAATTACTTCTCAAGCACCATCACCATTAAATCATTATTTACTGCTAATTATTACATGCTCACCTTGATGAGATCACCAATTCTTTGGGAATATTGGAAGAAAGTTCTGGATATAGTGGCTTTTAAAATCTAGTTTCTGATCTCCAAGAATCTATAATCTAGTTAAGATAAGGCAAAAATTCATACTTGAAGAGAACAAACAGAAGTGTACCAAAGTACCAAAATTAATACCTGATTAATTAATTGTCCAAAAGATCTTCAAATAATAATTGCTTTCGAAGTTCAGAGGAGGGAGAGAAATCATTTCAGGCTGTTTTGGTCTGAAAATGCTTTCTGAAGGAGCTAGTTGGGATTTGAACTGGGCCTTAAAGACCTAGATAGTAGGAGAAAAGGGGGAGGGCATAGACATTCCAGGCAGCTGCAACAAAAAAATAAACTTGAGAGGAAACAGTGAGTAAATTATCTTGGCTGAAACAGAGGATTTCAGTAGGTTAGTAATGGGGAAATGAGACTAGAAAAATGGGCTGGGGGACAGATTTTAGAAGTCCTTGAATACTAGGCTACAAAATCATGATTTTTCATCCCGTAGGCAATGGGGAGTTACTGAACAATGACCAAAATGGTAATTTAGGAATATTAATTTGACACTGTATCTTTAAAATAAGTAGAGAATTTTAGAGCTGGAAGGGCCCTTAAGCAAACATCTTAGCCAACTTGCTCACCTAACATAAAGCAAGGGAATCACAGAGAGGTTGTGACTTGTTTAAGGTTCCCCACCAAATCAGTGGCAGATTCAGGCTTCAGGTCTCCTGACTCCTATAGTGCGTTTGCATTATATCAAATATCAGACCTGAATGATAGAACACAGAAAATTCAAGATGAATGGTTGACTGAGACGTGTGAATTACAAAATGAACGAACAGGCTAGTTGACACAGGTTTTCTCTGTCTCTCTTTCTCTCCCTCTCCATGCCCCTTCTCTCTTTTGGAGTTTGAGAAGACAGAACAATGTACAGCTGAGCAGACTTGCATTTTGGTGGGATGGGAACCTGGGTCCATGGATAATTTCTTTTCAAGGGCAAAAAATGTTTCTTTGCAGAAGCACATGGCAAGTTGCAAGTGCTTGCACAAGTGGCCTGAGAAGGGAATTCCTGGATGCTGTTGGCCTTTTTATTTCTTTCTGAACACTTCAGAGACCAAGACATGAGAACAGAGTTTTCCAGCTCAAGAGATGGTAGCAGTAGTCAACTAGTGTTCAGTTAAATGCCTACTATGTATTAGACACTGTGCTAGGTACTAGAATTACAAAGAAAAGCAGTGAATAGTTTCTGCTCTGAAGGAGCTCATGATATAATGAGAGAGACAACATGCAATAAATAAAGCATACAAATATATAAACAATGTACAAACAAAACACATATAGGATAAACTTGGGACTAGTCTCTGAGGAAAGGAACTAAGGTATAGGAGCATTGAGAAAGGATTCTTGCAAAAGGTGGGTCACTAGCAAAATTTGAAGGAAGACAGGGAAGCTAGGAAGCAGAAATGAAGAGGGACAGCTGAGAAATTTCCTACAGAAGCACACTGCAGAAACTCATGTGTACCACTTGGTGGAGGAAAGGAATGCCATTTTGAAGTTGTCTCATAGGTAGCCCCAAGTTCAAGAGCTCAAAGCACCCCAACAGAAACAGAAGGGAATTTCCTGATGGAGTATACCCCTTGGAGAAAGAAGACTGCTTACTTTTAGAAAAAAAGACAGTGAGTTACTCAAACCAGTTAAGTCTGATGTAAAAAGTTGCTACTTGTTTAACTCATCTCAAAGTATGTTACCTTGGGGAGAGTAGGGCAGAAAACAGAGCCTAAACTGCAGATTGGTACTACAGGTTTTGTGGGACTGGGTACAAATCTATGGGAAAAAGAGACTAACTATAATGTCAAAGGATTGCCCTAAAGATAAGCTGTCTTGGGAGGTGGCATGTGGAATTGATGGTTTATTTTAGTGTTTTATGTGTTTACCTGGTCATGGGCTTCTGAGTCCATTCTACATAAGACAAATATTTTCCCTAAATTAAAGATTCTTAACCTGGGGCCCGTGAATTTTTTTTTCTTTTCATAACTATATTTCAATATAATTGGTTTCATTTGAGATTTTAAGTATTTTGTTTTATACATATAAAAACCTTAATTTGGGGGCCCGGAATTTGAAAAAAAATATATTACATAAAGTTATTGAACGCAAGTTTTATTCATCTGCTCATAGCTTTCAGGCATCTTTTAGGCAAGTCTGGCACATGTACGCATGCTGAGTCCATTCTGTTTCATGAACCTGAAGCACCAATTGTGTCCTCTTTTGAAATCAGTAACTTCTTTTTCATCAGCAATTCTTCTTGCCTCATGCTGAACCATCTCTGTGGACACAGGAATTCCAATTGCCCTTTGCTCTTCAATCCATATCTTCAATTCCCTCTCTAAGTCAGGCCATTTTGCTGACTTGCCTCTCATGGCCTTCTTTTGCCATGGTGTTTTCAGTAGGGTTTCTTCTTCCCGTAGCCAGTCTCAGATTGTTTTCTCAGTTGGAGAAGGCCCAAGTTTACGTTCAGCAGTGTGATTTCCATTCACTTTTGCAAACTGGATTACTTTTAACTTGAATTCAGCACTGTATGAAAATCTTTTCTGAGTCATTTCTGGGCAGAACTTGGCAAAATGTAACCTAAAATACCAGTAACAAATGGGAAACAATGAGTGCAAAGATAACAAGTCTGAAAAAGTGGGAAATGCAAGTAAAAAAATCTACAACCACTGTATAAGACGCACCCAGTTTTTAGACCCCAAATTTTTTGGAAAAGAGTGAGTCTTATACACGGGGAAATATGGTAAGTAGGGATAAGCTCCAAGGTTGGAGAGATAAGGAGACAGGGAACTAGGTAGGGCATTACAATAACTGGGCAAAAATCAGAAGAAAGAAAGGAAGGAGTTAAAGAGGGCATGTACATACATGTGACAAAGACTGCTTTAGATGAATCAACCTATGTATCTCTAAGGATTGTAGAATACAGGCATGTGAAAAAGTCATTACACCAAGTAGTTGTAGCTCTGTCTTATTTATTTCAAGATTCATTGGGAGAACCAGTACCAGTGGGTATAAAAAGAGCTATAATTTTATATAAGAATTTTTGCACCTGGTGAAAGCACCACAAATATCACCTAGGTTAATGGGGGCAGCTAGGTGGCTCAGTGGATAGAGCACTGGGCTTGAAATCTGAAAGACTAGAGTCCAAATCAGACTCAGACACTTAGTAACTGCGTGACCCTGGGCAAGTTACTTAAGCTCTGTTTGCCTTAATCCGCTGGAGAAGGAAATGGCAAACCACTTCAGTATCTTTGCCAAGAAAATCCTATGGGCAGTTGGTCCTTGAGGTCATGAAGGGACACAACTGAATAACAATCACAACGGGCATTGCAGGCACCTTCAACTGGGGTGACTAAAGCTGCCTCTTCAAAAGAAACAGAGACCCATATGCCAGGCCACTGATATGGAGACTCTGGGATACCATGCACCTGCCATTTCGGTGCCCAATGCCCATGTTACTTAACCCCAGGAAGAGAGCCACCTCATAATTCTTGATAATTAAGTGTTAAAGTCAGTTGTTTAAGGCCAACACTTGCTATCCAAGAAGCCTGACTACTGAGGAATGATAGTGAATTAATTAGTAACCCTTACAACGCTTACAATAAACATACAAATGATTTTGGGGAGGAAGCTAAAATGAATGCAGATGATGAATACAGAGAAACATAGAAAGATCTACATGAACTGATGCATAGTGAAATAAACAGAACCATGAAAAAATATACATGACTGCAACAATGTAAACAGAAAGAAAAATCATGAAAAACAATCGAAATTGAATGATACAAAGTTACAAAGAACAAAGCCTGGCTGCAAAGAAGATGTATCTATATCTGTATCTATATATACTCTTATCCCACACCTCTGCAGGGGTCCACATGTGTGGTGCTTTGAACATATTTCCAGGTTTTGTCAGTGTATTAATCAATTTTGCTGACTTTTTTCTTATTTCCTTTGAAATGTTGTTATATCGGATGGCTCTCTGAGAAAGGGGGAAAGGAGGGATACTGGGGGAAATTTTGGTGAGGTAAAAAAAAAAAGACATCGAGGAAAATTTATTTAAAAAAAGACCTTTGAAATAACTTCATATTACAGGCGAAGAAAAAAGCCCAGAGATCAAGAAGCAAGCCTATAATTCATGTCTCTTGATTCCTGGAACGAAAATTCTAGTCACTGCATTATCACTATTTCATCATCATCTAAAATATGTTGGCTTTGTGAAAACAAATGAGCAGCCAGGTGAAAAAAAGTAACCCTTGTAGATAGTTATGAAAGAAAAAAAAAGAGATTTAAAAGCAGAAAGAAAAGGAGAAGCAAGACAAAGAGTTTTAAGACAAACATTTATTAAGTGCATACTATGTACGAGGCACTCTGGTGAGGTCTGAGAATACAAATACCATCTTCTCCTATAAATCTTCACTCTCCCCCACAAAAACAAAACAAAACAAACCCTGCATTCCTGCCCTCAAAGGGCTTATTTCTACTAAAATTATGTATCTTTTGGAAGTATTTGAAGAAAGGCTCAAAACTCTGGTGCAGGTTTTCTGCAAGGAAGGAAAAAGATTTGACATCTGAAGGATTACGGTGAGGTATCATTACCACGAGGGAAAAATTTCTGGAACAAAACTCAACTTTTTTTTTTTTAAGGAAGGAAACATATATATTTCCTAATTAAACATTTTACACTTAATATCTAAGCAATGCTTAATTTAAGCAGCTGGCCAGCTCAAACCATAATTTGCCCTCGGTCAAAATATGACTATTATGTACCTATAATGATGATTTTTCATTCCTATCAACCTGATTAGAATATAAGCTTCTCAAAGCAGGGGTTGTCAAAGTATACCTTCCCGATAGGGACTGGAATTGCTCAAGAATTTGACTTAAGTGGAGCCTCACACTCTAGAATCCTGGACTTTATGATCTCTTTCCGTCCCATCCTGCCATAGTTAAAGTAAAACTTAGCTGTAAATATAATGTCGACTCGTTGCAGGGAGCAAATAAATCTCTCAACACACATCTTCTAAAACTTCTGGTATTTCTAAGAGTTTTGCTAGATCGATAGTTGTAGAATCTTAACGGCGTTTTCACTTTATCTGTTTTTGTCCATTTTACGTCAACATAAGTTAATTACCTATTATCTGGTAAAAACATTCAATTCACAACCTTTTCCTTACGTCTGCATCTGTGCTCTCTCATCCAAGGCTCCCAGATCTACGCCCGCACCAAAGGATACTCCCTAAATTACAGCTTCCACTTCTCTCAATTTTTCTCAAACCTTATTGTGCACACTCCTTCAGGCTGCTTTCTCACAGCGAGGGGTGTTCAGGGGTAGCAGGGCTCTATTACTAGGCTTTTCTGGGGCGGTCACATGTGTCCATTCCCTGGGCAGGGGTGGAGGGGGGGGGGTTCCCTCTTTCTGAAAGACTGCTGATTGGTGCCTCCCCCCACCCTCCCCAGTGCACTCTGGCCTCCATCCTAACATAGCTCCGAATTAGCCAGGCACACTCACGGGCATGCCTTCTGGAGCCCAGCAACTGGTGGAACCGACAAAAGCTGGAAAGGGCAGGCAGAATGCTGGTGTTGGGTAACTGCTAGCTATGTCTGGGATTCATATTTCTGGGATTCAGGAGGTGGTGGGCATCCCACTTGTTCCCCCTAATATCGTCTTCATGAATAATAACTGAGTGCCCACATGTGCATGCCTCCGGATATAACCCCTCCAAAAAGTACCACCCCAGGGTCCTTTAAAAGGGCGCGACCACTAACGCCGAGTGGGGTGCTAATAGCCCTATTTGCTTTTCCCTCCTAAAAACTCCAAAATTTCCGCCCCAAATATTGGGACGAAGGCGACAAGAGGCGTCTTTAGTCCGTATGCTTGTACTTCTTTCCTCCTGGTTGTCCCTTTTCTGCCGCGGGGTCCCAAGTGTCGTCTCTTCTCCCCTTTCACTGGCAATGTGGCTGTCCGCGCTGGTGCCGGGGGTGGGGTGGGGGCGGAGGTTGTTGTTGTGGTGAGGGGCAGCCCCGCCCCCTCCTCGTGTGCGGCCCCTCCCCCAGGCTCTGAGTCCTCCCCCTCGGGCTCTCTCCTCCTCCTCCTCTAGTCTCCTCTCCTCCCCCCAGCCCCATCTGTTTTCCCCAGCGGTGTAATGATTATATTGTATGGAACTGGGGGCAGCAGCGGCGGCTGCGGCAGTAGGAGCAGCCCAAGCTGCGGGATGGGTCCACGCCAGGGCCACTGCCGCCAGCCACAGCAGCAGCCGCCGCCGCCGCAGCCCGAGCCGCGCCGGCCTTAGAGCCACCGCCCCCTGCCCTCGCCGCCCGCCCCCGGCCGATGCCCACGTCGAGGAGCAGCCCCAGCAGCAGCCGCCGCCGCCGCCGCCACCACCTCGGGAGGAGCCGCCGCCGGAGCCCGGGAGCAGGCGGCGCGGGTGTCGCCGAGGGACGCGCGGAGCGAGGAGCCGCCGCGGCGGCGGCCGGGAGATGTGCCCGGAGGAGGGCGCGGGCGAGGACGCGGCGGGGCTGGGCGAGCTGCGCTCCTGGTGGGAAGTCCCGGCCATCGCGCACTTCTGCTCCCTCTTTCGCACAGCCTTCCGCCTGCCGGACTTCGAGATCGAGGTGAGTCCCCGCGGAGCCGGGGGCGTGGGGCGGGGGCGACTCTGCCGTTCGCTCCCCCTCTTCTCCCCGCCAGAGGACTCCCGGGAATATCCTGGGGGAGGGGAGCGCCGCGCAACGCGGGGACTTTGCCTGGTAGCTCTGGCTGGGACCCGGGGCCGGGGGTTGGGGGCGCTCAGCCCGCGGAGCTCGGTCTGCCTGGGACCTGAGCGTGAGCGCCCGCCTTGGGTGTGGGGGGGGGGCGGAGGGGGGAATAGCTGGAGCTTCGGGAGCCTCTCCGGGAGCTTCTTGAGGAAGAGACACAGAAAGAGGGAGGGTCTCCACTTCTGGGCGGAGGGGGGGGGGTCTCTCAGGAGTTCTCCCTGTAGAAAGGGAAGCTGGGACAGTGTGTGTGTGTATACACGCGCGCGTGTGCGCGCGCGCGATCTGTCCCCAATGCCATTGAAACAGCCTGCCAGCTGCCTCGGCTTGGCTCGAGGGGGATGCAGGGGAGGGGGCGAGGTGGAAGAAGCGGGGGATTAAACTCGGACCCGGGGCTGCAGAGGCTTCTCTTTGCGGGGGAGGGGGTCTGTTGTGTTGCAAAGGGACACCACCACCCCATCCCTGTAGGGGGGGGGTGGGGAGCGAGCGCAGCTTTCAGACCCTCCAGGAGGCGCGTAACTCTTGGTGGCGGCGCTGGGTTAAGTTGGGGCTGGTGTTGCGTCGGGACTGGGGGTTTGGACAGAAAAGTTTTCTCCCCCGTTATTCTCTGCCGGATCACTCCTCTCCTCCTTCCCAGGATGGCCCTCCCGAGTTGGAGCGCTTGGCCTCTCCAGAGCTTAACTTCGACACCATTATTCGCCCTGGGGTTTGCAGATCTTGCAAGGCTGGGCAGGAGGGGCTTGTGGCCCCGAGCTTTGTGCGGATGCAACACAAACCCAGGGTTCTAGTAAGCAGGGAGTGGGAGGGAGAGACTGCGTGATGAGAAGAAAAGAGAAAGCGCCCCTACGTGCAGCAACCCCCCCCCAGTCTTCTTTTTTGGAAGGGGACGCAAAATGTTTGATAGGGTGCCAGGTTGAATTACCCTCCTCTCGTCCTCCAGGTCCCCCCCCCTTTTTGTCTCTGAACAAAGCTAGTGGAAACGATATTTGCCGGTCAGGTTCTCTGTTGACTACTTTACGGTGAATTACAAATCATTTGCCACGGCTTTGGAATCTAAAGAAGAAATCATAATTACCGTCTCTTGTAAGCGCGTCGTGTGTGTGTGTGTGTGTGTGTGTGTGTGTGTGTGTGTGTGTGTGTGTATTCGAATCTGTTGATAGTACTGAGATGACTTATCGATGTTCTCAGCTTGGTTTTAATGTGTCTGCGCACAATTTAAGTTTTTTCATTCACTTTATTTTTAGTTACCCCCAATAGCGTTTTGGATGCCAGAGCCCTTGCTCTGTGGGAATTTGTGCTGCTTCCAGAGTTAATGAAATGAGAAAAATAGTGGTGGGGGGAGAGGAGAGTAGGCATGTGTCCAGATAAACTGCTCAGGGCCAAAGGCTTTTAGAGATTTTGCGGCTCTTAAGCCACTTAAAACGATGTATACCTGCGGTTTCCCTCATCCGTTTCTAGCAAGCTGTAATAACCTAAGTATTCCGCTTACTTCTACGATATTTGTTTGCAGACTTTGAAAGTGAAGTTCACAAGAAAAATCTGTCATGGGATCTATCATTCTTACTATACTAATTCTAGAAGGGTCTCGAATTTCAGACGTGTTTGAGGAAAAAGGAAAAATGGGATTATAAAGTTTGAAGGGTTTTTTTTTAGTCAAGAAATTTTCGAGTTATTCTCTTGTCCCGGTTTCTAATTAAAAGTGTTGAATATGAGTAGGGGGAATTATCCCGCTCCTCAAAATGGTGGCTGTAGTGAGAGATGCTGGTGTTGCACAGGTTATGTGATAATGCCATCTTTAAACAGTTCACATAATAGATAATGTTCAGGAATCCTCATTCTGCCCAATGTCCATCAGGTTGGATTAATGTTCACGGTACATGTGTAACATTTCATTCTATTGAGTAAATGATATATGAATACTTGTAATCTTGCTCATAATAAATAAGTACAACCGTGATTTTTGCTTGAGGTAATTGAAGTATATCCAAGAAAATCTTTAGCATGTATCTGTTTTCGAGTTAGACCTATGGTTCCCAGATATTAACTAACTTCAGATTTCAACGGATTGAGATCCAGTTGACACAATGTAAATTTTTTTTAGAAGTCCGGTTAAATAAATTAGTATGCTACAGTGAAGTGTGGCTAATTGACATTGTTATTGTATTCTTAATGTCTCCTGGAGTACAATATAGCCATCTGAAATACATCCTAGACTGGAAGCAATATAACACCATAAGTGCACATGATGCTTGAGAACTAGGAAATAAACATTTTCAGACATAACCCTATTTGTCTTCACTGAAACATAATACCTTTTGTTTATTCACTGCTCTTGTATTTTTTGTGTTCTCTGTTCATCTTGTCGAAGTTGGTTAGAAAGAAATCATTTAAAACTTTCTAAAACTTTAAAAAATTGAGCCAAATTCTTTATATCTCTTTTAGGGCCACTGTAGAGGAAGCTTCACCTTAGCATATTGCTTCATTTAACTATATTCTTATGCTTATGGGAAGAAGAGTTGGCATTTGAATCCCGGGAAATTCATTGTGTCCTTCCTTTTAAGAGATCTTTGATTTTCCTTTTTGGAGGGAGGAGGAGGGGAAAGGAAGGTGGCCGGAATTAGGGTTCAGTACACCTGCTTATCTAGGGTAGGGGAAGAAATTCTGGAAATGCTACATATTGAGCTACTGTTGGACATCATGCTCTTTGAGGAAGCTCTAGGAAACAAGATTTCATGATGAAACTTTTTTTGTGTGTTTGGCAAAGGCTTGGTATCTTTGGCCAGAGGGCTTAGCCCCAATTGCACTCAACACCAGGAAGTGATGTCCTCTGAGACTGGGGGGCCTTGATTTTTATTTGTCATCAGGCCCTCTGGATAGGTGAAGACAGACCTAAAAACCCTCATGCATCCCTGCATGAGGTCAAAGATTCTTCCCTTAATTAGGAAAGTGTTACTCTTAAATCACGTTCCTTCTGCAACTACACTTTAAAACAAATTTGCAATGTTTCACCTTTCGAACCAGGATGGATAATCGTTTTTATCTGGTAACTTGTCAGGCTAATCAGATTTAATCAGTTAACTGGACGTATATGATGGGAAAGTCATTTTTGGCTTGCTGACTTATAATACACTTTTTCTTACAAGTCTATTATATTTCCTTTAGTTATTTATATGCACACACACTCCTGCTGACCAGGATGGCTATTCAAATATATACACAAGATCATAAGGAAAAAAGGAAAAATGAGCATGCAAAATGAAACAAACCTCCACCAGGATGTTGTAAATTATTGTGCATGTATCTATTAATTTCTGCAAATTAACTCAACTCCAAAGGATGTTTGTGAATGTTTTTAACATGGTACCTATATCATTCTTGTTTGGGTGAACATATTTTTTACCTTTATTGTCGTTAAGTCATGGTGTAGTCCATTGTATTATGTATTCTTTGGGTTCAGCTTTTTTCTTTATTTTGGGAGGGAAACAGGTATATTAGATAGGGTAGAAGTAGCAAAATGAGGGATGATTTTATTCAATAAGAATTTATTGAAGACCAATTATGTGCCCAGTGGGGTGCCAAGACACTCTAGGAGATGTAAAAGAAACATTATGACGGAAGCCATGCCCTCAAGGACCGAGTAATATTTAAGCCCCCAGTATTTGTATAATTTTTTTTATTCCTTCAGACCCCTTAAAATGATTTTAATGCCCCTTTGAAGGAAAGTAGACACACATCATTATTCAGGTTTGCAAATTAGAAGCTAAAGTGTAAAAAGGTTAAATGATTTACCCTCAGGATACATAACTAGTTATTAGTGGATTTGGGCCTGGGATTCAAGTTTCCTGACCCCCCCAGACCATGTGGCCACATGGTTTGCCGAAGTACCAAGTAAGAATAAGAAGTAATAAATCTCTGTAATACTGTGATTTAGCTTAAATTAAAAAGGGGTAGGGTTTTTTGGGGGGTAGTGTTGAAGATAGAAACAGAAGGGGGAAATAAAACAAAAACTTAATGTAAAATGTGCTCTAAGCTAAAGGTAAAGTAACCAGGGAAGTTGGTCTCTAGATACTTTGTCTCTCCATGGTTGCAGCATTCTAGATCTGAGGGTCCCATCTACCTCTCATTTCTGTAGTTTTATGACTTAGCCATTGAATCCTGAATAGCTTGGCTTCCATTTAACTCCAAGCATTATGGGACCCAGGAAGAAGATAGATCAGGGTTTGAGTTTCTGACCATTTCTTTTTTAGGCTTTAGTTGCCTTATCTGTAATCTTATAGCTTCAAAACTTAGGATTTCTATGATTATGGTGAGAAGTACTACAGGGCAGCTTTATTGAACTCTACTTGGTGACATTGGGACTGATTATTTTAAGACAAGTCATTTCCCCTAAGAATTCATATAATGTAAGTTCAGATGGGACTAAGGTAGTCTAAAAGACTAACAGGATGTGATAATTCTCTGTAAAGGAAAAGCCCTTGAACAGGATGTGAATTACTGAGGAGGGGGAATCCCTTATGCAGTGTGAAATCTTGAAAGGGCAGAATGTTCTCCAGTGATGTAACTCCCTCCAAAAGGGAATTCCCCTCCCCCTTCCTATTGATAGTAAAATCTTTAAAGAAGAGAGTCTTTAACCAACCAGTGTGAAGCTTCCAAGGGGCCCATATTTACAATGATAAAAGGGGCGATGCCCTACCCTTTCACCTCTGGAGGCCCACATTTGCATCTGGCTTACTTCACAGCTGAGGTTAAATTTGGTCTTGCTTAATTTTCTGGAAAGCAGTCTGTGAAAGCCGAAAATACAGCTTTGCTCGCATTCAGAACAGCTGTCCTTATTAACAAGGCTCAGGGTTGGACCTCCAGGGTATATTATTCTTCTTGAAGTGAAAAGTATTATAAAAGTATTAGAAGGGTAAAGGTGGGTATTTCAGGTTTTAAAAGAGAGCCGGTGCATTGTCAAAGGTGTAAAGGGCAAGAATACATAATTTCTTTTTATTTCTTTAGAGATCTTGATAGTGAGATTAAACTCACTTCTGAGGTAGTTTGGTGAATGAATGAAGGGACTAGGTAGAAGGGAAATATTGCACTGACGAACCTGGGCCTACACTAAATGCTTTACAATTATTATACCATTTGATCCTAACTGCAATACTTTGAGGTAGGTGTTGTTATTATCCCCATTTTTACAGTTGAGGAAACTGAGACACATGTAACAAGGAAGTGACTGAGGCTGGCTTTGAACTCTCTTCCTCACTTCAGGCCTAGTGCTGCACTCTTATCCATTGTGTCATGACTTGCTCTTCTGTGGACCAGCAGTGTGAGCTTGAGCAGGTGACTTAGCTGCTATGGGGCTGCATTTCCTTAACTATAAAATGAAGGAGTCAGAGTACTCAACTAAGACTCTGACAAGGCTCCTTAATTGTATAGTCAAAGACAAGTCTTCTGGCTTAGAATGATGAACTTTTTACCTATACAAATAAACTTTTTTCCATATGCGATAATAGCATATGGTTTAGTTTTTCTTGTAGTCTAAAAAGAGGCAAGATTTTTGTGTCCAAAAGGGAGAAGTTTTTATGTAAAAATGTATTTTGTGTAAAAATATATTGGATTTGTTATGACAATTTGTGATGTCCTGAATGGAAGACTTAGATTCTACTCTTCTTGCTTTTGTTTATATAATTTTCCTGATATTGTGTTCCTTTCACTTCACTTGCTGCTTGCTTCTGATATATGTGAGTCAAGAGACTTTGAGGTAAATTTTAGTTTTTTACCTGTAGTTTGCTGTTGTTTCCTGGGATATTAGAATTTTGAATAGCTCAATTTTCCCTTTTTCCTTGCATTTATGGAGATGATTCTGCTTTGCTCTTTCAAAAATACCTAGTATAAAGTTATAGGTTCTTTTTTTGGGGGGAAATAGGAAAGAAACCTTTTTACTTCTCCAATTAAGATATAATTTGGCTAAAAAACTGAGTTAGAATTAGATGTCTTTGATAGTAAAAGACTGACCAAGTGTTAGTTAGGGAATGAACAATTTGGATATGTCTAAGTAATTCTCTACCTATGTGGTAGAGGTTTTTTGTTTTCTTTCCTAGTGATAAAGTGGAGGGTGGGTTTTTTCCTAAAGGTACACCTTTTGCCTCTTGTCCTTAACTGAGATTGAAGTGAAGTGAAGCCTCTTCCAGATGTGTACTGTCTGCAGCTGTACATGTCAGAACTCTGGGAAACATGTTAATTTTTTTTTCCCCTGGGGAGTTAAATCAGGAAAGTCTTAAGAGGAGTAGCAGTAATGGTGGAGGTCCTGGCGATTCGATGGTGAAGGAGATGCAAAGCTGGCTGACTCAGATTAAAAAGTGCATCCATCAGGCCAGGCTTGGTGCATTGTTATGGGAAAAGGGGGATGAAACAGCAGCTCCCATGCTGGCTTCAGCAGTTGCCATTGCCTGACAAGACCTGGGTTGCTTTTTACAAATGTCTTGAGCATTGATACCAGTGAACTGTGGAGGGGCTTACTTATAACCAGGTCAAAAGTTCAGTGGGACATAAAGTTGAGGGTTCATGTGTATTGGAGAACATTTCGGCAAGGGAATATATAATAATCAAGGGAGATTTAGGAATGCATATGTCAAATTCATACATACATATCAATAACTGAAGCAGTTTGCATACTCCAAGTTTTAGGATTTAAAACCTATACTACTTTCCACTCTTAATCCTTCATGTTGATACTTCTCAAATATAATAAATTTTCATTTTTGATTCTGTACTTAAGGGAAGGATGGCAAAATCCTTTGGAGATTCAAAGGTTTCTATTTTCAAGTTGATGTGGAGGGTAAAAAATTAGGCCTAGAAAGTATGTCTTTAACTTAATAATAAAGCTCTTTGATATACTTACCATCTGGATTTGCCAAAAGTGTCAGATTCAAGATTAATTTTTTTCTTCTTTTGTTTTTAGTCTCTATAATGACAGTGCCTTATGTTTCTTATCTCCTTTTTCCTGGAACCTAAAATAGATGAAAGTTGCTAGATTTGGGGTCTCTTTCTTTGACTTCCTGGTCCCAGCCTTATTTCTCAAAATTTTTGGGCTTCTCTGGAGTGGGGAGTGAAGAAGGGGGAAGGCATTGGATCACTTGAGCACATAACCTGGATCGGGGTAGAGGTAGAGGTAGAGAATGAGTACCAGTCTATTTGTTAAGTCACCAAATGATGGTCAATATATAAAGCTAATCAGCTATTTGGGGGGCATGTATAGATATATATGTGTATGTATACATATAGTATCTCTTCTGTCTATATATATATGTATGTCTATAGAGATATATCTGTTTATAGATACTAGCTGTAGTAATTCTATGTATGTATGTATGTATCTATCTAGACAGCTGTGTGGCACAGTGGATAGAGTGCGGGTCCTGGAGTCCAGAGGATCTGAATTCAAATGTGGCCTACTTAATATAGTTGTATGACCCTGGGCAAGTCACTTGACCCTGTTTGCCTTAGTTCCTCATCTGTAAATTGAGCTGAAGATGGAAATGGCAAACCACTCCAGTATCTTTGCCAAGAAAATCACAAATGGGGTCACAAAAAGTGGGACACAACTGAAACGACTCAACAACGTACCTGTCAATATAGTATCCCTTCCTCCACATACCTTTAATGTCACTTTGCTCTGCTCACACATGTGAAAGTATTTGTATCGCTTGTTTCCTTTGTATCTCTTGAGATACCATTTGAATTAAGTAAGGTAAAAATCCTTAGAAATGGTTTGAATTGTATAGACTACTTTTTTAAAATTTTAATGCTTGCGATTATGTTTCCTTTTGTAACTTTCTGGTTCCAAGAGTGTCAGAAAATATTTGGATCTGCATATCAGACTAAAGAAGCGATGTTTTCCAAAGGAGGGTAACTGAGTGGTGACCATATTTTCCAAATCCAAAATTGAGACACATGGTTTGACAGATAGTCTTTTACAAAGTCTTCTTAAAGTTAGTCTTTATTTTCTTCAAATTGAGACTTGCTCAGAATCTATGGTAGCTGTAGGTAAATTGGCTAGTATCCATATGTTGCTATGGTGTCAGACCACTAGAGTCAATTGTATGAATAACTGTTGCAAAGCTCTTTTGCTTCTTGGATCTTTTTTTGCTTAGATTTTATGTCCCCCTAGTAATTCTTGGGAGTCAGAAGACAACCTTAAATGTCTTTGGGCCTCAGTTTCCTCATATATAAAATGAAGCAGCTGGCCTAGAGATCAAGTCCAGTATTCTGTGATTTATGTTTTAAGAAATAAAAGCAGGAGGAGTGATGGAGGAACAGAATTTTAAAAATCAGTGCTGCAACTGCATCTGAGGTTTAAATTGGCAAGAGTTTTGTTGAACCTTTAAGTCCCTGCCCCCCCTGTGATGGCTGTGAATGAGAACAATACTGCCTAGAAACTCTTCCTTACAGTAGAGAGTCCTGTTAAACAATCTCATTGACTGCAAAGTATATTTTTCACTAGGTCTGTTTCTTTTAATGGGTGCCCCTTTCCTGGGTCTTCATTGTTTCAGTAACAATGGCTCTAGAGGACAATCGGTTTGCTTGACAGAAATCGTGTTAAATTAACAGATCTATTCCCTTGGCAAATTCTCCTTCCCCCTTATTGTTTCCTTCTTTCTCCTTGGAAGATTGTGTTAGCGGATTCTTTAGGTAGGGGGACAATTCTGTAATTTGTGTTCTGGAGTTCTTTGTTTGAAGGCATGTAGTTTTTGTAATGAGAAAAAAGGTAGTTAAAAAAAATTTCACCTGTTGCTATAGTTAAGGAATTTCAATTTGGTCTATTCTACCACATTATTAATTTAGGTTGGCCTGCTGCTGAAATGATTTTTTCAGTCTCCTCATTCTTGCCTCTCTTAAAGCTTTTCTCCTCTTTCTTATTTGTTTAAACCAGTTATCAAGATACTCCCTCCGTGCAAAAACCTTCTAAGCATCCCCAAAATTCCTAAATCGCAAAGGTCCTAAACAGCAGTCAACCAGACAGTCTTTTAAATACTTTTTTTAAAAAAACTTTAAAATCATTTTTAGTGTTGAACAGTAGCTGGAATAACTCATCTTGTTATATGTAATTTCACGAATGAAGTTGGGAGGAAAAAATAAAAGGAATTCTCACAATCATAATCACTTATTCTCTCCCTACCATCACATTCTGATCACATTTTTAGCGTTGTGTAACAAAGACAAGGGAAGGATGATTTAAGTGGTTTGGTGTGGGAAGGGAATAAGGCATTTAAATAGCATTTACTATGTGCCAAGCATTGTGTGAAGAAGCACTTTACAAATGTTACCGTATTTGTTCCTTACAACAACCCAGCTAAGCAAATGCTGTTATTAACCTCATTTTATAGTTGAAGAAACTGAGGCAGACAGAGGTTAAGTGATTTCCCCAAAGTCATAACTAGTAAGTGATTAGAATAGAATTCAGTTCTTCCTGACTTTGGGCCCAGTGCTAATACTCCTCCACTGCACCACCTAGCTGTTCCCTTAAACGCATATTTACTATGTGTAACAGTGCTTTGCAAACATTAAAGAACTATATAAAAGCACTATGCTAGCTAGCTGTTAGTATTGTTTTCTGGTCTGTAATACAACCTTTCACCCCTGGTACTAGTATGAGCTTGCCAAGTCCATTAACCTCTTTGAACCTTGATTTCCTCTGCAAAGTAGGGATAATATCACTCGTGTATATTAGGGTCAGCTGCTATTATTACACGGTTGAGTTAGAAGGAGTGGGGAACCTTTGACCTTGAGGCCACATGTGGCCCTCTAGGTCCTCAAGTACGGCCTTTTGACGGAATCCAAACTTCACAAAACACTTTGACTGAATCCAAATTTCACAGGACACTTTGACAAAAGTTTGGATTCCGTCAAAGGACTTCACTTGAGGACCTAGAGGGCCACGTGTGGCCTCAAGGCCATAGATTCCCTACCCCTAAGTTAATGTATTTACCTCTCCAGGGGTTTTTAATGTAATTAGAGAATAATATAATAGCTAACAATTATAGTGCTTACTGTGTGCCAGGCACTGTGCAAAGTGCTCTACTATAATTATCTCACAGTCCTCACAACAGCCTTGGGAGATAGGTGCTACTGTACTCTCCATTTTACAGTAAGAAAACTGAGGCAAAGAATGGCTTGCCCAGTGTCACACAGCTAGCAAGTGTCTGAGGCCAGATTTGAAGAGAGGTCTTCCTGACTTCCAGGCCCAACGTTCTAACCACTGCATTACCAAGCTACCTAATGGAATAATAATGACTTATATTTGTATAACATCTAGGCCAGAAAAAAATATAGTTACATATGTTGATCCCATTTTATCTTCCCAACCCTGTGAGGTAGTAATTCAAACATTTTCTTCTTTTCGCATAGGTGGAAGTTGAGACCCAAAGAGAAGAGAGCCAACTATTGTAGCCTGTTTTAGGTACTTGGAAAACTGTCAGCATATGGATACTAAGGAGACATCTGGGCCTTGGAAGAAAGGAAGTTTTAGACAAGGGGAGAGAGCATACTGGATAGCTTTTCAGTATAGAGTGCTATGTTTGGGAAGAAGGGTAGGAGGTAAGATAGGATTGAAAGAGTAATTAGGGGTTGATGTTGCAACAATTGGGCTAGCAGCTGCTGTGGAGGTGAAAGACCAACACATTCCCAAAAACAAGAATGCTGCCAGCACCGGTTCTTTTGATCTGCTTTGCTAAGGAAAATAATGTTAAGGGGTTAACAATCTTATTTCGGTCCAACATACAAATATCATTCACTTAGTTCAGGGGAAAAAGCCAGCATCCTGAACTTCAGAGCAAATACAAACAAATTACAAATACATTATAAACAGACCAAATACAATTCATAGTTACCAAGAAGGCATCAACACCTGGGTTCACAGTCTGGAGGGCTCTTAACTACAGCTGCCCAGAGTCTCCACATCAACACTCCTCCAAGAGTGAGAGCCCCAAGGCAATAGCTCTGTTCTCTCTTTTTATACAGCCTTTGGACATCATCAGACATCATCTGAGTGACCAGAACTTAGGCTCCTACTATTGGCTCTGGTCTTAGCAACTACTCTTAGGGCCCCAAGGGCTTCATGCCCACATCAGCTTAGCTCCTGGTAGATAGGGGTCTGGGCCCAGGGCTTTGTACCTAGTAAGGCTCAATCAGAGACACATAATTAATTTAGCTTTCTAAAACAGTAAAAAAATAAATAAATAAAAAAGGTCCCAACTTAATTGATATTACAGTTAGTCTTGGGAAGAGTTTGAATGCCAAGCCTTGTACTCATTTTAGGTTTAATCCTATGGGCAGTGAGGAGCCATTGAAGATTTTTGAACAAGATCTTCCCAGTTCTCCTGGTGGACAGTATGTGGAAAGTCTCATGTTATCCTTGTGGACAAGATGAGGTGATGAGGTCTTGGAGCTGGTTAATTGAACCCCAAGAGTTGGTAAACAAGGATGTCTACAGAACAGTTCCTTCTCCAGGTGTCTGGCCTTGTGCTGTTAAACATTTTATCAGTGACTTGGCTGAAGTCATAGACAGCATGGTATCAAATTTGTGGATTACACAAAACTGGGAGCTCTCATATTGATTAGAGGACAGAATGTGGAAAAATAAGAACAAAATGGTCTTAGTATGCAAGAACTATGGGCCAAACCTTAAAAGATAACGTTATATTGGAATAAGAAATAATAACTGTATAATTTATATAGCATCTTAATGTGTGCAAAGGGTTTTACATACATTACCCAATTTGATCTTCACCATGACCCCGTGAACTGGGCCCTTTTATAATCCTGATTTTACATTTGAGGAAATGGAAGGGTAAGGGAAATTTCTAGATGAGTTACCAAAGGTCAGCCTTCAGTATCTAAGATAGGATTTGAATTCTTCCTGACCCAGGCCACCATTCAATCTCTTGTACCATGAAGCCTCATAAATATAAATCCTAACTTGGATGAGTAGACTGTGTATGAATCAACAGTGTGCCAAGACAGCCAAAAAGCTAATGAAATTTAGGATTATATTAAGAAGTCACCTGCATGGGGATGGGGGGTTGAGTGTATTCAGTGATGATATAGATAATGGAAAAAAGACAAAACTGTTCATCTTCTACTATGAAAGAGAAAAAGAACAAAATTGACTAAAAAGTTTAAAACCAAGATAAGTAGGGAACTACTAATATGTCACCCAAATGCCCTTAACAAATTCAAGTCATTAGACCCAGACAAATTATCTCCCACCATGCTAAAAGAACTGGCAGATAGGATTGAAGGGCCACTGACTGTCATCTTTGAAAGATTGTGGGGAAAAAGTCTGGGGGGCAGAAAGGGGGCAGCTAGGTGGCGCAGTGAGTAGAGCACCTATCCTGGAGTCAGCAGGACATGAGTTCAAATTTGACCTCAGACACTTGACACACTTATTAGCTGTTTGACCTTGGGCAAGTCACTTAACCCCAATTGCCCTGCCTTCCCCCCTCAAAAAAAAAGTCTCCCAGGACCATAGAAGGGTAAATTTTGTCCTGATTTTCAAAAACAGGAAGAGAATGGGGAGTCTGAACTAGGTCTGAGAGATTGACTTTAATTTTTAGCAAAATTCTAGAAATAAAATAAAATAAAGAAATGGTTAATGAACCCTAGAAAAGGAAGAGGTGATCTCAGAGAGTCAACTTGGGCTTATCAAAACCCAATCATGGCAGGTTAATTTTATTTTCCTTTTTTGATGGGTTTCCAGAGTAGTAAAGCAAAAGAATTAAATCAATATAGTTTACTTACATTTCAGCAAAGCATTTGACAAAATCTTTCATGCTCTAATTATGGATAAGATATTACAGGTTTAATAGATTCACAATTGGCTGAAAGACTCCACCAGAAGAGTAGATCCAGTGAGTAATCCTATTAACTTGGAAGGAGGTCTCCAGTGATGTGTCATAAGAATCTGTGCATGGCCCTGCGCTGTTTAACATTTTTTTCAATGGCTTGTATAAAGGGATAGATGGCATGTTTAGCAAACTTAGAGTTGATACAAAGCTTGAAGATGTATATGTATGAGGGGAGAGGGGTGTTAGAGTGATAACACATTGATTGAAGAAGGTCAGGATCCCCAAATACCTGCATAGGCTTGTGTCAAATTTAATAGAGACAAAAGTACTGCTCTCCATTCATTATCCAGGCCCCAGCTTCTTCTTTCCAAGAGGGAACCCTGCCTTGGGATTCTCAGTTCTTACTGGTCAGAGTCCTTCATATCTAGCACAGACCTATCCTGCTGTAGGGCTTGCTATGCTGCCATGCCTTAATTTCATCGATTTCACTCCTCCTTCCACTATGGCTCACTCACTTTCTCTCTGACTTCCCAGACCTATGTGTATCCTGTTCCCCTATTAGAATATATTAGAATATGTTCCCCCATTTGAGTGCTCCTCCAAAGTAGGGAACATAGGCATATTTGTATCCCCAGAACTTAAGCACTATACTTGACGTGTAACTTAAATGATTTTTCATTTATTCACTCCTTTTCAAAAAATCAGCTTCACAAGTAGGAGAGGAATCACTGGAATCATTGATTGGTAGCTTTAAGGGACCTTAAGTTATCTAAATATCCAGAGTTTTTAGTGCGCTGGAGTTTGATTAGTCAAGTGTAATGGTGACCAAAAAAAGGTAATGTGATCTTAAGTTGCAGTAAGAGAAACTAAGTATCTAGAATTAGGTAAATGATTGTTGTCATGTAGAAGAAGAATTAGAATCTTTCGGTCCCTGGGGCAATGGGTAGAGGTTGCCAGATCTAGGTACTATTAAAAACTTAGTAATAATTAGAGTTCTCAGAAAAGAATCCATTACCACAGAAATAATAGGGTTTTTTTTGTTGTTTTTTTTTTTTGTCACTGGAAGGTATTCAAGGAAAGAGTTTTTTTTTTTAAGTTTTTCTTTCTCAGCAAAAAAAAAAATTTCCTTCCACTTCTCTGTTGAAAAATAAAAATAAAAACAAAACTGGTAAATATGTGCATAATCAAGCAAAACATTACTTCCAACCATTCTCTAATTGATGACCACTCTAGTAGTTTCCAGCTCTTTACTACTTAAAAAAAAGTTACTATATGTATTTTATATGTAAGGGATCCTCTTTCCTCTTTCTTTGATTTAGTAGTGGTATCAGTGGGTCAAAGGGTAGGTATATACAATTTAGTAATTTGGGTGACATAGTTTCACATTGCTTTCCAGAATGGCTTCAACAACTCACAGCTCCACCAGGAATACATCAATGTGCCTATTTACCTACGGCCTCTTTAACATTTATCATTTTCCTTTTTGTCAACTTTGCCAATCTTAACCTCAGAGTTCTTTTACATTTTTCTAATTGTTAGTGATTTCAAATTTTTTTTCAAATGGATTGCTTGGATTCCTTCCTTTGAAGATTGCCTGATAATGTCCTTTGACCATTTATCAATTGTGGAATCCCTCTTTTTTTTGTTTTTGAGTCTGGATCTCCCTATCCAGCTCAACTTAGAAGCTTTAACTTTTCTGACTTGGGCCATTTTGGTCCCTCCCAGACTCAATGCCATCACTGATAACCTTTAACTCTATTGAAGCACAAGTGTTTTCAGCTTCAGCCTCCCTAGTAGTGTTCATCGTGCCTGGAAGCTTTTGTTCTTATACATTTAAATTAGTTCTTATATATCTTGGAAATGAGACGCTTTTCAGATGAACTTTTTCTAATTTTAGCCTTCATTTGGTGTTGTTTGTCCATAAACTTTTTAATTTTAATGTAATCAAAATTTTATCTTTTGTCATGAATAGTTCTCCCTAACCATAGGTGTGTGAAAGGGAATTTCTTCCTCTAATTTGCTTATGTCGTCCATTATATCTAAGCCATGTATCCATTTGGAGTTTATCTTGGTATATATTTTTAAGATGTTGATCTATAACCTAGTTTCTGGTGGACTATTTTAACAGTTTTTCTCAAATAATAAATCGTTATCTCAATGGCTAGCATTCAGGTTTAACAAACCTGGCTATTTGCCTGTTTCTGTATGTTAAGTACCTGAATGTGTTCCATGCATTGATGCTTTTATTTTATAAACCAGTACTAAGACATTTTGATAATTATTGCTTTGTTGTATAGTTTGAGATGTGGAACATAGTGGACTCCTCCCCCTAACACACCCACCTTTTGTTTCTTTTGATATTCTTGACTTTCTGTTCCTCCAGATGAATTTTATCATTTTTTTTCTAGCTCTATAAAATAATCCTTTGGTGGTTCGATTGATATGGCCCTTATCAATGCTGTTGTTAAGGAGATTCCTTCTCTTTTGATCCTCATCTTCATTCCACCTCATCTGCACACTGGGATGGGACCCTTGTTTCT
This sequence comes from Phalanger gymnotis, assembly GCA_028646595.1. Lineage (NCBI taxonomy): Eukaryota > Metazoa > Chordata > Mammalia > Diprotodontia > Phalangeridae > Phalanger > Phalanger gymnotis. Next base: position 169,816,596 of record CM053623.1, read on the forward strand.
ACCTCTACAATCCATAATTCTGTATTCCTTGACTATATCTTATTCTTCCAGCTCTCCCGTAACTCACTCCCAAAATGATTCTCTATTGTTTATTTTAAGACACCCTCTATTTTTCTCCATCGATCTTTTCTTTCTCTGGTTTCCTTTGGTCACTTTCCTCATTTCACAGTCTTAGTACTTCTTAGGCAATCAGTTTAGTTTTAAATGTCCTCAGTTGCTGAAATTCCTTGTCCTACTAACATTTCTAGACCACCCCCCCCACAACCCCAATCCCTACTTCAACACTGGAGGAAACCACGATTCTGCTGTTTCCTCTACCATTTGTTATCTAACATCAATTTGGCCCTTATCAAGCCTTTTAGACTTTTCACGATCTATTACAGTGCTCTCCAAACATTTTTTATTGCACATCCCTGTATAAATTGTATGCAGGCATACCTCAGATGTTGTGGGTTTGATTCTAGACCACTGCAGTAAAGCATGTCACATTAATTTTTTGGTTTCCCAGAGCATGTAAAATTTATATTAACATTATATTGTAGCCTATTAAGTGTGCAATGGTATTATGTCTAAAAAACCAATGTATATACCTTAACTAAAAACATTTTATTGCTAAAAATGTGAAAAAATGCATCATCTGAGCCTTCAGTGAGTGGTAATCTTTTTGCCGATGGAGGGTCTTGCCTCCATGTGGATGGCTATGAATTGATCAGAGTGGTGTTTTCTGAAAGGGGGGGGAGGTCTTATTCTTATTTCCATATTCTTAATTCTTAAAATAAGACAACAATGAGGTTTGCTGCATGGTTTGACTTTTTCTTTCATGAAAGGTTTCTCTGTAGCATGTCAATGGTGTTTGATAGCATTTTGCCCACAGTAGAACTTCTTTTAAAATTAGAGACAATCCTCAAAAATCCTGCCTCTGCTTTATCAACTAAGTTTATGTAATATTCTTTAGGATTGTTCTTTCTTAGGGAATTAGGGAGGCCTTCAGGGAGGGAGAGAGACGGGAAACAGCAGCTCTGTGTAGCAGACAGAACATAAACAACATTTGTTGATTAAGTCCCCCTTCTTACATGGGGGTGTTTCATGGCGCCCCTAAAGAGTCACAGTAGTAACATCAAAGATCACTGACCACAGATCACCATAATAGATACAATAATAATAATAATGAAATAGTTTGAAATATTGCAGGAATTACCAAAATGTGACACAGAGACACATGATGTGAGCACAAGCTCTTGGAAAAATGTTGCTAGACTTGCTTAATGCAGGGTTGCTATAGACCTTCAGTTTAAAAAAGAAACCAAAAAAAAACTGCAGTATTTTCAAAGCGCCTTAAGCAAAGAGCAATAAAATGAAGTATGTCTGTACATGTGCTATTATTGTGCATATATGATAGAATATGTGAAAATATGGATTTTAAAAGGATGAAAGATCACACGATCATTTATATATAGAGCTAGAAGGGACTTCAGAGGCCATCTATTCTATCCCTTCATTTTACAGATGAGGAAACCAAAGCCCAGAGAAGTTTAAAATGAAATAATTTTTTTTTAAATTTATTAATTTATTTTTAGTTTTCAGCATTCACTTCCACAAGATTTTGAGTTCCAAATTTTCTTCCCATAACTCCCCTCCCCCCACCCCAAGACAATGTGCATTCTGATTTCTCCTTCCCACAGTGTGCCTTCTCTTCTATCCCCCCACACCCTTATCTCCTTCTCTTCTATTTTCCTGTAGGGCAAGATAGATTTCTATGCCCCATTGCCTGTATATCTTATTTCCCAGTTGCATGTAAAAACAGTTTTTAACATTCATTTTTAAAACTTTTGAGTTCCACATTCTCTCCCTTCCTCCCCAACCACTCTCATTAAGACAAGAAATTTAATATAGGTTATACATGTAAATCTATCTTACCCTATAAATTCTCTTCCCTCTTCCCTCCCACCTCCTCTTTGGGAAGGTAAGCAATATAGGTCATCAATGTATCATCATGGAAAACACTTCCATAATAGTCATGTTGTGAAAGACTATATGTTTCCTTCCATCCTATCCCATCCTATTTATTCAATTTTCTCCTTTGACCCTGGCTCTTTTCAAAAGTGTTTGCTTCTGACTACCCCTTCCCCAAATCTGTCTTCCTTTTACCATTTCCCCCTCTCTTATCCCCTTACCCTCTTATCCCCTTACCCTCTACTTTCCTGTAAGGTAAGATACCCAATTGAGTGTGTATGTTATTCCCTCCTTAAGCCAAATCCAATGACAGTAAGGTTCACTCATTCTCTCTCACCTCCTTCCTCTTCTCCATTGTAAAAGCTTTTTCTTGCCTCTTTTATGTGAGATAATTTACCCCAGTCTACCTCTCCCCTTCTCTTTCTCCCAGTACATTCCTTTCTCATGCCTTAATTTTATTTTTTAGATATCATCCTTTTATATTTAAGTGTGTGTGTATGTGTGTGTGTGTGTGTGTGTGTGTGTGTGTGTGTGTGTGTGTATTCCCTCCAGCTACCCTAATACTGAGAAAAGATCTCATGAGTTACAAATATCACCTTTCCATGTAGGAATGTAAACAGTTCAACTTTAGTGAGTCCCTTATGATTTCGCTTTACTTTTCATGCTTTCTCTTTTTCATACTTCTCTTAAGTCTTGTATTTGAAAGTCAGATTTTCTATTCAGTTTTGGTATTTTCATCAAGAATGATTGAAAGTCCTCTATTTCATCGAATGGCTATTTTTTCCCCTGAAGGATTATACTCAGTTTTGGGGGGTAGGTGATTCTTGGTTTTAATCCCAGCTCCTTTGGCCTCTGGAATATCATATTCCAAGCCCTTTGATCCAAGTCGCTAAATCTTATGTTATCCTGATTGTGTTTCCACAATACTTAAATTGTTTCTTTCTGGCTGCTTGCAATATTTTCTCCTTGACTTGGGAACTCTGGAATTTGGCTACGATATTCCTAGCAGTTTTCCTTTGTGGCTCTTTTTCAGGAGGTGATCCAGTGGATTCTTTCAATTTCTGTTTTCCCCTCTGGTTCTAGACTATCAGGGCAGTTTTCCTTGATGATTTCTTGAAAGATTATGTCTGGGCTTTTTTTTAAACTTTTCTTGGATGTGAGAGCTTTGACTTTGTTGATCTTCCTTGTCACCAAAGTAAGATTCTATAGTCTAACTCCACCCCCACCCTCACCCCTGCCCCCACACAGAGTTTGCTCATTTTCCCACCTAATTACTTTGTTATTCTTTGTTAAGATAGGATTCTACTTCCAGTGGAGGGTGTACTGTCCCAAGCTTCAGAAGTTTTGTGCAGCTGTTTTCAGAGATATTTCTAGGGACCTGTAAATTTTCAGTTAATCCAGGGTTGTATGATCTTCCTCTCCTGGTCTGTGCTCTCTCTGTGAGTGACCAGAAGCACCTTTTTCTGTCTTGGAATTTTGAGGAGGATTCCTTCTCCACCAGCAGCAACACAAAATCCACCATGCCAGCACCCATTCTCACCCTAGTAATCCAGCCCAGAGCCAAGCACAAGAATCTTAACGCAGCACCAGCAAAGAGATCCCTGCAACCCCTCTCTGATCAGCAGCTTGATCTCCTCACTGTCTGTGAAGGGGAGCAGCCATGGATTCAGCTGGATTTAGCTGCTGCCTCTGGACTGTGCTTCTCTCTCATCCAGGTCTGACAGACCTTTCCTACTGGCCTTCTAAGTTGTCTTTGCCATTTGTGGGTTGAAAAGTCTGAAAACAGCCACAGCTCAGTGATTCAGTCCCCTCAGGCCTGTTCCAGGTTTGCTACAGCTGGGCCTGTGCTACACTCCTTTCTCAGACTCGTGCAAGAGACCTTTCCTGTCGACCTTCCAGGTTGTCTTGGACTGGAAATTTGTTTCACTCTGTCATTTTATGGGTTCTGCTCTTCTATAATTTGTTCAGTCATGTTTTTTCAAGTATCTTGCCGGGTTTAGGGGAGAGCTCAGGCAAGTCCCTGCTTTCACTCTGCCATCTTGGCTCCACTCCCTCCCCCCAATAAAAATTATTTTAAAGTAATTTTTACCTTTATTAACAGCATAAAACCCTTTCAGACAAATGTATTTAAGTATCATTTTGAAAAATCTTAGGGATAGAATAAAAGTAATTCTAAGGCCACTTTGCTCCGATAATGAATAATAATAATTACAAAGCCTCAAAAAACTGAGTATTATTATTTCATTTGATCCCTGGTTTTAATAGCTATAATAGCTGATGAAGTTTCCTCAAAGAGGTCCAAATGGAAGAAGTACAACATTTGTTGGTTGTCCTTTATAAATCATGATACTTATTTTTCTGTCTCTTCCACTAATTATACAAAGGTTTTTGTTAAGATTCAATAAGTTCCTCTCTTCTCTAGTATCAATCAGTTCTTGCAAACTAATTGGAAGCTGTTGTATTTTTTAATTTTCACAAATGGCCTCAAAACCCATTGAAACTCTTCATTTGGAAGATTTGTAAATAGGTTAGAAAATACTGTTGACAGGTTTTTAAAGTGTTCAAATATAAGGATTTTTAAAGGTAACACATTTCATTTTTGTTTTTGTGTTCCCAGTGTATGGTATAGCACCTGGCACATAGTCGGCGATTAATAAATCCTTGTTGATTGATTAAACAAAAGCTTAGCTTTTAAGTGTCTTTCTAATGGTGACTTAATACTGTCATTACCTACCCTCTCAAAGCATAATAAACATTTAAGGTGAGATTTATCCGTAATGATAGTAGATGTAAATCCGTATTTCATATAATTTGATAATTATTTTTGGTAATTTGAGGACTTCACCTTTTTTTGCCAGAAACGTCAGCCCTTATTTATTTTTGCAGCATTGCTATTATCTTCAATCTATATATCTATATATATCTGTATTTTTTTTCGAGGGCATCTGTTTAAGCTACTGGTTCATTTTGTAAGGATTAGTAGTTTAGTTAAAAATAGTTCTATATAAAAAAAAATAGTTCTGTAAAAAGTAGCTAATTCTTTTAAGGAGGAGCTCACTAGTGCACAGTAGGTAGAATGCTGGGCCTAGAGTCAGGAAGACCTGAGTTCAAATCTGGCCTCTGATACTTTGTGTGAGTCTGAGCAAGTTACTTAATCCCATTTGCCTCAGTTTCCTTCTCTGTAAAATAAACTGGAGAAGGAAATAGCAAACTATTCTAGGGTCATTGCCAATAAAACTCCAGATGGTCAGGAAGTCAGACATGACTGAAAAACGACTAAACAACAACAATCTTTTTAAATTCACTTAATTGGGCACTCTAATATGTTTTTAATACTTAACTGTAATATGCTGAAAATGGAAGAACTAATTGAGTTGTCACTATCACCTACTCTTAGGGTGTATGATATGTGACTGACGTTGATTGAGATCGTGTGAGGCTGCCACTATGAATTCATATGTTATATATTAACCAAGCTTAATTTCTTTCTTTTTTTTAGATAAAAATAGAAGTTCTAATATTTACAGATGTCAATGGCTGGTCTTACATGCCTAACTTTAGACACTGCTGCTCTATGGTACTCTTCACTGTGGCTGTCCAGCCTTCTTCTAAGCTACCTTATGTCACCACTTCCTGTCTTCCTCTTATTAGAGATCCTCTCATAGCATCCTGGATTTAGGACTGAATGTCATCCATTTTACAGACAAAGGTTGAGTGACTAGCTCAGGATTACAAGCTAGGGGTGTGAGGTTAGATTTGAGATTCAAGTCTAAGTGGGAGTTTCTGAGTCTTTTTATTGGTCCATGCTGCATTTCCACTGAAAAATTGAGACCATCCATTATCAAGCTGCCTCTTCTCCCTGGCTCTATACTTCAGTCACCTCAGCATCATCCCTCCATCTTCTTGCTTTCCCTTTGAGTTTTCAGTCTTTGCCAACCCATCCCCTCTATTTGTGCCCTTCACTTCATCCTCTTCTGTTACCTCCTGCAGGTTGCCTCTTTCACCCTAACTTTCAGTCCTTACTTTTCTTGCATCAGGTTTTTCTTTTTTTTTTTTTTCTTTGCACTGTAACCAGCCTAGTCCAGTTCCTTATCATCTCTCACATGGACTGTTGGCATTATTCTCCAAATCGATCCTCTTGCATTCAGTCCTTTTCCTTTCCAATCCATCCTCCAGACAGTTGCCAAACTGGTATTTCTTAGCACCAGTTTTATTACTGCACTATTCAACAAGTTTTAATTATTACTCATTTTCTTTAAAATAAAATAAAAGCCTTTGTTTGCCATTCAGATCCCTTCTCAACCTGCCTTCAGTTGCTCTTTCTAGACAGATCATGCATCATTTTCCCAACATACTCATCACACTGGTTTATGTAATCTTCTGTGTACACATAAGTCTGATCTCCCAACTTTGTGCATTTGCACATGCTGATCTCTATTCATGGAATGTTCTACCCCTTGAACTCCCCTCCCTAACTCCTTCTATGATTCAATTTAGGGGTCATATTGGGTTACCTACTTTACCTCATTTCTCTGGCTGTCATTTCTCTTCCCCATTCTCCCTACTGGATATTTATTTTGCATATATGCAATACTTAGTTATTTGTTAAGTGACTACTGTGTATTAGGTACTATGTTGTGTATTGGAGATAAATAAAAATGAACAGTTCTTCTCTCAAGGACTTTACGTTCAGTCAAGGGACACTATATCTACACAGATAGGCAGCGGGGGATCAGGACATGCTAAATACAGAAGGTAAGTACCTCAGCCAAGTCCTGAAAGAAACCAAAGTTTCTAAGAGAAGTGGAAAGGGGCAAGGAAATCCTGGAATGGAATTCAAAAGCATGGGGATGGTAGGTAAATGGGACATTGTGTATGAGGAACAAGGAGACTGGTTTGTCTAGACAGTAGAGTGTGGAACAAGGCACCTATGAATCCATATACATGCATACATACACACATGGGCTGTGGTCAGGTTGTAAGGGCACAACTAGAGTAGAACTAGGGCAGCTAGATGGCACAATGGACAGAACACCAGGCCTGAAGCCAGTAAGACTTATCTTCCTGAGTTAAAAACTGGCCTCAGACACTTGCTAGCTATGTGGCCCTGGGCAAGTCACTTAATTCTGTTTGCCTCAGTTTCCTTCTCTATAAAATGAGCTGGAGAAGGAAATGGCAAACCACTTCAGCATCGTTGCCAACGAGGACACAAAGAGTTGGACATGATTGAAAGGACTGAACAAAAAGGAATTTAGGACAGAGATTAGAACTGAGGATAAAAGTGAGTCTTTTGCATATGAGCTGACTCAAGAATATAGATAAGGGGTCCTTAATTGGTTTCCTTTATAATCTCATGTAGTTTATGCATTTAAAAACTTATTTGTGAGAAGGGATCCATGACACAAATTTAAGAACCCCTTGATAGAAAAAAAAGAATGCTAAATGGAAGTAAAGATAATCATCCATAAAATTTTTGAAGATAGATAGTTTAGAGAGCCATCCAGGTGGAGATGATAAATAGTTGAGACTAGGACCCTGGTTGAACTCTCTTGAGGGAAGCATAGAAAAGAGCAACAGACAGTATGGAAGTCAGGAGACCTAGGCCCCTTTGGGCAATCACTTCTGGATCTCTATTTCATATAATCTCCAAAGCTTCCAGCTCCAACATACAGTAATGAGACTAAGGACATGGTCAGCAACAGGACTAGACTTGGGGAACACCCAGGAGAGGAGAATGAGCATTGAGAAAAGGCCCTTGGATTATTTGGTGGTTAGGAAAGGGGGCATTGGTAACCTTGGAATCAGTCACTAAGGATTTGTTAAGTGCCTACTGTGTTCCAGGAATTGTGCTAAGCACCATGGATACAGAGAAAAGCCAAAGGCACCTGCTTTTGAGGAGCTCAGTTTAATTAGAGGAGACAGTATGCAGACAGCTGTATACAAACAAGATGTATGGAGGATAAACTGGAAAGAATCCACAGAGAGAAGGCACTTAGCATCAAGGATGATGTATCAGTAAGGCAATAATAACAATGTAGATGATAATTGTCAAAATGCCTATGAAGCTCTGTATTGCAAAGTTTACAAGACTTTCCACAGGAAGGTAGGAGTGGTAAACCATTTATTCAGACACCAGAGAATCATATCCCATAGCCAAATTTTCAGCTCCTACAACCAGTGAGCCCACTTCATCATAACAGCAAGGAACCCAAAATACATTATCACAACATGGAGCCTCAACATCCCAAAACCTCTCTGACCCCCTGCTGGGGCCTTCCCCAAACACAAACTCACGACAGCTAAGTCAGCCTGTTTAGCTCTAACTATCATGATGGTGGCCATTAGCAGCCGTAACTGCCTCCCACACGCTCACCGGAGAATGCTCAATTTCTCTCTCTTTCTCTCCCCGCCCCCAGCATTTCCTGTGACATAACTTCCTTTTTCTGTCAGGAAGCTCCTCCCACCACATGTGACTTAGGCTTCCTGTGATGTAAGCAGGTCACATGGGCTTAAAATGAGTGGGAAAGATCTTCAAATGCTAAATTGCTATCAGGAAAGGCTTCTTGTAAATGGGATTTTAGCTAGGGTTTGAGGAAGCCAAGAAGTAGAGACAGGGAGGAGGAAGAAGTATTCCAGTTAGGGAGAACATCAAGGAGTCCAGTGTCACTGGATTGGGGAGAGAGCCTCAGTAGGATGGTGGAGTTAGTTAAGACTGGAAGTGGTTAAAGGAGAGTGTGTAGTGAAGACATGAATATACATATTATTCATAACATTAGCCAGCATTTATGGAATTACCTCATTTGATCTTCACAACAACCCAAGGAGATAGGTGCTATTATTATTCTCATTTTACAGATGAGGAATCTGAGGTAGAAGTTAAATGACTGCCTTGGGGTGGGGTGGGGTGGAAGTCCATGACCAAAAATAAAAAGGAGTAAGAGCCTCTTGCTGTGGTAGGAGGATACAGTAGTTCATAGATAAGGAAATTCTGGATATATACCAAGTACCGTATTTTCCCATGTATAAGATGCACCCTTTTTAAAAAAATTTGAGGTCTAAAAACTGGGTGCATCTTATACAGTGGTTGTAGATTTTTTTACTTACATTTCCTGCTTTTTGGCGCTTGTCGTCTCTGCGTTCATTGTTTCGCATTTGTTATATGTAACAACAAAACACCATTTTGCCAAGTTCTGCCCAGAAATGGCTCAGAAAAGATTTTCATAGAGTGCTGAATTCAAGTTAAAAGTAATCCAGTTTGCAAAAGTGAATGGAAATCGCGCTGCTGAATGTAAGTTTGGTCTAACTCCAACCGAGAAAACAATCCAGGACTGGCTACAGGAAGAAGAAACCCTACAGAAAACACCATGGCAGAAGGCCGTGAGAGGCAAGTCAGCAAAATGGCCTGATTTAGAGAGGGAATTGAAGATATGGATTGAAGAGCAAAGGACAATTGAAATTCCTGTGTCCACAAAGATGGTTCAGCATGAGGCAAGAAGAATTGCTGGTGAAAAAGAAGTTACTGATTTCAAAGGAGGACACAATTGGTGCTTCAGGTTCATGAAACAGAATGGACTAAGCATGTGTACATGCACCAGATTTGACTAAAAGATGCCTGAAAGCTATGAGCACATGAATAAAACTTGTGTTCAATAACTTTATGTAATACATTTTTTTTTTCAAATTTCAGGCCCCAAAATTAGAGTGCATCTTATACATGGGGAAATATGGTAAATGCACACTGATGGGGTGGGATAGTGACATTAACTATGGAGGAAATCAAGAAAGGCCTCTTCCTGAAGGAGGTGACAATTTAGCTAGCCTTAAAAGAGAACTAGGGATTTGAAGGGGAGGCAGCTAGGTGCTCATTGGGTAGAGTGCAGTGCCTGGAGTCAGGAAAACCTGAGTTCAAATCCATCTTCACACACTCACCAGCTGTGTGACCCTGGGCAAGTCACTTAACCTCTGTTGGCCTTAATCCACTAGAGAAGCAAATAGCAAGCTACTCCAGCATCTTTGCCAAGAAAACCCTGTGAACAGAGTATGGTCAGCGTGTCACGAAGAGTCAGAAAGGATTGAACAGTAAGACGTTTTAAGAGGAAAAATGGAGGAGAGAGCAATTCTGTAGTAATGCATGATGGTGGGAAATGGACTGTGGTGTGTAGAGGAAGCACGTATGCCAGTTTGGCAGGAATGCCCACCACTGCAGATTTCTGAGGTGTCTGTGAAAGAGACTCTGAAGAACAAGGAGAATGCTGTCTGTGTAGCACAGTGATTGGGGTGTCTGTGGGAAGCTTGATGTGGCCAATCCTTTGGATTGAGGGATTCATACTAACAAAGGATCCTGAAAAACTTGGTAAGAAAGTTCTTGCTGAAGCTCCTGGCTTAGTGAGCTTTGGCACACTCCAAGGATTAACTTCCTGTAAAATATAAGAAGAGCTTTGTAATTATCAACTGTTACAGGCCTGACGACTCAGAGCTACCATGAGGGCGGTGTTTTGGGAGATGACTGGCATCTTTTTGCTTCTGGGACTCTTTTGCACAATATTCCATGACCCTTGAAGGGTTTGTTTGGTTTTTTTGCCTTTGCTTTTAATCCTTCTCTAGGATATTGTCACTGGCTTTATGTTCTAAGAGTCAGTCAGAACTTTTTTCTAGTATCTGATATTAGTAGAAATAACACAATTGCCCTGAAATGAACCTAGAATAGGAATGTCCCTAAAATGAATAAACTGAAGTCAGTTTTGTCTTAATCTTGTGATAGACAAAAGAGGGGGAGAGGGAAGTGGGAGGTGCTGTTTTGTTGGTGAATTAATAGAATGAGACAGTTTCTTTTAAAAGTTCTTTTTGATTTTGAATTTTGATGGTAAAGGATGGAGTGTAACTAGAAAAGGTTTTTTTGGTTGGTTTTTTTTGGGGGGGTCAGGGCAATTGGGGTTAAGTGACTTGCCCAAGGTCACACAGCTAGTACATGTGTCAAATGTCTGAAGTCAGGTGTGAACTCAGGTCCTTCTGACTCCAGGGCTGGTGCTCTACTCACTGCGCCACCTAGCTGTCCCAACTAGAAAGTTTTGAGGAAAGAAATTTAATAATAAAAGTATATAGATTCTTTTACAACTTAAAGTTGAGAAGTAATACAGAAATGTACACATTTTTAATATTTTGTTGTGTATGATTGCTAAATGTATTTTAAAATATTTATGAGACTTAGAGAAGAAAAAATTGCAGTTTTGCTGTTTTAGAAATAGCTGACATTTCATCATCTATAAGGCCACTTGCTGATATAACGTTTAATGGCGCTTCCTTTAAACCTTCTTGGATTATCTGGTGCAGTTGAATAGGCAAGCCTTTAATGGTGGAGTTCTTGCTTCATTCTTCTCCAGTTGGAGAGGATTAAAAAGCCTGAAGTTTGCTTTCTCTTTTTTTTCCCCTTTTTTGGTTATTGAAAGAATATTTTCTGGGACAGGTGCAGCAGTGTCCTGGATTTAAGTTTATGTTAGCCGTGGGGATCCCAATAGATACGAAGAGGCAAGAAAGAGACACAGTTGTGAAGTGACCGTTGCTTGACCGGCGACAGGTTTTAAGCGAGATTCTTGAGGTTCAAGGTTAATAATAGTGGGTCTTTCTTCCACATGTTGATGCTCTTCTATTTGGTAAAATTGCACTGCACTTATAGGCCTTCTCTAATATGTGAAGCTCCACAAAATAATTGTTAAACTACAGAATAATAAATTGTTAAATTAATTGTTAAATAATAAATTGTTAAAGCAACAATTTATGAATGAATGGTGACCATAGAGCTGCTATGTTCATTGATTTTGAGGGCATCTTAGAGAATAAATGTGGAAGATAATTAGGAAACACAGTGAAGTTGAACTCTGTTATTCTTAGTGGCAGATCTTTGCTGGGCTACATTCTTCTAATCTTAGCTGATGGCCCGTCTGTGAACAGGAAATGAGAGCTATCCCTGAGATTGCCCTTGGAACAAGATACATGAGTATTATTCTTTTTCCTTTCCTCAGGTAATTGAGACTACCTATGTATTTATTCTTTGTTAGATGGGAGACCTGTATACTCTAATAGTCATGATGGTGGAGGGAAGGATATTTTATGTTCCTAAACTGAAGCCAGTAAATTTGGAGCCTTCTTAATATAACTTTGTTTAGCTATTGAAACCCAAATGAAGACCTTGGCTCATGATACTATTTGAAAGGAAAGATCTATAGAACCTCTACTGGCTGAACCAAGTAGGATTTTCTCAAGTCATTAGTTTGCTTGCTAAGCTATAAAATACGCTTTGGGGGAGGGAAGGAGAGGTAATTGAAAGTGGGAAGGATGTGGGGGCCTGATACCTTATAAAGAAGGGTATAAGCAGATGTGTCAAAGGAGATCTAAAAAGGCAAGAAAATCATAATTAATTATTTTTAATGTCTAATTTACTTCACATAGAGTGTTGACATTAAATATCTAGCATCCATATACAACAAAGCTCATTAGTTTTGTATTTCTCTAGTTCTAAATTTGGTTTTCCTGAATTACTTAATTAGCAAACATTCTAGCTGAGGAGAAAAGATGCAGTAGTAATAAATGTTAAATTGTATGTTAGGAAATCAGAGAAGGGACAATGCTATGCTAGTCTGGAACAAGACTTGAACGGGCTAAGGTAGTATTATAACAAAAATACTGTCTAGAATTTGGACTCAGAAAACATACAGGTCAATGTTTTGGGGTCTAGTAGTTAATATTTGTGTTGAAAGCTACATTATAATTGTGTATGTGTGTATATGTGTATAATATGTATGTACGTACATATCTATATATACATATAGATGTGTGTATGTGTGTATATGTATGTATGTATGTATATATACAGCCTCAATCAAGTGAGATAACATTTGTGAAGTATCTAGCATATAGTACCAGCAGGTAGTAGCCGCCGTATAAGTACTTGTTCTCTAGCATCAAACTTCAGAGTTGGAATGGACCATGTAAGCAATCTAGTCTAACCCTTTGATTTTATAGATGAGGAAAATGATACCCCAAGGTAATGAAATAAGCCTCAAGGTTGTCACCGAGAGAGAGGTAGGTAGTAAGTAGCAGATTTAGGATTTGAAAATCAATCCAGTGTACTTTCTACTACACTTCTATCTCTTAATCTACTTTACTTTAGAAATATTTATTGTATTTTTCTATTTCATACTATATGATCTTATTTTTATATTTTTATTAATTTTATTTGTGATGTATACTGTAGTTGAAATTTTTTATTATTCATGATATATATGGTACTTAAATCCAAGAGCCCTATCAGCCATCACCTTCACATTGGCCTTCATCGCTTTTGCTCATTCTGAATTAGTGAAGTTGCTGGTAAACTCATTGGCAGAGATCAAGCCTATGCCTAATGTAGTCTTTTTTTTTTTAAGTTTTGTGGATGCCTTTTGTTTTTACGTCGTAATCATTTCTAGAAAGTCCACCCTACCCAGTGAACCTTTTCCCTTTTAACAAGAAAAAAGTTTGGCAAAGCCAACTGATGCAGAAGAATGCATTACTCTATAACCATAGTCCCTTACCTCTATGAGGAAAGGAGGGAGGTACATTTCCTTATCTTTTCTCCAAAGCCAAGATTAATTATTCCAATTATACAGTGCCACATAGTCTTTTTCACACAGGTGCTCAAGAAATGTTTGAGAGCTATTGTTCATGAATTGTCTCACCTGAGAAACCGTGTCCATCCTTCACTTCCTTCATAAGCTGGAAGTGAATTCCCTGTCCCCTAATGCTCAAAGCTTTGTTCTACTTGGTATTGTAATTATTTGTATATATATCCTGTCTTCTTTAATATAGATTGTAAATCCGCTGAGCGTAGAGATTGTGTCTCGTTCTGTTTCAGTCACATCCATTCCATAGCTCTCAACTGATGGGGAAAAAAACCAACTGTTTTCATTGTGTTTAGATACTTGCAAGTCTTATTTCAAACTTTTTTTTTTAACAAAAATAATACTCTTAAAAATCTACCGTATACACAGTTTTTCACATAGTTGGGAAACTAGGTCTACCCACCGCTGGAAATAGGAACATTTGTACTAATAGGAGCTCCTCACCTCAATTTTAGTACCAACTTTACAGAGAATGATGGAAGGCCTATATTTAAAGGAAGTGAGTCTAAGTAGTGATAGTGGCAAATGTTTTATAAAGTACTTATGTTGGGGAACTAAGCATTCATGGGAAAGAAGGGTGGAAAATGAAGGGTAATTTTTATTGTGTGTATCTGTGTGTGTGTGTATAGAATAGAGAAAATCAGAAACCCATCCTGGGTCTTAGTATGAGATTCTCACCTTTTTCCTTTTTTTTCTTCCTATCTTCCCTTTCCATGATGCTGTGTGGAAATGTCCCAGTTCTTGCAGCTGTGCTCATTGTAATGGGTCATTTCATTTTGAAATCCTTGTTTAAAAGGGAGCCATACTCTGGCTGTCTGTGACAGATGCCACCTACTTATTTTCTCCCAGGCTTGAAACAGCCGTATGTGACATGGGAGCAGAAGAAAGGAAAGGGGAAGTAAAGTAAAAGAAGAGTAGGGGCAAAAAAGGAGGGGGGGAGATTTTGATGAATTAAATGTTTAATCTGATCCAGTGGCCTTGCCTTTTGTTTTCTTCTGTTAGAGACAGCTGTAGTAGCCTGTCTTTGCAGAACCTAGTGGCATTACTCAAGGAGCATCTTATTTTCAAGGTCATTGTAGCTGGGGTCTTGGTCAAGACCACAGATTGTTGGTTTAGGAGGGATTCCCTCCATGACCTCCTAAATCCTATTTGGGGAGGATTTGTCGTCAGAGCAAAGCTGTACCGGAGGACTTCTGTAATGGGGATGCGTATAGCTGTAGCTTCCTGTCTGTCAGAGGGTAAGAATTTTTTTTGCTTTTTAATGGAAAAGGGATGAAATATGAAAGAGTTTCATTTCCCTCCCTCAAAATTCAGAGTGGGCCCCAGGAAATCCTGCCAGCTTTTTCTTCCAATTGAAGGGCTGTCTCCTGATTGGAATGACAGCTTTGAGCTGGAAGACATTATTTCATTAGTGCACTAATCAGCTACAGAGATTACCCAATTGGCTACTTAATAATTAAATGAAGTTGCTTGTAATTCTTTGAGCATACACAGAACTAATTAAATTAACCCTTTACTGCCCTTCGTGCCCAAGGTGCACTTACTTGAAATGGAGAGGGCTGTAAAAACCTACCTTTAGAATTTAGGGTTAGAGTGGGTTTGATACAGAATGTGGTCTTAGAAATAGTTTTTGAGCTCTTGCGATAATTTTTTTAAAATGTGTATTTGACTGCAAGGGGAGAAGAAAGTGTAACTTTGTGAACTTCAAACCTTTTGACAGGATCTATGCTCAAATCTACCTCTAATAATGCCCTTCAATTCTATGCTCTAGGCATCATAGGTGAAAACACACTATAATAAATTCCTTTTGGCTACCTGATAATTAAACTTTTTTGGATGTACCCAAATATTTAAATAAGTAATTTAGTATTGTTGTTCTTTGGAGTTAGCATTTATATAGCACTTGCTCTGTGTCAGCCTATGCTAACTACTTTACAAATACGATCTTATTTGATCTTCCCAACAACCCATGTTATAATTGAGGAAACGAGGCAAAAGTAGGTTAAGTGGTTTACCCAGGGTCACATAGCTGGTCAGGCTAGATTTGATCCATGCCTTCTTGACTCTCAGCCCTGGCGCTCTGTCCACTGTGCCAACTATCATTTACGACTGATTACTTTTCAAAACTTGGCTGTTATAATGAAAGAGGTTCTAATAAAGTTTCATGATACATATAATATAGTTCTCTAAATTTCTTGGTTCATTTTGTCTTTGCAAACACCCTTGAGATAAAAGCAGATAGTATCTCCATTTTGTACTTGAGAAAACCGAGTTATAAAAAGCTTAAATAACTTACTCTCAAGATTACTTAGCTGAGGATGTAAACCAGCTCTCTTGACTTCCAATTAAATGTAATGAATTGTTATGTAGCCCTTTGGTCAGCTATTATAGCTATCCAGATAAATATTATCTGCATTAAAAATAATTTCCCCCTCATCCATACCATTAAAAAAGAAAAAAAAAACCCTAGTAACAAATAAGCACATTCAAACAAAAAAATTTCCAAAAATAAAATTTTTTTTAAAATCCCACATTGGCCCATGTTCAAAAACACGTGTTTCTTTGTGTACTCTGTTTATCACCTCTTTCAGAAGGTGGGTAGCACATGTCATCATTTGGCTTCTGGAATCAAGATTCATCATCAGCACCCTTTTTCCTTTTGTGAGTTTAAAAAAATATTTTGGTGATACTTTTTGCCCTATCTCTGTGACTTCAAACCACTACCTGTCTCTGGTGTATCACCTCTTTGCCAAGGCTTTGATCTAAAGTTCAGAATTGTTGTGTGAATTGTTTTCTTGGTTCTGCTTATTTCATTCTGCATCATTTCATACTAGTCTTCCCATGTTTCCCTGAATTGATCATATTTGTCATTTTTTATGGTGCAATAATATTTCATTTCCTTTCTATGAACAATTGATTGAGTACATCTCTAATTAATAAGTACCACATTTGTCTTCTCTTTCCTATAACAAAAAGCACTGCTATAAATATGCTTACGGAGATATCTTTTCCTTCTGTTCTTTACCTCTTTGGTCTAATATATACCTAGCAATATTACTGAGTCGAACAGTATGTACAGTTGAGTGACTTTGGGGGTATATAGTTCCAAACTGTTTTCTGAAAGGGTTGAAGCAAATCACGCTCCATCATAGTGTATTCTATTAGGACCAAATTTCACAGTTTTTGTTTTCTGGACCTTAATGATAATATATTATTGCCACTCAGAAAACTGAGGTTTAAATGCATGAAATTAATCAAGGTTTCCCTGTTAGCAAGTAGCAAAGCCAGGATTGAAACGTAGGTGTCTTAAGACCAGTCAGTAGTCAACCTATAAATAAAATCAAGGGTCAAAAATGTCAGAGAGAATGATGAAGGAATGAGAGAATGAAGGAATGAGTAGATGAAAAAGTGTTTATTTAAAGCTGTTAGTATATTCATTTCACAGCACATAATAATTAATGCTAAACATTCAGGATACAAATAGAAAACTTATGTCAAGAAGTATTTATCAGTGTAATGTTGGTGGAGTTGCCAACTGATCCAGCCCTTCTGGAGAGCAATTTGGAACTATGCCCAAAGGGCTATAAAAATATGCATACCCTTTGACCCAGCAATACCACTTCTAGGGTTGTATATCAAAGAGATCATACAAGGGGGCAGCTCTTCTTGTGGTGGCAAAGAATTGGAAATCAAGGGGATTCAATTGGGGAATGGCTAAACAAACTGTGATAGATGAATGTAATGGAATACTATTGTGCTATAAGAAATGAGGAGCAAATGGACTTCATAAGAACCTGGAGAGTCTTATATGATCTGATGGTGGGTGAAGGGAGCAGAACCAGGAGAACATTGTACACAACCATAGACACATTGCTTGTGTTATAACCAGCTTTGATAGACTTGGCTCCTCAGCAATGCAAGGTCCTAAGACAGCTGCAAAAGACTCATGATGGAAAAGGCTGTCCACATCCAGAGAAAGAATTACAGAATCTGAGTGCAGATTGAGGCAAACAATTTGCTCTCTCTTTTTTTTATTTTATGTTCGGTTTTGTTACATCTTTCTCATGGTTCATTTCATTGGTTATAATTCTTCTTTACAACTTAATTATTAGGAAAATAAATTTAATGTTAATGTATATGTAGAACCTGTATCAGATTACATACTATCTTGGGGAAGGATGGAGGAAGGAGAGAGAGGTGGGGAAAATTTGGAACTCAAAATTTGGAACTAGGTGTTGTAAATTTTAAAAATAAATTAAAAAATAAGTATTTATCAGGTGCCTGTGATGTGCAAAAAACAGCCCCTGCTCTTAGGATGCCCACACTCTAAAAGGAGGAGACGAGACATAGAGGAAAGGCTGTTTCAGCTTCAAGTCATGTGGCAAAGTCCTGTGGTCCTTAGGTATAGCAGTAAAAGGGATATAAGGCAGTTTATTAAACGTAATTTCCCCTAGTAAAACCATATTGGTTACTGATGTTGAACCATTTGATAGTGCTTAAGGGCTTTGATAGTGAGGGCTTTATTTTCCTGATTTTCAGTAGCACCTGTAAAAAAAAAAGTGACAAGTCATATTTCCACAAGAGCTTTTTCCCTGGACTCTGGCCAAGAGACTATATTTGTTGTTGTTGAGTCCTGTTCCACTCTTCATGACCACATTTGGGGTTATCTTACTGGTGTGGTTTGCCATTTCCTTTTCTAGCTCATTTTACAGATGAGGAAACCAAGGCAAACAGGGTTAAGTGATTTGTCCAGGATCACACAACTAGTAAGTGTCAGGCCATATTTGAATTTCCTGACTTCAGATCTGGTACTCTATTCACTGTGCCAGCCACCTAGATGCCAAGAGACTTTATAGAGAATGGGAATTTTGGTTTTTGTTGGCCAGATCTACTACAGTAGAGTCAGTAAATAGGAGCAGAGGTCCTGCTGAGATGCAACAGCAGGAGGAGTCAAAGGTATTAGGGAATCTCAGATCAAGGAGAAGGAATAGAATCCGGAGTATTTATTAAGCATATGTATTACATGCAGATTGATTGAATGATAGAATGAGAGCTCATATTCTTACTTGCTATAGCGTCTAAGTGTCCTTGTGTACCGGTTGAGCATATGACTTCTTAGGGATAGGAAAAGACAGCGGTGTCCTGGTGGTGCAGATTTGGTGAATTGTTCAGTGGGAAAATAAAAAGGCTGGGGGCGGAAGAGGAGAGAGGAGATAAAAAGGAGAGAGGATTAACAGAAGGCTGCAGATGGTGGCTTAGTTTCTTGGAACATCTCCATCAGTTCCTGCTGTCCAATCCAGTGTGAGGGATCCATCTGGGCTTCCTCCAAGTACAAGAATGTGATGTAACAACCTAGGATATGAAAAGCACGCTTCGTTTGGAAGTGGATGCTACTGGTAGTGGTTGTCCTGCTGGGTCAGAAAGCACAGAGGTGGAAAGGAAAGATGCTAGAAACCTAAGACCTGAGCCTGGTGATCATTTGCTTTTTAAAATTATGATTTTGTGATTTTGCTGCTCATCTTTCACTTTCCTGTCAACAGTTCTTACATGGAAAAAGGTTTCTTCAATTCCGTCCTATTGATAGTAGAAGAGTTAATGACTCGGCTTGCCACTAGATTCCTGGTCTGTACTGGTGCTCAGATCTGATCTTGGTTAGAATAGCCTTCCTAATCTGGGAGAATTCCACCATAGGACCCCAGATTTTGACTTGCAGGCTGGTAAAAAAACACCCTGCCACAGCCTGTCCTTCCTTACTCCTCTCCTTCCCATCTCTCTTCTTTTTTTCCACTTACTCAAACTTTACAGAGGATCAAGTATTGTGAAGTAGAAAGTGCAGATTGTCCCAAATTTTTCTTAAGATGAGCAAATTATGATTTAGAGAAGTAAAGTAATTTGCTCTGGACCCACGGTGTTTGAGGTAGGATTGGAACCCAAGTCTTGTGACTGTAGCACTACTGTGCTTCCTATATATCATTCATTTTCCTGTTTGTTTTTTTCTACACTATGCCATGTCAATGGCAGCTATAGAAATTGCTTGGCATCCTGACCCTTGAACCTAGTACAAACCCCACCATATACCATACGGCATTTGTTGTAAGACATAGGAGGCAGGATAAGTTAACTTTGTAGATGTACTTTCTTCTGCTCTCCAGTAGATTCCCAACATTTACATTTGTACGACCATCTCTCTGGATCATGGCTGCTTTTGAGTAGTTAAACATTGTGTATCCTTGCACTACTCGTTTTGAAAACAGCAGTATTGTTTTGTGTACACATTGGCTTAAATATTTGATTCTTTAGTGGTTTATCTTTTTGATTAGCAATTTTATTAAGTGCTTACTATACTAAGTCCTGGGAATTTAAATAAAAGCAAGACAGTCCCTGCCATCAAAGATTCTTATATTCTAGTGGAGGAAGACCATACTTACAGGTGCAAATAGCGGTTGGCCAGTTAGAAAGTGGAATGGAGACCTGAGCCCAGTGTCCCCAGCTAGGACCCAACACTCCAATAGGGGAAGGACAAGCATGGGATGGAGGAGATGGGGATAACGTCTGTGCAGGCGGTATGGTGGAGCAGATGTCTAGAAAGAGCTCTCCTGTCTAGGAAGAGCTCTCCTAGCAAGCACCTCACATTCTTCTGGAGACAAAAGGATATATTGTAAGTATGTACAGAATGTAAAGAGAATAAATAAAAAGTTTTCCTTCTCAGTTGTAGTAGCATAGGATTTAGATTTGGAAGAGCGCTCAGAGATCATTTAGTCTAGCCTAATTTTACAAACAAGGAAACCAGGAGGGTAAGGGACCCGCCCAGAGTTACACAGGGAGGGAATATCATGATGATGCTTTTTCCCTCTATTGGAGCCATGTCAAAAAAGTGAATGAATCCTAGTCAGAAGGTGAGCATATCAGTCAACTCCTCCCTTTTCTTCAGTCAGTAAGCAATTATTAAGCACCTACTATATGCCAGGCACTGCTAAGTGCCTAGAGTACAAAAAAAGAGGGCAGAAAACAGTCCCTGCCTTCAGGGAATTCATATTCTAGTGGGGGAGGCAAAAAAAAAAATGAACAAATAGTTAAACTATATTAGTGTTGTTCAGTCATGTCCAATTCTATGTCAGTAGAAATGTGGTAAAGCTACTGGAGGAGTTTGCTATGTCCTTCAGTGTGTCCACATTGTACAGATGAGGTACTAAGGCAAAGAGGGGATCAAGTGACTTGCCCCCAGGGTCATGTCCCCTAGCTGCTATATACAGGATAGATATACTATATACCATATACCATACTGGAGTAGCTAGGTGGTGCAGTGAACAGAATGCTGGGCCTGGAATCAAGAAGACCTGAGTTCAGATCTGATATCAGACACTTACTAGCTCTGTGATTCTTCTGGGCAAGTCATTTGTCCCTCTTTGTCTCAGTTTCTTCATCTGTAAAATGAACTGGAGACGGAAGTGGCAAACCACTCCCGTATCTTTGCCAAGAAAATCCCAAACGGGGTCATGAAGTGTCAAACAGGACTGAAATGACTAAACAACAAAATCCTGTACATAGAAAGCTATATATAAGATAAACAGGAAATGATTAACTGAAGGAAGGCACCCAAATTAAGAGAGATTAAAAGGCTTCTTGGAGAAAGTGGGGTTTGAAGTAAGCCAGAAGGTAAAGGTGAGGAGGAAGAGCATTGCAGTCATTTGCGACAGCCAGAGAAAATGCCTAGAGCCAAGAGATAGAATGTCTTTCAAAGAACTGTGAGAGAGAGCAGTGTCACTGGGGTGAGCGGATATTCAGTAAGTAGGCTGGAAAGGTTGTGAGGGTGGGGCCCAGTTAAGAAGGGCTTTGAACGTCATACAGAAGATTTTGTGTTTGATCCTAGAAGCAATACTTAGCTCCTGGAGTTTATCGAGTAGGTGAGATGACATGGTGGAACCTGCACTTAGGCAAATATTTGAGAGATATTGGAAAGGTGCCGCATTGACAACAGATTAGACATGAGGAGCATAAGAGAGAATTCAGGGTCAGGGATGACATCTAGGCTAGGAACATGGGAACTAGAAAGATTGATGGTACCTGCAACGGTAAGAGGGAAGGTTGGTGTTGGGAGGGGAGGGGTCTTTAGGAGGAAAAGTAATGAGTTCAGTTTTGGACATAGTGAGTTTAAGATGTCTGTCTATAGGACATCCAGTTTGAGGTGCGAGATTGGTGGTCAACAATAGAAGTTAGGGCTGGATTTGAGAATCCTCACTATAGGAGTGATAATAAAATCTATGAGAGCTGAAGAGATTATCGAGTGAATCAGTATAGAGAGGGGAAAAAGAAAAGGCCCACCACAGATTCCTGTGGGATGGATACCCACAGTTAGTAGGCATGACCTCGATGAAGATCCAGGGGAGACACGAATGCTTTCCTTTTGGCCTTGTAGGGGAACACTTTAAGCCCAGCACTGAAGCCCAAGTAGAGCTGGCTTTGTGTTGTAGAAGGTCAGGTAGGGAGTCTTAGATGATAAAATTACAATTTGGGGGAGATGGATTGAGTGAATACAAGTTGTTGGAGCTTAAAGCAGTGAGAACGCAGTTCATAAGTTGGCACAAGGTGGGTAGACAGATGCATAGCAGAAACTGTCACAGCAGCCAAGGGCGGAGTTAGGTCATGTACAAAGCCTTCTTTGTCAGCAAGACACGTTTAACATATAAGTCACTGTCAAAAAGTATGTGTGTGCGCATATATACATAGATGAGATATACACACATACACTTGAAATTTTTCTCAATTATTCTCTTATCCATCTTAGTTTGTTTTTTTCTCACTGATCAAAGAAGGAAGGATGATACAAGTGCCACACTGAACCACAAAATTGGTCTAGAATGTCAAATGTATGAATTTCAGGCCCTAAAATATGGAATTTCCTATGACAGGGAGGATTCAAATATAGTAAGAACCTTATATCAGAGGGTAGAGATAAGAGGTATGGATCAGGTAGGAGAAGCTGGTAAGAGCTCTGGATAGCTTGACATCTCCAAAGGCTTCAGCCAGGTGTCACCTGGGGTCTGGAAATTGGCATCTTTGCTCTTATGGCCTCTGTGGTCGGCATTCAGTGGGGAGCTTGGACCCCTGCCTCATCTTTCTCCTTTAGCTCTTAGGCCTATGCATTTGCTTCTTCCACCGCTTAAATCTCCTATCACCCTGAAATCAGCATTTGTCTAAGACTCAGAGGCCGCCTTATTTTTGATTGCTTCATTTATTCTATTATTGCAGCTGCTTAGAGTAAAACTATGTAGTTCTAATCAATTGTAATGATAATATTTGACATTTATTTAGCAGATCTTATTCAAGCCTCACAGTAACCTTATAATAATAATAAATAGTGGTATTATCCTCATTTTACAGATGAGTAAACAGACTGAAAGGTTGACCAGTTTATTCATTGCCATACTGCCTAGTGTCAGACATCAGATCTCAGCCTGTCTGTCTGACTGTGGGTCCAGCATTCTCGTGCATTTTACTTTTAAGAATGGGAAAGAAGTACAGTCAGTTATTACGTAGATTAGACCTACTCCCTGCCATAACTTGCAGTGCAAAATTTGCAGTATTGGAAGATTGCTTTTCTTTCGTGACCTCATTGATGGTAAACTATTATGGCTTGCAGATGGTGTTAGGCCATTCATTTAGTAAGCTTGAAGTATTCATGAGGAAGCAAGGCTACTATGGAGAAGATAACCTGAGAGTTGAGACTGGAATGAAGCATGACTACAGCCTTCCTGAATAGTGGGTCAGGTAAGACATTGTGGTCTCCAGGGCCCAAGTTCAGGATGTGGAATAATGATAACAGCTAGCATTTATATAGCACTTGAAGGTTTGCAAAGCACTTTGCATGTACTTCCTTTAATCCTAGTGATAGGAGGTACATCTTAAAGGTTACAATGTTCAGAGCATGGTTTTTCATTCCCAGAAAGACTGCTGGTGAGGCTATCATGATGTTGGAATTTGTCAGAAACACAGCACTGTCAGGAAGATGACAGAGGAGAAGAGAGGGAAGTGAAGTAATTCTGGACCTGTCTGCAATAGTGAGCCAAGTGAGCCAGTTCATAAGGAGGGATGGGGGAGGGAATAGTTCCCATCCAGGTGGCAGTGGTGCAGATGGTTAAGAAGAATAGGGAGAACTGGGCATTTCTCTTGTACTTATGATCCTCCTGATGCCTCACTATGGGGTAGAAGTGACTTTGGATTTTTAAAAATTATCCCAGCGGAGGATAACCTGTTCAAGTTATGTGACAGGGAGTAGGTCTGATTTCTGGAACAATTGACTGCATTTCTTCCGCCTTCTAAAAAGCAAAATGTATCACAAAGACATAGGCTCAGGTTTAATGTTTGACACTAAGCAATATAGTGATAAATAAGGAAACAGTTTATCTGTAAAATGAGAATAATGTCACTATTATTTTTATGTTGCTGTGGGAGCTTTGGGTTTTAATGGGCATTTCCTAGGATGTTTTTTTTGGGGATTCCTTTCTGGAGGTGATAGGTGGATGTTTTCAGTTTTCACTCTACCCTTTGGTTCTAAGAGATTTGGGCATTGGTTATTTAAGATTTTTTGAAATACAGTATTCTAGACTTTTTTTTTAGTCATGAATTTCGGGGAGTCCAATAATTCTTGAATTACTTCACCATGACCTGTTTTCGAGGTCACTTGTTTTTTGATATCAAATGTCTTAGTTTTTCTGCCTTTGGACAGGCATACTTGAGTCTCTCTGGTCATGCTTCAAAGCTGTCTGCTCCTTTGCTTGCACTGATGATAACTTTTCTAGCAGCTCCCTTTTCTGTTGCCCATGAACGGTTGGCTGACTTTTTGTGTAGTTTTGGGGTGAAAAAAAGACTTATAGTTTCTCATTCTGTTTCTTACTCACTATTTGGTCTGGTCTGTTGGAGCCAGGTGGTCTGCCTATGTTCAGGCAGCCATCTTAGCTGGAACTCATGAACTATGATATGGAGGTGAGGTGGATGGGCAGGGCAAAAGCACAGAGAAGGATGATAGAAGAAGCAGTCTGAGAAAGGGAGAGAAGGCCAGTTTGGCTGAGAGGAAGAGGTCTGAGGAAGGGAAAGAAGGCCACTCTGGCTGGATTAAAGTGTGCCAGAAGAGAAGTAATATACTCTGAGGCTAGAAAGATAAGTGGGGGCCAGGAGTAAAGGGCTCAGAAAGCCAAGTAGAGCCACTGGAGTTTTATCAAGTTAGGGCAATGACATACATGGTCAAATCTGGGTTTAAGAAAAGTCACTCTCCTTTTTTTCCCAGGTTTTTTATTTTTAGTTTACAACACAAGGTTCTACATAATTTTGAGTTCCAGATTTTCTTCCCCACCTCCACCCCCCCCCCCAAGACGGCATGAAATCCAATATATCCTCTACAGATAACTTCTCATTGAACTTATTTACATAATAGTCAAATTGTAAAGAAGAATTATGACCAATGGAATGAATCATGAGAAAGAAGAAACAGAACCAAAAAAAAAAATCCAAAAAAAAAAGGCGAGCATAAAGTGTGCCTCAATCTGCATTCAGACGCCATAGTTCTTTCTCTGGATGTAGATAGCATTCTCCATTGTGAGTAACAAATGATATTGCTTCATTGTTTATGGTGCCTTTTAGCAGGAAGTGATGTCCTTCCTTATCTCTTTTAATTAAATCTATCTTTACTTTCGCTTTGTCTGAGATTAGGATTGCTACACCTGCTTTTTTTTACTTTAGCTGAAGTGCAATATATTTTACTCCAGCCTTTTATCTTTACCTTGTGTGTATCCCCCTGTTTCAAATGTGTTTCTTGTAGACAGCATATTTTAGGATTATGGTTTTTAATCTGTTCTGCTATCCGCTTCTGTTTTGTGGGAGAGTTCATCCCATTCATATTCACAGTTATGATGACTATCTGTGTCTTTTTCTCCATCCTTTCCCCCCCCCCCCGCTTTATGCTTTTATTTCTCTCTTTCCCCTTCTACTCCTCAACAAAGTTTCGCTTTTGACCGACGCCTTCCTCAGTTTACCCTCTTTCTTGATTCCCCTTCCTTATCTTGTTTTCCACTTGCTGCTTCTTCCCTCCCTTCTGACCATCCACTTCCTTCCCCACCCCCCCTAATGTGCCTGTAGGACAAGTTAGATTTCTATACTTGCCAGGGTATGTCATTCGCTTCTTGAACCAGATCAGATGACAGTAAAGCTCAGATACTGCTCTTCTTTCCCTCTACCATAATGTGTTTTTGTGCCTCTTCATTTGATGTAATTTACCCTTTTCTACTACTTCCTTACCCTCCCTTTATATCACTTAATTGTTTTTTTATCCTTATATTAGTTATTTTATACATACAATCACAGTCTATGTGTATCCCTTTCAATTGTAATAATAACTGCACTATTCTCAAGATTGACATATACATATATATGTATATATATATATCATACGTAAGATGATATAATCCTATATAAAGATGTAAATAATTTGCCCTTATTGATTAATAAGGTTTGTGGGGGTTTTTTCCCCTTGTTTACCTTTGTATGTCTCTCTTGAGTTTTGTATTTGAAGATCAAATTTTCCATTGAGTTCTGGCCTTTTCATCAGGAAGGTCTGGAATTCCCTTCTTTTGTTGAATGTCCACCTCCTTGCCTGAAAAAATTGGGCTCAATTTTGCTGGGTAGTTGATCCTTGGTTGTAGTCCCAGCTCCTTTGCCCTTCAGAATATCATATTCCAATTTCTCCTGTCATTTAATGTAGAAGCTGAAAAATCCAGTGTTCCACGATATTTGAATTGTTTCTTTTTGGCTGCTTGCAGTATTTTCTCCTTGACTTTGTAATTCTGAAATTTGGCTCTAGTATTTCTTGGAATTTTCAGTTTGAGTTGTCTTTCAGGGGGTGATCAGTGGAACCTAGAACCTCTGGTTCTAGGACCTCTGGGCAGTTATCTTTGATGATTTCTTTGAAGATACTGTTAAGGCTCTTTTTTTCATCGTGGATTTCCCATAGACCAATAATTCTTAAATTGTCTCTCCTGGATCTATTTTCCAGGTCAGTTGTTTTTCCAGTCAGATAGTTCACATTTTCTTCTATTTTTTTCATTCTTTACATTTTGTTTTACTACTTCTTGATGCCGCATAGAGTCATTAGCTTTCATTTGCTCAGTTGTAATTTTTAATGAGTTGCTGTCTTCATTTTGCTTTTGAGTCTCCTTTTCTAATTGGTTGCTTTTACCTTTCAGGGTGTTGTTTTCTCTTTTTAGATTCTGAATCTCCATAGCCATTTTGCCAATCATATTTTTTAAGGACTTGATTTCATCAGTGGTTTCTTTTTTTTTTTTCATTTTTTCTTTTACCTCCCTAATTTGGTTTTTAAAAACCTCCTTTAGCTTTTCCAGTAATGCTTTTTGGGCTTGAGACCAGTTGACATTCCCTTTTGAGGTATCAGATGTGGGTATAGTGTAAATGCTATCCTCCTCCAAATTGGTATTTTGATCATGCCTGTCTCCATTAAAAAGAATCAATGGTCCTTGGTTTTTTCGTGTTCTTCTTCATGTTGCTTTGCTTTTTCCTGGCTTTACAGTGAATTTCTGCTTTTGGGGCTCAGTGTTCTCTGTCCCAGGTTTCTTGTTCCAGGGATTGTGAGTCCAGTTACTGGCTTTGTGTATTATATAGCCTTCAGTTTCCTGAGGTGTGGGGGAGGGTTCTGGCTGCCTAGATTCTCCTCTTCCCCTGGGGCTGCTCTCCAGACTGTTGCTCTTCAGCAATGGTCTCAGCTATTTGTTGTCTGTGCTGGTGTCTGCCACTTCCCCTGGCTGTGCAAAAGTACATCTGGGCTCCTGGTGTTGACCCCTGATGGCTCTGCCCCTCTGTGACTCAGGAACTCCCATTCCTCGGCCAGGGAAGTTCCACTTATATCTCCTCTATTCCAGCGTTTTTCCCCCAAGGAATTTTCGGGGGGCGGGGGAGAGGAGGGATTAGAGCTGCTTACCATCATGTCTCCTGGAAGTTCAAGAAGACATCGTTTCAAGCCTTTGGGCTGCAAGCCTCAGGAGTTGATGTCTCAGGGTCTGTGGCATTGCGCTGCTGCCTCTTGTCGCTTCCACAGACTCCTGTCCTGTGTTGGGAGGCCTGGGGATCTCCACGGTTTCAGGTGCCCAGCTTTCTCCCAGCCTGGGTCGCTGACTGGTTTCCTCAGCGGCTTCCGCTCTGGTGGTATCTGGTGCAGCTCCGCACGCCGAGTGCTCTCTCAGCCTACAGATCCATCCTGTCCACCTTTCAGACTCTCCTGGCTTGGAAATTTGCCCCACTCAGACTGCTAGCGGCTTCTAACTCTCTCAAATCTGCTCAGATTCACTTTTTTATAGGTATCTGACAGAGCTTGTGAGAGAGCTCTGGTAAGACGCTGTTTTCACGAGGCCATCTAAGAAAAGTCACTCTTAATCAACGTGTTATACATTAGGTACTTCCATGCTAGGGATACAAGCACAAAAAATTAAAGAATCCTGAATTGTAGAGGGGGAAACAAGTACATATATAGATGTCACAAAAACATATGGTGAATAAACATCAATATTCAGAGTAATTAAATACAGGATAGTTTGGGAGGGAGACCTGTTAGTGCAGTTGGGGGATCAAGAAAGGCTTCATGCAAAAGATGGTACTTGAGCTGTGACTTAAAAGAAGAGAGGTAAGGAGGGAGTCTGTCCAGGCACGTGGAACAACCAGGACAAAGACACATGGAGGGGAGATGGGCTGCCATGTGTGAGGATTAGAGAAGGCTGTCTGGATCATGAAGAGTGGGAAGGGAGGAGCAGTGTCCATTCTGCTGAAGCTAGCCCCCTGGACTGCAGCTTAAAAATTAAGCACAAGAGTTTCTATTTCATTTTAGAAGCAATAGGAAGCCACTTGCCCCCTACTGGAGCCCCTAGCCCAAATCCAACTTCAATCCTGTAGCCAAACACCTTTGTGGCTACATTTTCCCGTTTTATGGTAAATGTCCAGGGTAGCCATGTCTTCGCTCCTCTCCAGACTCTCTCCAGCCTTTATCTAATTGGTCAGTTCCTCCCAAAACCTCCACTTTGAGGAAAGTGGCCAAGTAAGAGTTTCTTCACCATGATCCTGAATGGTGCCTTTTTCTGTTCCATTTCAATGCCCATTCAGCTTCCTTTCAGTCTCTGATACTTAAGTAGCTATGTGACTCTGGCAAGTCACTCAATCTCTGTCTTCCTTCCTTTCCTTAACTGTAAAATGAGATCATAATAGCACCTACCACGCAAGATTGTTGTGGGAATCAAATGAGATAATTTTTGCAAAGCACTTAGCTCAGTGCCTGGTATATGGTGGCCTCTGTACAACTCTTGTGCCCTTCCTCTTCTACCTGTGAATTGTGAACGTACCTACTTGTTTATTTCACAAGGTCAGGCTCCTCCATGCGAGATCAGGGACCTCTTCTTTGCCTGGTGCACAATCATGGGCAGGCAGGCCCTTGTTATTTCCTAAGCTAGAATGCTCTACAGTTTGTGCTCCTAGAAAAATTGTTTCTCCAATGACCACAAGACCTCTCTGTTGTCTCTTGTGTTGACCTGGGCTATAAAAGTGATTTACTCTGCTTTTTTTCTTGCATTTCCAGGTTGGGATTTGGTGTGGTTATGTAGTCTATATCATGGCTGTACTACTGCTTCTGCTCTGCCGTCTTGTCTGGGATTTGGAGGGCTTGTTTGAAAGATCAGCTATATGGTCTATCATAATGAAATGAGAAAAATAGGGATCACGTTTTGGTTCCAGTGCTTACTTACTATATGACGTGGGCAAACTAGTTTCTGAGCCTTGGTTTTCTAATCTGTGAAGAGGATATATTTCTAACATCCACTTTGTAAGGTTGTGAGAAAGGTGCTATACCAACACTAAATGTGATCTAAAATGATGAGTCTGATATTCGGAATCCTCCAGGAAATCACTGTATTCTGTTTTTAGCCTTATCTTCTTCTAGGTAACTTTCTGTTACCTCTTCTTTACTGTCAACTCCGCTCTACTATCCCTCTACTTGGAATATCTCTTCCCCCCCCCCCATTTCTCTGTTCAATAAATGTTTCTCTCATTTACAATGCTGCCTCTTTTCACAAACCTTTTGAGCTTACCTCTAGCCAGAATTAACTTCTTCTTAATTTGGACATGTATCCCTCTCTCTCATTGTACTTTTTTCCCTATGTATTATGTTACTGTTATATTTTATTTTCTTTACTAGTGTGACAAGCTTTCTGATCATACAGACCATAATTTGTTGGCTGTATATTCCTTTTCAGAAACTCAATTATTTTTAAATAATGAATATATTTGTTATTAACCTGTCCTTCCCTCTCTCCTCTTTCCTATTGACAGAAAACAAATCCCTTAACATACAGGCCAGTAAAACAAATTCCCGCATTTACTATAATTGAAAATGTATGTCTCTGCATTTTAAGTACAGGAGGTGAGTGACTTGTGCAATCTTAATTTTTTTTAAGCTTGTGATATATCATTGCATTGATCAGAGTTCCTTCACAGTCTTTCAAAGTTGTTTATACAGTATCTTTCATTATCATATAAATTGTTCTCCTGCTTCTGGACAATTCACTCTGTTTCATAAAGGTCTTACGGTTTTTTTTTCAAAAATCATCCATTTCATCATTTCTTATGGAACAATAATATTCCATTACGTTCATATATGCACTTTGCTTATCTATTCCGCAATAACAGAATATGCTCTTAGTTTCCAGTTTTAGGCTACCATGAATAGAGCTGCTAGGTGTCATCCTAGATTCCTCGCTATCTGTCACTCTCCCCCTCCCACCCACTTATATTTAATCTATTGCCAATGCCAGCCTTTGCACTATCTCTCAAATACACCTTTTTCTGATACTGCTTCCACCCTGGTGTGGGCCTGTTTCCTCATGCCTGCACTATTGCAATAGCCTGCTGGTTGGTCTATCTGCTGTACATCTCTCCCCACTCTAGTGTACCCTTCATTCAGCTGCCAAAATGATTTTTCTAAAGTACAAGTTGGTCACTTCTGCTCCCCCTTGCCCCTCAGTAAACTCCACTGGCTCCATGTCACTTCCAAGAAAAAATGCAAAATCCTTTGGCACTCAAGACCCTTTAAATCCCTTCCACTTTTCAGTCTTCTCACAGCCCCACCCCAGCGTAAGCAGTGTGCTTACTGCTTGGCTTGCCATCTTTGCCAGCCCGATAGCTATCAGATGGAACTTGCTTCAGTTTGTATTTCTCTAGTTATTTGTGATTTAGAGAGTTTTCCCATATGGTTATTGGTGGCTTGGATTTCTAACTTTGAAAACTGCCTGTTCTTTTTGTTTTCCCTATTAATTCCCTTATTCCTCTTTGACCTCCTCTCCTGACTCTCCAAACTTCTTTCTCTAGCACTTCTCACCCCCAGACGTTTTTTAAAATTTATTTATTTTGGGGCAGCAAAGTGGCACAGTGAGTAGAGCACGAGCCCTGAAGTCGGGAGGACCTGAGTTCAAATGTAGCCTCAGACACTTGACACAGTTACTAGCTGTGTGACCTTGGGCAAGTCACTTAACCCCAATTGCCCTGCCTTTTCACAAACCTTTTGAGCTTACCTCTAGCCAGAATTAACTTCTTCTTAATTTGGACATGTATCCCTCTCTCTCATTGTACTTTTTTCCCTATGTATTATGTTACTGTTATATTTTATTTTCTTTACTAGTGTGACAAGCTTACTTTACTAGTGTGACACCCCCACAAATATATAAATAGATAGACAGATAGATAAAATGTATTTATTTTTAGTTTACAACATTCAATTCCAGAAGATTTTGAGTTACAAATTTTCTCCCCATCTCTCCCTTCCCCCCACCCCAAGATGGCACGTATTCTGATTGCCCCTTTCCCCAGTCTTCCCTCCCTTCTATCACCTACTCCTCCCTTTATTCCCTTACCCCTTGCTTTCTTGTAGGGCAAGGTAGATTTCTATACCCTGTTGCCTGTATATCTTATTTCCTGGTTAAATGTAAAAAAAACAGGAGATTCCCCTGTCCCGGGGAGGTCAAGATTCCTGTCAGGCATGGCACATGGACATGGTCATGAAAAAATTGAACTCCCTGATTACAAACAGTGGAAGATAGAAGGAACACCACTACAGCGAGTCCAGGAGAGGTTGGCTAAGCAAGGTCTCAGGGATCCATGGGGCCGCAATGAAGCTTGGCGATACGTAGGTCATTTTGGAAAACCTGCTACTTTGTGGGCTGCTTTGTCAAGAGGATTCAAATGGAGTTTTGGAGCATTTTTAGTAGCTGTTGGAGTAGAATATTTCCTAACTGCTCCAAAGAATGAGGAGGAACATGCTTCTAAACACTAAAATTAAGACAAGGATGAATCATAGCTAATTATTTAGAGTGAATGTTTGCTGTTCTATAGTTTGCTTACTTGCCATGTTAAAGATTAGTATTAAAATTTCACTTGGTAAAAGAAAAAAAATGTAAAAAAACACATTTTAATATTTGTTTTTTAAATTTTGAGTTCTTAATTCTCTCCCTTCTTCCCTCCCCACCCACCCTCATTGAGAAGGCAAGCAATTCAATATAGGTTATATGTGTGTCGTTATGCAAAACACTTCCATAATAGTCATGTTGTAAAAGACCTATATTCCTCACAAGCTTTTGAATTTTAAATTTTCTCCATCTCCCTTCCCCACTCCCCAAGTCGGGTGTGCAATCCGATATAGGTTCTACATACACATTCATATTAAACATATTTTCCACATTAGTCATGTTGTAAAGAAGAATTATAACCAGTGGAATGAACCACAAGAAAGAAGAAACAAAACAAAAGAGAGAGCAAACAGTATGTTTCCATCTGCATTCAGACCCAGTAATTCATTCTCTGGATGTGGATAGCATTTTCATCATGAACCTTTTAGAGTTGTCTTAGAACCTTGCATTTCTGAGAAGAGCCAAGTTTATCAAAGTTATTCACTGTACAAGGTGGCTGTAACTATACAATATTCTCCTGGTTCTGTTCTTCTCACTCAGCATCAGTTGATGTAAGTTTTTCCAGGTTTTTCTGAAGTCCACCGCTCATTATTATTTATAGCACAATAGTATTCCATTACATTCATATACCACAACTTGTCCAGCCATTCCCCAGTTGATTGGCATCCTCTCAATTTCCAATTCTTGGCCACCACAAAAAGAGCTGCTATAAATATTTTTGTACATGTGGGTCCTTGCCCCATTTTTATGATCTCTTGGGCATACAGCCCTAGGAGTGGTATTGCGGGGTCAAAGGGTATGCACATTTTTATAGCCCTTTGGGCATAGTTCCAAATTGCTCTCCAAAATGGTTAGATCAGTTCGCAACTCCACCAACAATGCATTAGTGTTCCAATTTTCCCACATCTTCTCCAGCATCTGTAATTTTCCTGTTAGCCAGTCTGACAGGTGTGATGTGGTACCTAAGTGTTGTTTTGATTTGCATTTCTCTGATCAATAGTGATTTACGGCACTTTTTCATCTAACTATAAATATCTTTAATTTCTTCCTCTGAAAACTGTCTGTGTATATCCTTTTTGACCATTTATCAGTTGGGGAATGACTTGTATTCTTATAAATTTGACTCAGCTTTTAGAAATGAGGCCTTTATCAGGCCTTCATACTGGTTGTAAAAATTCTTTACCAGTTTCTTGCTTCCCTCCTTGTTTTGGTTGCATTGGCTTTGTTTATATAAAAACTTTTCAATTTAATGTAATCTAAATTATCCATTTTGTATTTTGTAATGTTCTTTATCTCTTGTTTGGTCATAAATTTTTCCATTTTCCAAAACTCTGACAGATAAAGTATTCCTTGCTCTCCCAGTTTGCTTATAGTGTCAGCCTTTATATCTAAATCATGTAGCCATTTTGCTTTATTTTGGTATATGATGTAAGATATTCATCTATGTCCAGTTTCTGCCATACTATTTTCCAGTTTTTCCAGCAGTTTTTGTGAAGTAGTGAATTCCTGTCCCAGAAGTTAGAGTCTTTGGGTTTATCAAACAATAGATTACTATAGTCATTGACTACTGTTTCCCGTGTACCTAACCTATTCTCCTGATCAACCTGTTCACATTCTTTAATCACTCTCTTACTCTTACTGGTTCCATCACTGAATCAGTTACATATGTGTTTTGCCTATGAGACCTTTATCAGAGGCACTTACTGGAAAGACTTTTTTCCCATTTACTCATGACCCTTCTAATTTTTAGATTACGTTTTATGTAATTTAAATTGTCTATTTTTTCTTGTGTGGTCATCTTCATCACTTAAATTTAGGCACAAGCTCCTCCCCTATCCATAGATCCAAAAGGTAATTTCTTCCTTGCTGTAATTTGTTTATGATGTGACTTTATATCTTAAGTCATGTGGAACTTATTATGGTTTGTGGTATAAAGTGTTGGTCTGAAGTTTTCCCAGCAGTTTTTATCAAATAATGAATACTCTCCCTAGTAACTAAAGTCTTTGGGTTTGTCAAAAACTATGCTAATGCATTTGCTTCTCACAGAAAATAGACACAAATTTAAATAATGACCGTGACTTTTCTCGTTAAATAAAACCTAAGTAAAGAATTAATGCCAAAGGTCTATCTAAAACATAAGAAATTGATAGAAATTGATAAAACTATAAGACCCATACCAATAGAAAAAGTCAAATGGTTCAAAGAAAGATTTTAGAACAGTCATCAATGCAATAATAAATCTTGACTCTGAAAGAATGAAGAAGAAACACTCCACTGATCCCCTGATAGAGAAGTCATGAACTTAAACTACACCAAAAAGAGATAATTTTTAGACATGGGTAATATGAGAATTTGTTCTGCCAGAACAGTGATGTATGAAGTGCTTTATTTTTGTGTTTGCATTTTTTGTTTGTTTGTTTTTAAATGAATTCATTGTGGGTCAGAGTTGGGGGTGGTAATAATAAAAGGGGCAGATTCATTTTTTAAAATTCTTAACTAGCAACCAAGGTGGTGCCAATGTTTAAAGAAACAGAGAGGGGCAGCTAGTGAGTAGAGCACTGGCCCTGGAGTCACGAGGACCTGAGTACTAATTTAAAAAAAGAGAAGCACTTCAAGAAAACATCCACTTTTAAGTACATTTCATTACTATATAATATTGAACAAATTATTAGGAGTCTCAAATATAAAAAGAACTGAGTCAAATTTATAAGAATACAAGTCATTCCCCAGTTGAGAAATAGTCAAAAGATATGAATAGGCAGTTTTCAAAAGAAGAAATCAAAACTATCTATAACCAGATGAAAAAATGCTCTAAATCACTATTGTTTAGAGAAATGCAAATTAAAACAACTCTGAGGTACCAACTCACACTTATCAGAGTGGCTATTATGACCGAAAAGGAGAATGTTATTACTATTTAAATAGTTTTCCTGCTCTCTGATTAATTCCCTCTACGTTAATTCATAGCAGTTTCTTCTGAAATTATCCATTCCATAATTCCTTATGGAATAATAATTTTTAATACATTCCTGTACTACAATTTATTTAGCCATTCCCAGTTGGAGGACACCCCCTTAAGAGTTTTGCTACCATGAATAGAGCTGCTATAAATATTTTTGTTCACATAGATCCCTTAACTCTTTTTTTGATTTCTTTGGATTATAAGTTTAGTAGTGGCATAAACTGGAGTTAAAAGGCGTACATAGTTTTGTAACTTGGGTATAGTTCTAAATTGCTTTCTGGAGGCCCTGGACCAAAAAGCTCCATCAACATTACTCATCTTTGCAATTGTGACCTAAGTGAAATCTCTTAAGTTGCTTTAATATATATTTCTCCAATTATTAATGATTTAGAGCACTTTAAACTTTAAAAGTTAAATTTCATTTTATTTTCATGAAGATTTGCCTTTTCTTCTTCCTACCTCTCACCTCCCCCATTGAGAAAGTAATATAAAATTTCTGGCACAAACATGTGAAATGAAACAAATATTCAGATTAGCCATGTTAAAAAAACGACTCAGTCTTCACTCTGAGTCCCATCAACTCTATCAGGAGGAGGACAGTAACATGTTTCATCATGAATTGCCTGGAATTGCATTTGTCATTGTTTAGATCAGAGTTCCTGAGGCTGTGAAAGTTGCTTGTCTTTTTACAGTATTGTTTTTATTGTATAAAATTTTCTTCTGTTTTCTGCTCACTTTACAGTACATCAGTTCATACAAGTCTTCCTGGGTTTTCTCTAAAACTATCCCCTTCCTCATTTCTCATAGCACTATAGTATTCTATCACATGCATATACCGTAACTTATTCAGCCATTTCTTAATTGATGGGCATCTCCTCAGTTTCCATTTTTTTGCCAAAGCAAAAAACAAAAAAGCTGATACACATACATATATACATAAAGGTTCTTTTCTTCTCCTTTTGATCTCTTCGGATTATAGACCTAGAAACTATACTGTCCAGTTAAAGGGTATGCAGTTTAATATCGTTAGGCATAATTCTGTATTGCTTTCTAGAATGACTGGATTAGTTCACATTTCCACCAGCAGCATTCATGTATTGTTTTTCCTACAGCCCCTCCAACATTTGTGATTTTCCTTTTTGTCAGCTGTGCCAATCTGATAGGTATGGAGTGGTATTTCAGAGTTGTTTTAATTGTCATTTCTCTAATTATTGGTGGTCTGGAGCATTTTTTTTCATATGGTTATCAAGTGTTAATTTTTTTTTCTCTGAAAACTACCTTTTTTAAACCAGTAAACCATTTGACTACCTTTTAGTATATAGGTCTTATAGTTTTATTAGTTCGTATCTATTTCTTATGTTTTGGATAGACCTTTATCAAAGAAACTTTTTGCAAAGAATTTTTCTGCAAGTTAACTGTTTCCCTTCTAGCTTTTATACTACATTAGACTGTGCAAAGATCCTTAATGTTATATAATTAGAATTGTCCTTTTTTGTGCTCCTTTCACTTCCACATATTTTTTATTAAAGGAATCTCATCATTTTTCCATTCTTCTACATACTTTTTGTACTGGGAACTATAAAAAGTAATTCCCACAGAAAGGCTTTAAAATTTAGGACTCCCCCACCCCTTTTCTGTAAATCAGGGAGATATAAACTCATTCACTCACCTGTAACTTGCAACTAAAATAAACTAATTAGACTTTTTTCTGTAACTTCTCAGCCAGAAACTGTATATATGTATGTGTGGGTATATTATTTGGGTAGGTATGTGTGGGTATACACAAAATTTTCTAATTCCAGAACCACAAAGCTACATAACTATGCCTTACCAAAAGTTGATCATCAACACAAAACCTGCTTTAGTCACTATTTTTAGATAATGATCTTAAGATAAACAGATTGTGACATGTTTTAGAATGTATTATCTCTGACTTCCCATGATTCAAGAAAGATGTATTTCTGTGTATTTCTAATTATTTCTTGTATACTCTCTCACAGAGAAAAGATACTAAATTAATCAAGTGTCTTAGTACTGATAATGCAGGTATAGATTAGATTTAATAGCTATTTAGCATGGTTAACGAGGTATCTGATCTGATAGGTAAACACAATCTAGTGTCAATAAGATCCTCTTTCCATCTTCCCATTCTGTCTTCTCTATTCATCCTTAATTATCTGCTTCCTGTTCATTTAGTATCCCAGGATGGTCCAAATATCCTATTTTGGCTTCAGAATTCTCAATCAAAACTCAGCTACTTGGAATATAGTTGGATTAAAAGAATTCCCAATGATGTGCGAATATTAGCCTACTCAAACTAGAAATACTTGGTTATCAGCCCAAATGAATTTTTAATTAATAGAATTTCTGGCAATGCAGAGGAAAAAATTGGAGCAGATGGTGTTCCCTTAAATCATACACATTGGTGGGAAAGGAGAGGTGAAAGATGGCCCTCTAAATTCATTGCTCTGCTTTTCTTTTTCCCATCTTTCAATGTGCTGCAAGAGGCTTGGCTCTCTTGTTGAAAGGTATTGAATCCCCAGTTAGTTGAAAGTTGCCCTTACCTCAGTCCCACTGCCTCATTCAGCCACCTGATGGCTGAAGGCAAGTGCATCTTTTATCTTTGAACATCTAAGTTCTGAAACACAGATGCAGAGACCTGGATAAGTGAGATATGCTTTTTCTGCTTTATGTGTCTTAGTTCTTCATGGGGGCCTCGGGACAATGTCCTGTGCAGCCCATTTCCTTCTTTTTTCACTGATTTCCAACTGATTGAAAATCTGTTTGATTTGGGTATTTTAAAGCAGTGTTGATCAGTCGTATGCAGCTGGCTTATAAATTTCCAGTAGCCTGACTGACAGTATATTTGTTAGTTCATTTTGAATTTTAAAACTCAGAATTCCTTAGTCTTTTGTCCCAAAAGTCCAAGAGTCCCTCCCTGGATCATTCACAACTGTAAAAAAGAATCCTGGCAAGCACCAAATCATGTTAACTTTTGTGTAAAATGCAGATCAAATGTTTATTGAGTGCGTAGTATTATTAACTCGCAATACCTGAGAGTCATCTGGGGGCACTAAGGTTAAGTAATTCCCCCCTAATATAATGGGGGGGGTGTGGACTATTACTTCAGAACATTGTGCTAGGTAGGGATACAGAGATAAAATCCAAACATTCTTGGCCCTCAGGGAATTTGTGTTCTAGGGCAGGATATGATGATATGCAGCATTGACATAACTCCTTAAGGTTTGTAAAACACTTCCTAATTATTAGCTCATTTTAACCCCATGAGGACACTACAATGTGGTTGCTATTGTTATCTCCATTTTACAAATGAGGAAGATGTGGCAGAGGTTAAATGACTTGCCCAGGGTCACACAGCTAGTGTCTGAGTTCAGATTTGAATTAAGGTTTTCTTAACTGTAGAGAGAAGAAGATATTTGAGTTAAACCTTAAAGGAAAGATAAGGAATTCTGAGTGATGGAAATAAGGAACTTCACTCTGGACATTCTAGGTGGGAAAACTGCTAAACCAGTCTGTCTGGAACATGATTTGCATGAAGGAAGGTTTGAATGGAAGGGGAGAGCCAGATTGTGGAGGGGCAGGCTGATTTGTCTGTTTGTTTCCTACCTGAAATGGGAAGGCGGAAGATTTTTGAACAAGGAGTAACTTGGTCAGACTTAGGTCTTAGGAAAATTGTTTTGGCATTTAGATAATTTGGTGGATTGGAGAGGGGAGATAATTGGAATCACCGACACTGTGTATTGAATTTATCTTATCTCTCTGTTCATTCTGTAAACACTTCCTCATCTGATTTTTACTATCTAATTAATTCTCTTTTTTCAAGGATAACATTTAGAATGATAATGATCTCACTTTTGAAGGCGAAGCCATTCAGCTGAAAAATGTAATGTTTACTTAAGATCTGTTAGTTTGACAGCATCATAAAAACAGACTTTTTGGAACAGGGGCACTGCCATCAGGTACCAATCTTAAAGGTTTTTGTGTTTCATTCTGATTTTAAATCATAATTACTGGCCCAGAGAGGATCTTGATTAATTGCCTTCCACACTTTGAATTTTGTTATTAAACCCTAATCTTGCCTGGTCAAAGTCAAGTGGTAGTAATTATTACACAGCTTTATAAAGTAGTTAACAGAGGTTCCATGAGATTCTGGTGTTGTCAATCAAAGCACTTGATGCCTTTCACATCTTGAGAAGGATTTTCAGTCTTCTAATGTGGTTGATAAAACCAAATGTCTCAGTAAAGTCATAATCAGCAAAACATCCAGAACATAAAGACTGTTGCTGCCACTAATCCCTGTGGCTGTTGACATGAGAACATTATGTTCCCATTTGAGGACTGGCACAAAAGGCAAACTGGCTGACTTTTGTGTTCAAGAAAAACACACACACATTATTGTCATGTTCAGCTCAATTCAAAAGAATTGAGAATGAAAAAATGCTGCTATTTTTAGAACCATGAATCTCTACTGTCATTCCACCATAAATGTGATGTGGCTGATTTGTTTAAAAATTACCCGGGCAGCTAGGTGGCACAGTGCTAGAGCACCGGCCCTGGAGTCAGGAGGTCCTGAGTTCAAATCTGACCTCCGATACTTAACACACTTACTAGCTGTGTGACCTTGGGCAAGTCACTTAGACCCAATTGCCTTGCTTTCCCCCCTCCAAAAGAAAAAAAAAATTACCAATAATTTTCACGCGACACCTTCCCAGCTAAGCTCTCAGATATACCCCAGCAAAGTATATTCGCCAAAATACCTAGTTGTGGCTGATAATGTAGATTTCTTCATATTTTTATTGTTCCCGATTGTTAACAGATAGGTCAGTCCATTAGTTTTCATTGTCCGATCACTTTTTATCAGAATTTTGGTGCCTTTCACAGTTGACTTGACACTAAAGTTAGAGGATAATACATTAATTTTAATACAAGTCTTCCTGGTCTCTCTGAATTCTTCATATTCATCATTCCTTATAAAACAGTAATATTCAATTTCATATGCATACTAGAGTTTATTCAGCCATTCTCCAGTTGTTGAGAATGTATTTTGGGATGCTGTGATTATTTTTCGTTCGAGTATGAATATATGAGTGTATTTTGTTTTTGCTACCTGCTAGATGTAGTCTTACTAATGGAATCCCTAAAGTAGAGGTTATAGACAGTTTAGTCAATTCCATATTGTTTTCCAGAGGATTTTAAACCAGTTCAGAGCCGAGTGGTCAAATTCTTGTTTCCCCCAAAGAGATATATAGTTTTTGGTGTGAATGCCATCAAGCCACAAGGATAAGCAAAAGTTTCTAAAATTACAATTTTAGCTTTGAAAGATAAGTTATTTGACTGGTTAAAGTTATTTGATGTTACAAAATGTTTCAAATAGTGTGAGGACTATGGAGAAACTTGACTAATGCTTAGTTAAATACTTTTCTGAAGTTCTTCCAATTATTCCTTTGAATATTCAGTCTATCATTGCATAGCTTATATATTGTTTCTAAGGCAACTGTCCCTTGTCAGCAATTACTTGAAATTCATTTATTTAATGTTACTTATAATCAGTCTTTGGTTCTTTGAAATTTTCGTTGTGTATTCTATATTAGTTTTAGATTATATGACAACTTGTCATAAAATTGATTGTTAATTCTGGTGAGAGGTTTTGCCATCTTTCAGAATATCCTCTATTTTTAACTCACTCATAATCATCAATCACATGTCACATGTTTCTCATCTTTATAGAATGGCTATCAGAATCCTAAGCATCTCTTCTTTCACATTTTGGGGAGAAAATGTCCATTTTCCAAAATGCTGTAAGCCTTACTTCCTCCAGATTTTCTAGGAATTTGCATCAATTTTTATGAGTCTCATCCTATTCTGCCTTATGATGTGGAGGTGACTGCATGTGTGTTAAATTGATTTTAATGCAATCAGTATAATGTGGTATCTAGGTACCTTGAGTCTAAACTTTGTCGAAGATTGATGTAAGGACATGGACAAGAGTTGCATGAGAAGGCATGGAAAGGACTATGTACCAGGTTGATGAAATTTCAAAAGGTGGTGATTCAGACTGGCATATTGAGTGCCTTGGTTCTTACCATCCTCATTGAAATTCCCAAGAATTATTAGCTTCACTTTCTCTGATTCCCTCTTGTTCCTCTTTCAAGGGAAGGTAAAACGTTTTTATTAGTATATTTTGACCTCTTTCAAATGCATGCTTGAATGACCCAAGGCCAGTGTTCATATATATATTCTTGGGTGCTAATATTCTTCAGATGACAAAATCTTCAGATGACAAAATAATGTCATTGAACTTAAATTTGTCCAGTTCAGTTGAGATAGAAATCGAAAGCTAGTTTTGACACTAAAATGTTTTATGTCTCACAGACCAATTAACTTTCTAGGCAGAATAATAGTCCCTTGTTCAGAATTTTGAAGTCATGCAGATCTGAATCTCTCTGTTGCATTTTTTTTTCCTTGATATTTGGCTGAACATTTGGCTATTCAGCCAAGTGTAACTCGCTAACCAGATGATGTGGGAAAAGTCATTGTTTTAAGGTGGAGAGAGCTGTGCTCTCCTTAAAAAGGGTTTTGTCATTTTAGCCCTTTCAATCTCTCAGTCTAGTTTGATGAGGAAGTATTTATCACACTACTTACCTTGTAGACTGGAGAGTCTGGGATCTCCTAGGAATGGTCTTTGCCTTATTCCTTCGCTTCTATTCCTATAAGAGGATTTTAGAAGCCAAATAGCAGTATTTCTGAGGACTGAATTTAAGTGATGAAGATATGTTAGGACCCAAGTTAAGTTATCCAGGCTGATCTGGTCGTGCAGAAACAAAATGAAAAGAATGCAGCATTTGGAGTCAAATGACCTGGGTTTGAATCCCAGCTTTTCTACTGACTCCCTGGATAACCTTGGGCAAACTTCCGTGTGCTTCAGTTTCCTCATCTGTAAAATTGGGAGGTTGGACTATATTACCGTTAAGGTCTCTTATAACTTTCTGTTTATGATCTGGTGTCTGTCAAGATTGTGAGCCTCATATAAAATAAGACACTTTGAAAATTCTAATGCAAACAAAAAAATGGTTTTAATACTTTAATAGCTCAGAGCAGTATGGACTAGTGGGTAAAGAGCTGGCTTTTTGAATTTGAAGGATCCTAGTTCAAATCTAGCCATCCATCCATACCGGCAAGTCATTCAGCCTCTTGAATTCTTCAGGAAATTCACAAAGACTGAATTGCAAAGAAAGTGCTAACCATTGAGTTTCCTCCCTATATCAGTGAAATCAGAGCTCAGATCCTTATCCCAATTCCCGATTAAATGATCTCACATTCAATAGATGCATATTACAAACTCTGTAATTCGATGTAGGCAAAAACTACACTAAAACTTTTAGTGTAGTATAGAGAACAGAGAATTGATGTATCTGAAACAAATATTCATCACCTTTTGGCCTACCTTGGTGAACTATTCAAAACTTAGGTTGTGCCTGAAGAAAAGTGGTATTTTGAGAATTTCAAAGCCAGACATAACTGCAGTAATACTAGTTTAGTGATAAGCTACAGGAATAGAGAAAGGAGAGAATCCTTTAAAAATTACTTCATGAACTTGTATGTTTATGCAAGTTATTTTGGTTTGTTGTATGGTTCTTGGTATATATTTATGTTTCCTGTCCTTATTATTAGATCGTAAACTCTTCTAAGATTTGTGAAACACCTACATTTAGAGTTGGGGATCAATTTTTAAAAATAATTTGTTGGTCATTCTTAATTTGGCAAACATAGACAAATGCTAGTATTTTTATGCACAAAGAAAAACAGAAAAAGAGGAGTATATGAAGTTTCACATTTCCACCAAAAATTATACAATAAATTCCACCTTCATTTCAAGGCCATACCACTTGTATGTGTCTCCTTAACTCCCTTTTGTTCTGTTTTTTTTGGGGGGAGGGAAAAGGGGAAGGCAGGGCAATTAGAGTTAAGTGACTTACCCAGGGTCACACAGCTAGTAAGTGTGTCAAGTGTCTGAGGCCAAATTTGAACTCAGGTCCTCCTGACTCTAGGGCTGGTGCTCTACTCACTGAGCCACCTAGCTGACCTCTGTTTGTTTTAAATACTACAGCGATCCTCTTTCTTTTATTTTTTTGGGCCTCATTATCATTGCTATTCCCACTCTCCACAAGGCCCCCCCAAAACAAAACAAAAAACCACAACCCCACAACCTTGTAGGTATTGGCATAGTCAGGCAAAAGAAATACATTCCTTTGTTGGTCCCATCTGAAAACTTACACTTTTGAGTCCCAGTCCCCTTCCCCTGCCCCTTTGTCAGTCGGTGGGTGTGGGTATCGTCATCATTTTTCTGGAATCATGGTTAGATAAGAGTTCTTAGAGTTTTCAAATTTTTTTAACTTTATTATACTTATTTCGTAAATTGTTGTACACTTTGCTCATCAGTTCATTTAAGTCTTTCAAAGTTTCTCTAAACCCAACC
Organism: Phalanger gymnotis; assembly: GCA_028646595.1. Lineage (NCBI taxonomy): Eukaryota > Metazoa > Chordata > Mammalia > Diprotodontia > Phalangeridae > Phalanger > Phalanger gymnotis. The sequence continues at coordinate 169,860,168 of CM053623.1, forward strand.
CTTTTCCCATTTCTTAGAGCAAAGTGATCCATTATGTTTATACACCATCATCTGCACAGTTAATACCCACTTGATTTTGATCTCAGGGATTCATTCAGAATATGGAGATAGCTAGGTTGTTTAATGGATCAGATCTGGCCTTAACAAGTCACTTGACCTGTTTCCTCATGCATTAAATCAGGCTAATAATAGTACTTACTTCTTGGGGTTTTTTGTTGGGAGGCTCAAATGAGATAGTATTTGTAAAATGCTTTGTAAACCTTAAAGCACTACATAGGTGATAACTATTCTCACTATCATTATTATCATCATCATTAACTATTCCTTTTTGTGGCTCATTTAAAAATATTGAGATACAAAGAATAACATTTCTTCTCTTTTTCTGCTTCTACTTTCCTGCCATTTTTATTTTGGAGAAATGTTATAATTAGAACATGATCTGTGCTCAATAACCTATTATAAGAAAATGCTTTTGATTCATTTGATTGTTAAATCAGTTCATTCGGAATTCTCCATTTGCCGCTTGACTCTGCATTGTGTATATGGTGAACATGGAGCATGACATGTTGAATTGTTTCTCGTTCAGTTTGTACCAGTGCTTACTGGAATATGTTTTATATTTTTGAAGTTCTTTGTATTTTAAAAAGTCAAAGTTAAGCTTGCTTCCTGGGCATAAGCTATATTCGTTTCTTAACTCTTTATTTTTTATGACAATTCTTTTTTTTTTTTAATTTTTTTTTATTTGAATCTCCAGTGCCCATTACAGTGCTTTACAATTAGTAGGTTCTTTTTTTTTTTTTAATTTTAATTTATTTTTGACATGTTTGGTTTTCAGCATTGATTTTCACAGGAGTTTGAATTACAAATTTTCTCCCCATTTCCTCCCCACCCCACTCCAAGATGGCATACACTCTGGTTG
>CM053623.1:169861586-169884176 GCA_028646595.1 Phalanger gymnotis
CTTCTCATTTCTCTTCCCAATTTTTCCTCTACTTCTCTAACTTGCTTTTCTAAATCCTTTTTGAGTTCTTCCATGGCCTGAGACCAGTTCATGTTTTTGTTGTAGGCTCTATGACTTTGTTAACTTCATCTGACTGTATGTTTTGGTCTTCTTTGTCAACAAAGAAGGATTCCAGAGTCTGAGACTGAATCTAGGTGTGTTTTCCACGCCTGGCCATATTCCCCTCCAACTTAATTAACCTTTGAATTTTTCAACGGGGTGTGGCTGCTTATAGACTAAAGAGTTCTATGTTCCACGCTTGGGGGGGGATGGGCTGCCTCACCAGCACTCCTCCTTCCCCAAGAACCCCCTACCCAGACTGGGCTTAAATCATCCGGAGGCTGTTCATTCCTGCTCTGATCAGCCACTTAATTCCTCCCACCTGGTGGGCCTGGGGCCAGAAGCAACTGCAGCCTTAGTTTTAAAGCTGCCCCACCTCCGCTGCCCCAGGGGCAGTGGCTGCAAACTCAGGCAGCTTTTCCCACTAACTTTTATGACAATTCTTAAGACAGTTTGACCATTATACTTAGTGGATCTGGAGTCAGGAAGATATGAGTTTAAGTTCAGTCATCATATAAGGATTTTATAGGAATGATTAGGAAGTTTCTCATTTCATTATACTGAGGTTATTTACCCCAGTTTCTCCTTTCAAGGAGCTTGTGTCATTTTTGTTAAGGGGGGGGTAGCAAATCTTTATTCAGTTTAATTAATATTAAGTACCAAGAAGAATAGCCCAGTATGGTGGATAGAAGACTAATCTTGGAGAACATTCTGAATCATAACATCATAGATTTAGAATAAGAAAGGGATTTTAGAGGCCAATAAGTCTAATCCAATAATTTTACAGATGTGGAAACTGAGGCACAGAAAGGTTCAGGGTATCATTAACTGATGAAGAATGAATTGAGCAGAAGTAGGAGAGCAACCCATATTGTAATAACTTACATCAGGGCTGTCCAAAATGTGGTGGCATGCAGTGCATTTATGCGGCCTGCCTACAAGCATAGAAATTTACATAAATGCTTTAGTAAAAGAAGCAGAGCTTACTAAAATGGGAAATCAAAATATATTATCTACTGTTTCGATAAAAACCTAATGTTGGACAGCCCTGACTTAACATCATGGCCACAATAGTATAAAGAAAAACAGTTTTGAGAGATTAGTGAATTCTAATCAAAGCAGTGACCAAAGGATGATGATGTGTGTCATCCACTTTCTGAAAAAGTAAGTTTTGTAAAAGCTCAAGGTCACAGTTACTAAATATCCAAGTCAGGATTTCAAACTCTGTTCTTCCTGACTCCCAAGTTTTTAAAACTATCAATTTTGCCACCTAGTTGCTTGGGGTTCAAGTACTGACTGACACTGACATGTACTATCTTTGTGACTCTTTATGACCTTAAGTAAATTAATTAACTTCTCAGTGTCCCAGGCAATCTTATTACACAGTACAGATAAGTCACAGTATGTAGGCTGGCTTTTCCGATTGTCTACTCAAAGGAATTTCTGCCACTGAGAGCTCTTCACACCAAAAGTACAAATCTAGACTTCTACCACCTATTACTCTCCCCCACCCCAATGTAAAAAGCCCTGAAGTCACAAAGATAAAATAACACACGGTTCTTGAAGTCTGGCTGGACAAAAGGGGAAAGTTAATAACCTCTGATACAAATTCAGAAGACGTTAAGTGCAAAGGAGAAAACCAAGCAGCAGAATGCTTTAAAGAGGAGGGAGATCTTTTCCACCTTGAGTGGGAACTTCCATTGATTAAGGAAGGTGTCTTCTTGAAGGAAGAACAAGTTTAACAGGACCAATAGAAATTTGGGGACCATATTCCTGATACTCAGGGGTATTGTTTATAAAGGCTCAGAAATGTGAGAGGCCAAAGTAAGAACCAAGTACAATCTAAGTCAAGCTTGCAAAAATTTATAGGAAAACATCCTTTGTATGTAGAAGAAATCCTTTGGCATGCACAAGCAGACCTCAATTTGTGCGGTCCTGAACTAAGTCTCATTTGACTTCCTTATCAAGCATATACCAAAGAGAGTGCTGAATAGAGAATATGAAGATGTATGAAAAATCAAACGTATTAAAATCCTGCTAATGTACAATATGCAGTGGGCGTTCGGTATACAATAGTTGGTGAAATAGGCTCTGTTTTCAACTGAATAATAGCTTAATGGGGTCTGGGAGTGGTGACCCCTATGGGTCCCTAAGTCCCTTTCTGGGTGTCTTCGAGGACAAAATGATTTTCATAAGATTAAGATATTTTAATATGGCAAACATCAATTGATATAACCCACATAAACAAAAGCTCTTTGGTGTTTTCTGTAATCTTTTGTTTCTGTTGTTTTGTTTTTTGGAGGGGGAAAGGCAGGGCAGTTGGGGTTAAGTGACTTTCCCAAGGTCACACAGCTAGTATGTCACGTATCTGAGACCGGATTTGAACTCAGGTCCTCCTGACTCCATGGCCGGTGCTCTACTCACTGCACCACCTAGCTGCCCCTTTCTGTAATCTTTTAAAGAATTTAAAGGGGTCCTGAGACCAAAAAAGTTTGAGACCTGCTAGCCTAGGCTTACCCTCTTAGGTCAGCTAGCTTGTTTTCATGCAAGTTCCTTACTTGTGAGAACTGTCCTGTTTGCTGGTCAGCTGCCCAGATGAAAGGACCGTTCAAAACTATGTTAGTGGAGTACTTAAATTCCCCTTCTAGATAAATTTAATCATAAAACTTATAAGAAGAGACAGATTAAGGAGACATTGAATTTTGAAAATTTAGATATGGTAGTCATCTGGAGAATGTTGAATGGTAATAGAAATCCTCAGCTGTGTATCATACCTTCAAAATAATTAACCATGTAGTAGAGCCTAAAAACCTCAGGCAAAAATGAAAAAGAAGAAATATTAAATGAATCTTCTGTGACAACAATGCAATAAAAAATTACATTCCATAGGGGAAGAATAAAAGATAGAAGTCAAAATGGATAACTTTGATTATAGAAAATTAAAAGATTTTTACCAAAGGGCCATGGATAGAATTCTGGGCCTGGAGTTAGGAAGACTTATTTTCCTGAGTTCAGATCTGTCCTCATGTCCTCAGATACTTGCTAGCTATGTGACTCTGGGCAAGTCACTTAACCCTGTTTACCTCAGTTCCTCCTTTGTAAAACATGAGCTGGAGAAGGAAATGGCAATCACTCCAGTATCTTTTCCTAGAAACTCCAAATGGGGTCACCGAGAGTAGGACATGATTGAAAAAGGACTAAACATACAAACAAAACCAATGCAGCTAAAATAAGAAAAGGACACTGCAGGGAAAATCATGGCAGCAAATTTCTCTGATAAAATCTCATATTGCAAATATAAAGGGAACTGAGTAAAATTTACAAAAAATGAGAGCCTTTCCCTAGCTGATAAATGATTTAAAAATACGAGTAGGTAGTTTTCAGGAAATAAATCCACTTTATCAATAGCCATGTGGAAAAAAAATTCTAAATCATTGATAATTATAGAAATGCAAATTAAAACAACATTGAGGTACCACCTTGCATCCATCAGATTGGTTAAGAGGACAAAAAAGGAAAATGATAGGCTGGATGGGATGTGGGAAAAATAGGTACAGTAATCCATTATTAGAGCACCTGTGAATTAGTCCAACCGTTCTGTAATGCAATTTGGGAGTGTGCCATAAGGGCTATTAAACCATGTATACCCTTTAACCCAACAATATCTCTCCAAGGGCTATACCCCAAAGAAATCAAAGAAAGAGGAAAAGAATGCTTTTTTCTTGTTGTAGTTGTCAAAAATAAGAAACAGAAGAGGATGTCCATCAATTAGGGAATGGCTGAACAAATTATGGTATACGCATATGATGGAATAGTATTGTGCTGTAAGAAATGATAAAGGCAATAGTTTCAGAAAAATGTGGGAAAGACTTGTATGAACTGATGCAGAAGTAAAGTGAGCAGAAACAGAAAAATCTACATAATCATAGCAGTATTGTAAAGATAAATATTGGGAGATTTATTGACTTTGATCAGTACAGTGGCCCACTGCATTTCCAAAGGACTCATGATGAAGCGTGTTATTTACCTCCAGATAAATATTTTTGTTCTTATTTTCTTGGTGTATGGGACATGTGTGTATGTACACACCTATTCCTATTGTACGAATTTGTTGTCCCTGACTATACATATTGATAATAGGCTTTATTTTTCTTGCTTTCTCATTGGGTAGGAGAGAGGCCTTAGAGGAAGGAAAAGAATTTCTAAGTAAAAAAAAAAAAGTAAAGACTCTGCTTTAAAAAAAAGTGGCTGGGAAATACATAGGGCATGTATTTATTAGACAAATATACAAATGTATGTCTAAATGTGTGATACTCAAAATTTCAAAAATATAAAAGTAATGACATTTTGTATTTCTGAAATAAATTATTTTGAAAATGGAGGGGAGCGATAATCATTTTTAGGGCTTTTGTCTAATTAGAATCCTATTGTAACTTATGGTGATGATAGGATTGAGAAGAAACACATGTATTATCTCCACATTAGAATGTAAGCAACTTATTCTTTAGCCCCTTATCACCATATGTTTGTGTTTATCTTTTTATGTTTCTCTTAACTCCAGTGTTTGAACTTTAAAGTTTCTTCAACACATTTATATTCTTTTCATCAAGAATGATTAGAAGTCCTCTATTTCATCAAAGGGGCAGCCAGGTGGTGTAATGAATAAAGAGTGCTAGGGCCTGGAATCAAGAAGACCTGAGTTCAAATGCCTACTTAGACACTTAGTAGCTGCTTGACCCTGCGCAAGTCACTTAACCCAGTTTGCCTCGGTTTCCTCATTTGTAAAATGAGCTGGAGAGGGAAATGGCAAACCACTCCAATATCTTTTCCTAAAAACTCCAAATTGGGTCACAGAGAATAGGACATGATTGAAAAATCACTGAACGGCATTTTATTAAAGATCTACTTTTTGCCCTATAGGATTATACTGTACTAAGTTTTTCTGAGTAAGTTATTTTTGGATCTAATGTTTATCCTTTGATTTCTAGACTATCAGATTCCAGCCTATTCTCTCTTTATAGGGGTGGCTGCTAAATCATGTGGGATCCTTACTCTGGCTTCTCAGTACTTTAATTCCTTCTTCTTGGCTGTTTTCACACTTTTTCCTTTGACCTGGAAGCTCTGAATTTTCACTCAAATGTTCTTAGGTGCTTACATTTTGGATTTTGCTACTTCGCCCCCTCATTCTAAGAGATCCTTCTTCATGTCCCATCTTATTACATTCACTTAGACTTCTCCATCATGCTGCAGGAACCTCTTCATCCTGCAACATCACATTAGCCCTGGAACTTACCTCATTAGTACTCTGATTTGGAGATTTGAGTGGAGAGCACCTCCCCAGACCTCTCTTTAAGGAGTGCATCTAAGCTGTCTCTTCATTCCCATTCATCTCTACTCATTTGGATTCTCTATCATAGCCTCTATACCAAGTACCCTTCTTATTTCCCCCCCTCCTCACTCCTTTTTAGCCTCCTTTGGTGGGTTGTCTTCCCTCATTGGTTTGTAGACTTCTTTTGTAGCCCCAATGTTTTGACACAGTTCACATAGTCTTGAAAGATGTTTACTGACTGGGCAGTATTTTCAGATTTCTTGAAATATGCTATCTGAGGTCTTTTATTTGGTCTTGATTTTTCAGGTCTTGCAGTGATAATTAAACTTTTTTTTCTTTCATTCATGTTCTAGGTCAGTTGTTTTTGCTATGTGACACCTTACATTTTTGGCATTTTTTTCCCAGTCTTTTGACTTTGTATTGATATTTCTTGTTGTCTCATGGAGTCATTGATTTCTGTTTGATCCTTTTTAACTTTCAGAGAGTGTGTTGCTTAGATAAGGGTTTATACTTCTAGTGTCAACCTGTTAAATTCTTTGTAATATAGCTCTCATTTATTTTCCGATTTTTCTCTCTAGCACTCTCATTTCATTTATGAAAGTATTTTTAAACTTCATCTCCTGAAATTCTATTTGAATCTGTCCCCAGGCTGTGTTCTTCTTTGCAACTTTGCTTATAGATGTTTTGGTGTCTATTTCCTCTGGGTTTGTGCCTTAAGCATTCTGCTTACCACAATAACCTTTATGGCAGGATTCTTTTCTTTTTTGTTTGTTCATTCTTCCCAGCGTACTTCCTAACTTCAAATTTGATGTTACTGCAAATGCAGGTTCTGCACACTCCTGGAAGGACATTCTGGGCTAGTCCTCTTAATGTTGGTTTTTAAAGCATTGAACGTTGTGTTATTTCAGGCTCCCAGGGACGGGTCAGGACGAGGACCTTCAAGCTTTCAGTGTTCCCAAAGTAGTTTGATCTGGGGATAAGTATGCTCACTGTACCCCTGTCCTGACCTCTGCTACTTCCCCACCTGTGTTTGGTCTAAGCAACAGTAGATTGCTGCTGGACTCAATCACTGTCACCCAGCTAGGAAGCTGGACTCATTCAGAATGACAGAAGTGCAGGCTCCCTTTGGTCTGGGATTCCTGCCATGGAAGCTGGAACTGAGGCCCTGCTCTGCTCCTAGGATCTGAGCCACGTGGCTGCTGCTTGCTTCTGAACTTGCTTTCTCAATGGTTATACTGCCAAGGACCTGTGATCACTGCTTTGCCCAGCTACCCCGGACCCAGGTGCGGAACTCATTCTGCCCTGGATTTGTGAGCTGGAACTGAGTAATGGGGGACAAAGCCTCCAGTTGGTGCCTCTTCCTACACTACGCATGAAGTCGAGGTGCTCCTTATGGGTCTTTTTTTTTCCTTTTGGCTCTGTATACAACTTTTCCCTGTGTTAGGGTGCTTCTAAGGTTGTGTATGCCTGGTCAAACCTCATCCCTAGTGTCCAGGTTTCTCTGTGCCAAAATAGGCTGGAAAAATGACTCACCGTGATTTTTTTTACTTGTATTTCTCCATCAAAATTTGGTCTGATGTGTTTTTAAAATGTTTGGAAGAATTGGGGTGGGGGTGGGGGTCGGTGTGGAGGAGAAGCTGGTTGTGCTTCTTTCTACTCCACCATCTTAGCCCTGTCATGAAATGTATTTCTAGCTTGACTTCAGTAATATGTGATTCAAACTTAAGCTTTATGAGTGAGTCATTTAATTCAATAAGTAGTTAAGACATACTATGTGTCTATGTGTTCAGGACTGTGCTAGACTCTGGGGGTTCAGAAACCAATGAATGTAGTTACTTCTCTCAAGGACCTTCCATTAGACTGGAGGAAAAACACATGTACACAGGTAAGTAAATACAAAGTATATATACACAGTTATTTAATTTCTCCAGGGGACACTAACAATTGGGGGTAATTGGAGAAAACTCCCTGTTTGTGGGAATTATAATTTAACATATACTTATTAAAGTGTGTTTTGATATTGTAAACATAAAGCTGTGAGATTCTAAAGAGCGCTCCTAGGAACACCCCAAATGTGAATTAGGAAGAAATAAGGAAGGTTGGTCAGAGCTGGTAACTTGAGCTGGGAGAAGCTTTATTAGAGGATTTGTCAGTCAGCTGTGCAAGAGCCAGAGGTTTTCCTCAGAGGTAACATAACAGTAGCTTAGTAGTCTGGCAAGTGAGAGAAAACTAGGGTCATTTCCCCTTAGAGATGTAATATATTACATGCAATATTGTGCAATACTGTTTACCTGGAAAGATCACCAGATTTGGAGTGCTCTGCCTCTTAATACCTGTGAGACTTTGGGCAAGTTAATTAACCTCTCTGGGTCTCAGTTTCTTCAACTGTAAAATGAGGGAGTTGGACTAGGTAACCTTTAAGGTTTCTTCCCCCCCCCCCCCCAGGTCTGTGATTCCCCCATGATCATATCAGTCCTTAGCTTCATATGTGGGACGTAGTCTTTGAATGCAGCCAAGGATTTTAATAGGCATTTCAGACCGAGGAGACAGCCTGGAGGTGAGAGTCAGACAGGTGTGTTTGGGGAACCATAGAGGCCAGTTTGGCCTGAACATAAAGCATGTGAGGGGGAAAGTGTAGATTTGAAAGTCTGGAAAGATGGGTTGTTACTAGCCTGTGAAGGCCATTAACTGACAAACAGGAATTTGCATTTTATTGTAGAAGCAATAGAGAGAGCCACCAGAGTTTCTTGCTTGACATGGTTATACCTTCCCTTCTGTAATATCGACTTGGCAGCCATGTCAGGAATGGATTGGCTGCTAGGACACTAATCATGAGGCCGTTGCTGTGGTCTGGGTGAGAGGTGATAAGGGCCTTTACCAGGATGGTAGTTGGGGGAATGAAGAGAAGGGATCATAATGTGACTGCCTCTTTTTATGCTTCCTAAGCATCCCCGCTTACTCCTTTTCCCCCAAGAAAAAAATGCCAATTAAGTTCCTTAAACTAATAGTTTAGACTGTTACTCAGCTAACTCTGATATGTATTGGCTTTTATGAAACTGGCCTAATGATCATGATGTAAACCAACAGTCTCATGATTGTAGAATTGACTTCTCTTTTAAAAAAACCCAAACCAACTAAAACCAGACACACCACCCCCTCCCAACCCTTCTCAGGTTTGGAAACAGTTCTTAAAATGCCTGTGCTATGCTGGCCTGAGTTTGTCAGCAGTGTGCTGTCTTGTAAGTCCCAACTGAGGAAGTCCTCTGGGTCCAATATCAATTCTGTGCAAGGAGAAGCTGTATAAATAGCTGGCTCACACACTGCAGAAGGGAGGGAGTGTTGGGCCCCAGCTGTGAACTCCTCTTGTTTTTGTTTTAGGGTAATTAATGTTCCCTTGAATTAAGCCAGGATATGGGCTCCTGTTTTTGTGACTTTCAATTCAAGTCTTATTGGGCTGAGCTGGGGGTGGGGAGTGGAGTTTGTATTTCCTGCCTTCCCGATTGAATAAGGTAATGTGAGACCACTGTTTTAAGCTTGGACTTGAGGCAAGAGAATGGGTTGATGAAGGAAGCCGAAATGTTTTCCCCTCATTATGTCTAGTAACTTGGTAGTAATACTATCGCTTTAAAAAAACTGGTTCAGATTAACCTTGACAATCCCTCATCACTTTATTCCAGTGTTCTCAGATTGGAAGGAGGACATATTTTGCTTTTTCCTATGTTTCCTATTTGTATATTTTCTAAGATGGCCTTCTCTGTTTTTCTCTATTTCTCCCATCTCTGTCATCTTCCCCTTCCCCCACTTGCCTCCTAAATTAGATACATTCCCCCTGTGCTCCCAGACGTCTCCATCTCCTTGTCCCCTGACAGAGCAATCATTTATCAAGTTGTTTCACGCGTTGTCGGGGAGGGGGGCCCCAGGGGCTGGAGTTTGTTTCGTCCCTTTGTTGGAGCTCCACAGGATTGTCCAGCTTAGTCTCCAGCCAACTGCTGAGAGTTGCTGGACTCCAGGAGCAAATGTTAAAGGGGCCGCCTTTCATCTACCAAAGGTTGCTGTTGCAACTGCTACCTTTTATTTTAGTTGCCAGCTTTTTGGAAGGGCATATGCCCAGACATACGTGTTTGTAATTGTATTGGGATTTATTCTTGTCCTTGATAACTTCCATGTATCCATCCACCCATTGAAGCTTTTAAAAATAGATATATTCTAGCTTTTTAGCCTGATGTCTTTCCGTTCTTACCACTTTCCTGCTTACCCATTCCCTCCATCCTTACCTCCCTTCACTCCCAGTGGCAGATTATCACAGATCTAGTTTAGCTAATGAGAAGGAAGGTCCCTTTTCCTGACTTATTTTATGGTATATATTTTGGCATTTGCAGAATGGTACTTTATCCTGTTATAATCCTGTTTACCATGTAGTAAGTAATGAGTTTGAATTTTCCAGTAACAAAATTCAAAAGGTGATTTTTTTTTTGCTTTTTCTTCAATTTAGGGTTCTTAGCATTTCAGGATTTGAACTATGAGGGTCCCTAAAGCTCAACCTAGACTTAGACTGTCACCCTGCTTAAATGCACAGAGGAGAAAACAGAGACCCAAAGAGATTATAGCCTATCCAAGGTCAGGACAGAAACTCTAAGATCGTGACTTTTGCCTTTATCTCATGGTGTTCTTTTAATGTTATATTTTATGTCTGTATGAATGCATATTGATATAATCACCTTTCAATTAGAGCAGAAAACATATGTATCTGTCCATTGAGAGAGCACACTATTCTGAACTATTTATCTGCTCTTTTAAAGAGTATTTTTGGTCACTTTGTATGATACTTCTGTTTAATATACATCTTTGCATTGTAGTCCTTGACTTAAAGAATTTTGAAAGTGTTCTGAAGTATCTTGGTAATAATAAGGTGAACACTTAAGAGGTATCATGACTATTTCCTAACATTCATTTATAATGAATTGGAAATTAAAATGTTGCTTACTTAGGTTTGTTTTATTGCGAGATTGAAAAGGAGGATAGGAAGGGGTGGATGGTAATGAGCCCTGGGGCCTGTGTTTTGGGCCTAAACAACCTTCCTCAGATGACTTGAAGACTTTAGATTTAAGGTTCTCTTTATAATATTTGGGATTCTCAGGCTGATTATGTCTTGTGTTGGGATCACTTTTTGACATTATTTATATATACGTTTGTTCTTTTTTTTTTTTTTTTTTTGGAGGAGGGAAGGCAGAGCAGTTGGGGTTAAATGACTTGCCCAAGGTCACACAGCTAGTAAGTATGTCAAGTGTCTGAGTCTGGATTTGACCCTCCTGACTCTAGGGCCGGTGCTCTACTCACTGCACCACCTACCTGCCCCTATATATGTGTTCGTTATAGTTTATTTTGATTGCCTGTGATTTTTAGGACTGAATAGTATCAACTTCTACACCTGCTGAATTTTTGTGGGGATCAGTCCCTATGATTTCACAGCCCCTCCATGACCTACCTAGTGCAGTTTCACATGTCGTCACGTGTAACATCATCTGTTGGCCACTGTTATGCTGTTGAGTTTCTCTTGCTTTGGCAATGGCTTGTTCCTGAACTTATATTCTGAGCCTTTGAAGATACATTGCCATCCCTTTTCATCATCCATGACCTGTCACTGGGTTCTCCAGTCTTAGTTAAAAATATATATATATAAAACACTTCTGTTAAATGCTTTGGATTCAATGAAAGGTTTAAAAATAGTCCCTGCCCTCAAGGAATTCACATTCTAATGGGATGAACAACATGTAAACAAGTATGTACAAGATATACCTAGGAAGTAAATGGAAGGCACATCTAGCAGGGGACTTGGAAAAGGACTCCTTCAGAAGATGGGGTTTGAGCTGAAACTTAAAGGAAGCTTCCAGGGAAACGTAGGAAGAGGTAAGGAGGGGACAGTATTCCAGGCATGGGAAATGGAGTGTCCTGTCAGAGAGAAACAAACAGTAGGTAAGTAGACCAATGTGGAAGGAAGGAAGAATAAGACTAGGAAGGTGTAGGAAGATAGGAAGGGGCTGAGGTGCAAAAGTCATTTAAATGCCACAGGGCAGTATTTTATCCTGGCTGACTGATCCTTTGATAGTTCATCATCTGTATTCTTCCTAATCAGATCTCTCCAACACAGCTCTGTCCTGCTCTTTTTCTTTTCTCTGCATGCCTTCCCTCTTCGTGACATCGGGAGCACTTAGGGTTTAATCCATACAGATCACCCCCCCCCCCCACACACACACACATTCATATATTCAGCCCTAATCTCTGCCCTGATTCAGTCTTGCATTGCCAGTGGATGGTTTGCTTAACATGTTTTTTGGTTATCCGGTTGGCATCTTACGCTCATCTTTTCCCCAAATCTCCAGACTTCCTTCTTCTGTGAAATGGGCCTCTACCCCCTCACTCAATCACACGGGTTTGAAAACTCACCGCTACCTACAAGCAGTCACTAAATCTTGTGGAACATAACATTAGTCCTTTCCCCTTCCCCTACATTCTTAGGCACCACCCTTAACGTCCTCACCATTTCTCCTCCTAATTGGTCATGCTGCTTCTAGTCTGTCCCCTTCTCTCATTCCACCCTTCCCACAGGTGCCACAATAATCTTCCTAAAGCAGAGAGATCTTAGTTCATCACTCTTGCTCAAGAACCCTCAGTGGTCCTTTACTTCTTCCAAAATAAAGGGCCAACTCCTAAACCTGGTAGTCAAAAGTTCTCCAGAATCTTATCCCCAAACCACCACTCCAGTCTTATTTCACATTATTGCCTTTCTTGTACTGTATATTCCAGATAGCCTCAAACACTAGATTTTCCTTAAATCCTGTACTTTATCTCCTGCCTCCCAGGCATTTCTACAAACTCTATCCCATCTCCAAGCTTAAAATTAGCTGCCACTCCTGATCCTCCTGTTTATTTATTTTTACTCCTTTGTCAAATTACCTAGTATTTATTCACATATATTTTTATATCTTCCAGGTACTATGTAACTTACTTAAGGTATGATATTGGTGGGGGGTGGTTGTTTCTTGGAGGTTTTGTGGTTGTTTTTTTTTAATGTCTCTGCATCTGAGTGCCTAAGGCAAGTAGCACAGCAGGTCCTTAACAATTGACGAAAGTTAAGTTGTGGAATGATTTTGACATTCAGATCCAGGTTAGGATATAAGAATAGAACTTGGTGGAGAAGCATTTTAATAAACATATAGATCCATTTAAATATAGCATTGGGCTGGCCAGATGTAGCTTATTACCAGGCATCCCCACTTGATAAAAATCTTTCAGGAATGTAGGCTGTAAAAAGAATTTGTTTAAATGAATTTTATTTCCAATTGATTTCCATCTTAAAACATGCAGAACATCCTGCTGTTTTAAAAATATTGCTTCTCTTGTAGATAAATTCAAATTGCTAAAGCTTTTAGGTAGTCATTAAGTTTTTTTTTTTTACTTTACATTTAAAGTTAACCATTTACTTTTTTGTATTTGTATGGTTACTTGTCTCTACAAAAATTCTAATCCAGTGCTTAATTGTAGCACGGAGGTAACCCTGGGTTCTTGAAGACTATGCCAGCGATGAGAAGGCTCTGGCAGTTTCTACCAAGCTCTAAAGGCTATGAGTATGGTCCTAGCAACAGACATTGACTGTTGTCTGTGAACCAGCCTAACTGATTAAGGGAGAGAGAGGCTCATCCCTAGTTGGATGGCCACTAGGTGATGAATTCTTTGGCCATGGCAACCTAGGAAACACAAATAAAAAATGGCCCTCACTTTTGTATAGATTTCTTCTGCTTCCACAGTGACAGTAGCAGAGTAGCAGAAAAGGGGGCCGGATGTTTTAAGAATCACCCAAGTTCTAGACCATCTTGTAAACATTGATTTAACTTTTGCTGCTCTTAATGTGAGCTCTTTGCCCCTAAACCAACAAATTGATATACTACTAAAGGGATCGAACTATATTACTATTGACGTTCTCACTATAAATAAAACCCAATAGGACAAAGAAGTTGCCCTTAAATGAAAAGACAGCTCACAGGTTCTCCTAAGATTGTCAAATAAAATACTTGTAGAAAGCAATGAGAAACCTAATTTCATTGGACACTTGGTCATCCAACTGTGCAATTGTCGTAAGGAATATAACAGAAAACTCACTTTAAAGAGAATCTCAGTGTAAGTACCAATATCTGTTACAAAGAGTGAAGTAATAGAAAAATCATATCATAAATTTGATAGTGACAAATCTTCTTTGGAAAACTAAATCATACATCCCCCCAAAAAGATGATTCTTTTCATATATTTGTGGTTTGTTTATTCAAGTAATTACCAAGGACACACTATTAGGAAATACCAGCACAGCAAAATTGTATATATTCAATCGGAAAGGGTTTTTTTTTGGGGGGGGGGGCGGGGGGATTGGTACTGTAACAGGAAGATGGCATTTCAGCTGATAGCAAAGCAGGACTTAATGTACTAAGTACAAGGTGCTGGTGGTAGCTCCCAGCAACTACATTATAATGTCTGAATGATGGCAGTTTGCTCACTTTAATGTTTGCTTGATCTTAAGAATTTATTGGATTAAAGGAGGCATATTTGTTCTGAATTATAGTCATTTTAAGCAAGCTTTTTCACTTAAAAAATACTTCATGATTGCATTTGTGATACAAACTCTAATAAAAAAAATTTATTTACAAAGTGGCCTGGAGATTCATTCACTTTTTTTAACAGTAAAATTTTTGGTGATATTTGTGGTTTTATCTGACCTTCATTTCTGATTATACAATTCCTCCCACCCCTCACCTCCATTACCCAGCTTAGCCATCTTGGAACCAAAAATGAGAAAAGAAGAGGTGGGTAAAGGGCAGCTCAGCAAAGCTAACCGGGTTTGACAGTGTATACAATATTCTATAAATTGTCATCCCCCCACCTTCAAAAAAAAGAGGAAAGTATGTGAAGTGAGAAATCACTTCATCTCTGAGGCCAGGATTGCTCATGCTGTTGGGGGAGACGGGGCGGGGGTGGGGGTGGGTGGGGGGGGGGAGCTTTTCTATTCACATTTTTGGAGATGTGTTTATTCATTGCTTTCTTGGTTCTGCTTCTTCACTCTACATCTATTCATCTATCTCTTCCGTTTCTCATTCAGTATTTTAATGATTATCCTGTGTCTTACACTGTGACCTGTTTTCTGAGAATGACTGTATGTTTTTCCTTTTATGTATATCGATGCCTTTTTACATCACGATCATTTTCCTCCAGCCCTTTAAGACAAACTGTTACTTTTTGAGATGTGGTAACCTAAGCAGATCTGTTGGAAGATTTTGCACAAAAGTAAGATTATTGGACTAGAAATTTAGTGCTAGAAGGATCCTTACTTTACATTAAAATTTAATTTTAACTGTGATTTGATAAAGTTTTATACCAAATTTTGATAGCACTTTAGAAAATATTAAATGTGGTTTTAAGATTTTAAAGTTCTATTCCATTTGATAATGTAGAAATGAAACAATAAGAAACTTCTAGGGTAGAGTTTTTAAAGCAGATTACAATAGACTAATTTTGTTTCATATTGTTGTTTGGACTTAACAGAGCAGCTATGAAATAAATTTAGATGCTTGAATGACAAGCCATAAGTTTTGCTATTACTTACAAGGCCCTGATAGTTATTTTTGTCACTTTGTTAACAGCTTTATAATGTTGAGTTTAGGTGACATAATATGGCACTACTAGAACCTTAGTCACCCCTAAACAAGTCTACGCCATGGTCATGATGCCAGGCTTTTCATCAGATGCTTTAAGAATAACTGGTGAAGGAACATATCTACATTGTATGAAACACTACACTGTACTAAATGTTACCCTGTGTGTGACAGGCTGTTTACTGTAAGCTGGAACAGTAATGAATCCAACTTTAGGCAGGTTTCAGGTCCTAGCAGAAGGGATAAGAAAATGGGAGGAAATTATCTGACAGTCCATAGAACTGGAAAATTCTCCCCTGTCAGGGAGAGGAGTCTATAACACACTCCTACCTAAACAGGACCTTTCCAGTGTCAGACTTGTTGGAAAGAGAACAATGTATCTGATCTTCAGATCAGCTTTTTAATATGACACAAACCCTTCCATAACAGTGTTCATCCCCTCCAGCTTGAAATCCACTGATTTGTACAGTCATTGATTGGGAAATGTAAGGTCAAAAATATATTTGTCGTTCCTCAGGAAAGAGAAACAGAAATCTGATGAGAAGAGGAATCTAGACAACTACAGGCAGCCGCGTGGCCTACTGAATAGAGTGTTGAGTCTGTCAGGAAGACCTTTGTGCACATAGGGCCCTCAGATGCTTAACTAGGTGTGTGACCCTGGCCAAGTCACTTAACCTCTGCCTCAATTTCCTTGGGTGTTATAAAATGAGGATAATAATAGCAACAACCTCCTGCAGTGTTGTGAGGCTCAAGTGAGACAATATTTGTAAAGTGTTTAGCATATAGTGCCTGAGACACAGTAGGCCTTATTATTAAATACTTATTCTCTCCCCTACTTCCATATAGTAATCAAAAAGGAATGAAGTACAGGGCCTACTAAAAGGTCAGTAGGACCAGAAATATCCTTTCTTTTTCCACAGAACAATTCCAAATTTCTTGTATTTGAATATGAAAGGAAAATGCATTTAGAAATATACTTAACAAATTGAAAGCCTTGTCTTGAATGTTTATTATAAGTTGAATATTTGAATTGCATATAAGATTCCCTTTATTTCTGTGAACGATTGCATAAAACTTATTAAAAAAAAAACACATCAAAATGTGGCTTTTTTCCTCTAGAGGAAAGAGAAGAATGGAGATAGAACACTTCTTATTGTTAGGATAGATAGAGATTAAGGAGAGAACCCATAACCTGTTGCTCTTCATTGCATACTTACATGTAAATTTTTTTTTCATCCCTGAAGATGCACAAATACTCTGTATTTTTGATGAAACAGGAGATTCTGTGACTAAATGCAAAATAAAATGACATTATTACCAATACATGAAGTACATAAGTTACCAAACAGGTGATAATCTCTGCTTTCATAAAACTTTGAAACCACACAACTGTTTTTTCAGAACTGGTCAAGCATACATTATTGGATACCAAAACAAAACACTACAATGAAACAATATATGTGTATAGTCGTTAAAAACAGCCCCCTTGGAGAGAAAGGCACTTAGCATTTGGAGTTTAGGGGATCAGGAATGGCTTCATAAAGAAGTATGCACTTGGGCTGAATCTTTTTTAAAATTTTTTTTAAATTCTAGATTTAAGTTCAGTAAATTAAATTCAAAGTTGGCCTACTTGTGTTTCCTTCAGAAATTCTTTCTGTGCGTTAAAAAAATGCATCAATGACTATTTTCTTTTCCTATCCCCTACCCCCAAAAAGAAAAATGCAATTCCACACATTTGTCAGAGTAGATCCAAGAAGATAAAAATTAAAAGAGAAAAAAATAAGAACTGGGAGCTAATTAAGTACCTATCAATTGG
The DNA here is from genome assembly GCA_028646595.1 of Phalanger gymnotis. NCBI lineage: Eukaryota > Metazoa > Chordata > Mammalia > Diprotodontia > Phalangeridae > Phalanger > Phalanger gymnotis. The sequence continues at coordinate 169,878,529 of CM053623.1, forward strand.
GGAATGACTGAGCAAATCATGGCATGTGTATACAGAGAGAGAGGCCGCATACTTCTTCCCAGTGAGGGAACTGTACCACTTACAGGTCAGCATCTTCTGGGTTTTGAGAAGTTGAATCACTTGCCTAGTTACAAGACTGTCAGTGCCTGAGGTTGTAATATTAATTAAGATGGGACTTTTTTTTTTACACTGTTTTCTCTTTTAGAATGCCAAAGTAATTAAGTGCCTTTGATTAAGTCTTACTAGGTGCAAAGCTTCAGACCCACACCCTTTTGCTGATTAGGTGTGAAGCCATCAGGCTTTAAGAAGGATAGTAAACTCAGAGGTTCTTATTTTGTTTGGGGCTTGAAAACCCAAAACCCAGATGTTGGCTCTCTTTTTTGGTAACTATGTGATATCTTGATCAAACAAAGCCTGTCTGTTGAATTGTGTTATTTGATCTGTTGATATTTCTTGTTTGTAATTTCCGTTTGTATTTGCTCTGAAGTTCAGGGTGCTGATGCTGGCTTTTCCCCTTGGGCTAAGTAAATGATACATGTTTGATTAAAGTGAGATTGTTAACCTCTTAAAGTTGCTTTCCTTAGAAAAGCAGATCAAAGACCGTATGCTGGCAGCTCTTGTTTACTGGTCTTGTTGGGTCTTATACTCTCACAGCGGCTGCTAACAACATTGTTGTTACAGAGCTGGAGTTTGAATTCAGATATTACTGGCTTTAAGGCCATTTTCAGTCCATTATGCCACACTATCTCTAATGTAATGGAATAATTTTATACCATAAGAAATAATAAAAAGACAATTTAAGAGAATCCTTAAAAGACTTGTATGAACTGCTAGAATGAAGTAAGAACCAGGAGAACAATTTATATAATAATGACATTGTTCAACCCCTTCATTTTACAGATGAGAAAAATGAGGCCCTGAGGGGTTAAATGATTTGCCCAGGCTTAGCCAGCAACTTTGTTGAGCAAGAATCTGAACATAGGACCTCTGGAATTGTTATTTTTTCAGCGGATTTTTTTTTTTAAAAAACCTTTAACCAAATCAGCCGGTCTCAAAACATCTCCTAAGACCATTTCAGGGGCTTTGTGAGGTCAGAACTATTTTTATAATAAAACTAAGGTATTTTAATTTCTAATGTGGTAAATATAGGTCAATAACCCACATAAACAAAACCTCTTTAGGAAATCCTCAATAATTTTTGAGTGTAAAGGGGGTTCTGGCACCAAAAAGTTTGAAAACTGCTGGACTAAATTTCTCATTTATGTCAGAAATATTCAGTCCTGTATCATAGGTCTTGAGTTTAAATCCTAGCTTTGCACTTACTTTGACTTTGGGTAGGTAGCCTTATCCTTTTGCTGTACAGTTTGTTCAAATGTGAAATGAGGAATTTGGAATGGATATCTTCTGCTTTACACATATGATTCTATGAGGTGTTTGCATGTTATTGCATGAAATTCTATAGAACACTTTTATTCCCTTGTCCTATAAACATTAAATTTATCTCCATCTATTTGGATCTTTGCTTTATTTCTATAAGTACTGTTGTAGTTTAAATTGTATTTAAGTTCTTAGTAGGTTTCGAGAGTATTTCTCTGTTTCCCTCCTGACATTTATTAGTAATATACAGAAATGCTGATGATTTCTGTGGATTTACTTTGTATCTTGCTATTTTGCTGAAGCTATGCCTTCATTTTCTTAGTAAACCATCGTAATATGTATGTCACTATCATAATGTGTATAACCAGCAAATTAACACTTTCCTTCTCTTGGCCTATAGCTTTTTTAAAAAAAATAATTATAGCTACCATTTATATTACTCTATCAAATTCTAGTGGAGGCATCCCTCATTTTACTCCTAAACTTTTTGAGAAAACTTAATGGTGGGCTATTATTAATAGTGCTAGTTCTTGATTTACATCAGTCCTGCATAACCAGCCATCCAGGGACATGCCACAGGATTTTGGGTGGCCTACAAAAAATGTAGATGATCTCAAGTGTTAGGTTATGCAAGCCTGATTTAGATGGATGATACTGTGTATTTGACATGAATGATGTATTTAGTCAAAGGCTTTTTCCACTGAAAAAAGTAATTATCATTCTAGAGGACCTGAAACATAGTATCTGTATGACCTTAGGCAAATCGCTTAACCCCTCAGGGCCTTATAAAATAAGGGGATTGTAGTAGATGACCAAAAATCTTCCAACTCTATATCTATGATCCATTCTCAGTGAGACTAATGGGCAGGATATGAAAAATTGCTCCAAATTGATAATGAAAGAAATGCTGATAAATAGTAGTGATATACCTGTTCATATCTAACCTAACAAAGATGTTACTAGTGGAGCTCTGAATTGGCATAAATGATTCCTAGAAAAGTTTAGAATTTATGTAAGAATATTCTACTCGAGGTAGGTCATTGAAAGAAAGAAAAGTTCCCCAGGTAGCAGAGCTGTTTGTATTAGCAAAAGGCTAGAAACAAAGTATGTGCAATTTTACTGATTTTCAGTAGCGAATCCCTTGCCAGAGTAGATAATGCTTTGATCACATACTTCTTGGGTTCTCAGAACCCACTCTACATCCCCATTTAGAACTTGAAGCTTCCTAGAGTACACAATTGAAAGAATGAAAGATAAAGCACTTTTTGTGTGCTTAAGCACTGGGAAAAACAAATAGAATGACAAAACAGTCCCTGCTATCCAGGAACTCACGTTAGAATTAGGTTGGCCACATGTTTAAGAGAATTATGCAGTAGGGCAGATCAAAGTGCCCAATAGTCCTAACAGTCCTGTGCTAGACTCACAGGTCAAATCGAAGGCTGGAGGCCTTAGTGTCAGTGCAGATGGTAAGGCCCTGTGGGTCCTTGCAATTTACAGGAAGAATTTTTGGTGCGTGGTTGCTCATCCAAGGGGTGTGATTGGTGGTGCTTCTCTAGCAGAGCAATGGTAGTGGACAGAGATTATGGGGTAGTAGAAGGGAGGCAGTGTGGTACAGGTGGAAAGATCTGGGAGTCCTGGCTCTGCCACTGACTTATCTGTAAGCCAAGTCCCTTCTCTTCTCTAGGCCTGTTTCCTTATCTGTAAACCGAGGTAGGTTGTAGTAGACCTACTTTAGGAGCCCATGGAGAGTATTTCAAGGATGAGTGGCTCGAGGTGCCTTTCACCTCTTCCATTCCGTGACTGATAATCTGCTCATCGAATGCCTGTGAGGTTCCGATGGAGGAAAAAAGATGCATACCATCTTGAAACTCTTAATGGGGTGTACAAAGCCTGCTCTTTGGTCTCTGCAAACCAGAAAAATTCAAAGCCTTTTTAAGCCCTAAAAACATAGCTTCGTAACATTTCCCCCAACTTCAAAACCGGAATTAAACATTCTGTACTTAGTAATAATTATACTCATATATTACCCAATGATTTCCTCACAGTAGCCCTATCAAGTAGGTAATAGAAGTATTTTGGTGGGGAATGAGATTTTCAGACTGTAGTTTCAAAAATGTGTAGGAAACTCCTTGTGCAGAAATTCCCTCTACTAATAAAGATAGGCAATAGGCTATAACTAACTTGTATGGGTTTAGAGACTTGTGGACCCCATATGGAGTCATGATCTACGGTTTAAGAAGCACTGAAGGAGTCGAGAATGGAAAAAAATTAAGAAGCCCTGTCAGGGAGAGGTGTGTGCCTAAAGCAGGACTTGGAATCCAAACCTTCTTGGACTACATTGTGAGGGACAGTGAGGGTTGTGCAGTGAATAGCGCACTGGCCCTGGAGTCAGGAGGACCTGAGTTCAAATCCATCCTCAGACACTTGATACTAGCCGTGTGACCTTGGGCAAGTCACTTAACCTCTATTACCTTGCCTCCCCCACTTCAAAAAAAAACCACATTGTGATTGTCATTGAGTTTGTGTGTAACACATGGCACCTCATCTCGTTCTTAGAGCAAAAGTCAACTGAATTGCAAAAAGACTGTGGCAACACGGTGCTCATAGAAAGTTGTATAAAATAAATCTTAACAATGATAAACAAGAAGTAATAAATGGCTGACCAGGTAGTTGGAAAAATTCAGTTTGAAGGAAACAGAAGAAGATGGCATTGAGGTCACTGGTGGAGTGCTTTTGAAACATACAGGAGACAGACCTGCCCTGGCTTCACTTCCAGGGAACAAGACACCCACTTCAGGATAAGCTCATTTCTAAATTCACCACCTAATTCTGCTAATTCAGGCCTCTGTTACCACCACCTCTGTCAGTCTTCTCTACCCTCTGATTGGAGGGCTGGAGGGTACAGTACCAAACCCCTCCCAATGCCTTTTATACAGGGCAGAAACTGGGCTCAGCTCACTCCATTTTGCATCTGGTTCCCTGCCTGCTTTCAGCTTTGAGGAACAGCTTGCCTCTTTCAAGGTAAACTCATCCCAACTGTGATGCTAACTTGAGCCTTGATTGACTCCACCTCCCTCTTCCTCTTCTTCTTCTCTCCTCTTATTGGAGGAGACCTGGAGGATGGAATACCAAAACCTCCCAATGCCTTTCTTTATAGAGGGCAGAAATGAACTCCCACATCACTGCACTTTTCATCTGCTGCCCTGTTTGCTGTTCTTTAGAACAAGATGCCTGTTGTAGCCCCCACCCCCTTCCTGCCTCCTTTTTGTGTGTGTGTGTGTGTGTGTGTGTGTGTGTGTGTTGTCGCCGTTAGATTGTAAGCTATTTGAGATATTACTTGCCTCTTCTCAGTGGGTGGCAGAGGAGATGGAGGAAGGAGAAAAGCATTTGGAACTCAAATTTAAAAAAATACTTTATTTTCCCCCATTTAAGGCAATTTTTTTAACATTCATTTAAAAAAAATTTTAGTTCTAAGTTTTCTTTTTACATTCCTTACTTCCTCTCTCCCTGAGACAGTAAGCAGTTTGATACACCTTATACATGTTCAGTCATGGAAAACATATTACCATATTAGTCATTTTATGAAAGAAAACACTGACCCAAAAGGAGGAAAAAACATGAAAGAAACAAAGAAAAATTGCATGCCTCAACCCACATTCAGACAATGCTGCGTCCTTGACACATAGTAGCCTCTTAAATGTTTATTGGATTGGATGTTCCCATTCTCAAAGAACAGGGGGCTAGATGGCTCAGCGGATAGCACTGTGCCTGGAGTCAGGAAGACTGGACTTCAGATCCAGATTTGGACCCTTAGTAGCTATGGGAAAGTCACTTAATAACTATTTGCCTTGGTCTACTTGGAGAAGGAAATGCCAAACCCACTCCATTATCTTTGTGAAGAAAACCCTCATGGACAGTATTGGTGTGCTGTGGTCCACAGGGTCATGAAGAGTCAGTCATACACGACTGAACAACACGGTCTCATTGAAAGCAAGGTTGGTAGTGTCCTTAGTGATGGGATAGGCCTTTATTTGAGGAGACTTGAGAATTGAGAACAGCCACTTGTCCTACAGACAAGATAGACTGACTGGTAGAGGGAAACTGAGGAAGAGAAACTGCATCTCTCTAAATTGCTGAAAAGGACTTTGTCATACGTGCACATTTAAACTTGGAAACAACATTTTATTGCCAGTTTAAAATTCTTCCAAATGAAGAGGGTGTTTGGAACCTATTTGTTAAGCACATAAAAATGTAATACCTTCTGATTGGTT
>CM053623.1:169884676-169927644 GCA_028646595.1 Phalanger gymnotis
CTGTTTGTGGGTTGTGAGGTCTGGTGCATGTCACAGCTCAGTAATTCTGCTGCTAGGGCACCCGCCGCTCCACTCCAGGTCTCGTGGTCCGCGGTCTGCTGAACCGCGCCGCACCGCGCCGCCTCGCGCACTGGGCTCTGCTTGGCTCAGCTCCGCTCCCCTGGGCTGGGGGCTGGGAGTTCTGTTCGGGACAGACCTTACTCCGAGACCATCCAGGCTGACCTGGGCTGGAGCCCTGCTTCGCTCTGCCCCTTTGTGGGTTCTGCAGTTCTAGAATTGGTTCAGAGCCATTTTTTCATAGGTTTTTGGAGGGACTTGGTGGGGAAGCTCACGCCAGTTACTGCTTTCCAGTCGCCATCTTGGCTCCGCCCCCCTCCTTTTGGAGTAGGGGCCAGTACCTAAGATGAGTGCTGTGCTATCCTTGCTGCTAAGATATCTGCAGATTTTCTATATTATGGCTAAGCAAGACTCAGTTAACTCCTGAATGACTTGCTATAATCTCATTTTGTTCAGTGATTTAACCTGCCCATTGTACATGAGTTCGGTTCTCACCTCTGGCACCTACTGGTTCTGTGACCCCGAGCAGTCATTTAATCTCAATACCCAAGGTAGCTCTCTGATACAGTGAGTTGCAGAGAAGGTACAGATCTTAACAGAGAGAGGGAATTTCTTGTGAAATCTCAAATTCACCCCGATCACCTTTTTGTTTGTTTGTTTGTTTAGAGGCAATTAGCTAAGGTGGCTATAACGTAGGCCTGGAGTCAGGAAGACCTGAGTCTAGTTTCAGCCTTAGACATTCTCTAGTTGTGTGATGCTGAGTAAATCACTTAATCTGTGCCTCAGTATCACCAACTGCAAAAGTGGGAATAATAATAGCACCCACCTTCTAGAGCTCGTGTGAGGATCAAATAAGATAGTATTTGTAGAAAGTTTAGCATAGGGCCCTGCATGTTGTAGGCACTATATAAATGATAATTGATTCTCTATTGTTTATATCATTATCTTAAGTGTTTATTTTTTTTTTTTTTTTGCCTCTTTCTTTTTCATTCTGCAGTGATTTACTCCATTTTCAGGATTAGCTCTGATTTGTTTTCATCATCCTTTAGGGAACAATGAGCTTCAGTACTGTTTATTCTATCATTCCTCTATTGTTCAGCATTTAATATTTAAAACTATTTGTTACAACAAATAATGCTGCTGTTAATATCTTTATATATATGGATCTTTACTTGTCAGTAACCACATTAGGAAGAAGTGATTCCCAAGGGGATAATGAATTGTGATCAATAAGTCAATGTGTATAAACAACCTAGTAAATTTTTTTACATTATTCCAAATGTGGAGGGCAGGGGTCAGTGGCTAGCTCGTTTTTAAATTGTCATTGATGGTTTTTTCCATCACTTTTATTTTCGAAAATACATCTCTTCCCTCTCTTACAAGGAGTAAGCTATCCATTGTTTTGGAGTCATCACATTTGAGCATTCAGAGGAACTTCAGTGTCCATATATAGTCCAACATACCTGACATCCAGCTTAGGCTTGATAACCTCAAAAGAAAAGAATCCCTCTTTAGGCAATTCATTCTACCTTTGGACAGCTTGAATTGTTCAGAAGTTTTTCGTGATACAGCTCCTAAATTGACCTCTTTGTCATCTCCACATGTTGTTTCTTGTTCTATCTTCTGGAGCAAAACAACAAATCTAATCCCTTCACTGGGTGATAACCTGTCTAATACTTGAAGATTGCTATGAGGTCCCTAAACTTTGTTTTCTCTTGGCTAAAAATCCCCAGTTCCTTCAATTGATTCTCCTATATCCTGGACTTGGGGCCTCTGACTGCCCTGGTTTCCCTCTTCTACTTTGTAGGAATGTCCTTAAACTGTGTTCCCCAGAGCTGAACACAAAACTCCAGAGGAGGCCAAGATCACAACAAATTGCTTTTTGGTCAGCCACATCCCTCTGCTGAGCTCACATTGGGCTTGCATTTCACTGAAACCTCCGGATCTTTTTTCCAGACAGAATGGTCTGACTGAGCCTCTGCATCTTATCCTTGTGAGGTTGATTTTTTTGGTCCCCAAGCACAAGGTTTGATCTTCTATGGAATTTTATCCTTCAGCCTAATCCTCTAACCCAGGGCTGTCCAAAATGCAGGCGGGCCCCTTCAGTGCAATTTATACCACCCTCGGCCTGCCTACAAGCATGGAAATTTACATAAATGCTTCTGCAGAACTCTCACTAAAATGGCAAATCAAAATATATTGTCCGTTGTTTCAATAAAAACCTGTGGTTGGACAGCCCTGCTCTAACCTGTCAAGATCCTTTTGATCCTTACATCCACGCTATGGGCCATTCCTTCTGGTTTTGTCTTTTCTAAAATGATGAGCATATCATCTATGCTTTTATCCCAGTCACTGATGAAAATGATAATGCCACGAGCTGAACACAGTTCCCTGCTGTACTCCAAATACTCTCTCTTGTGCTTTTCCTGTCTGATTTTTTTGGATTTCCTAACATGAGTATACTTTCTTGATACAGTATTACTCGTACCCCTTTGGCTTTTGGTTTGCTTTTTTTTTTTAATAAGATCTACCATCCAGACCCTTTTTCATTTCTTGGTAGCTAGGTGGCACAGTGGATAGAATGTCTGGCCTGGAGTTGTGAAGACTCATCTTCCTGAGTTCACATATGTCCTCAGATACTACCTATGTGACCCTGGGCAAGTCACTTATCCCTTTTTGCCTCAGTTTCCTCATCAGTAAAATGAGCTGGAGAAAGAAATGGCAAACCACTCCAGTTTCTTTGCCAAGAAAACCCCAAAGGGGTTCATAAAGACTCAGGCATGAATAAAACAACTGAACAACAACAAAGTGAAGGTAATATCAGCACCCACTTGCCAGGGTCATTGTAAGGATAAAATGAAATAATAATTGTAAAGCACAGTGCCTGGCACATAGTACATGCTGTGTAAATGTTAGCTATTATTATAGTGTCTATCTCTGAGATACAGACATTCTTTTCCTTCATCTTTTTTAGTTTAAATCCATTTTTATTAGATATGCAGGAGGCTTGGCATGTGTGTATGCATATACAGAAATACACACGTGAGATATATTGGATATGTATATATTTTTTCTTTATCAGCCTTTGTTAGTTATGCTCCATCTTTGAATGGACTTCCTTTTTATTGCAAGTTGTGATCCCAGAAATCCAAGTCCCACTCTTAGGTGCCCTTTTCTTGTTTTCTTTCAGAAATGTCACTTGTGCCTGCATGAATCACCTGTCCTCTGTTTTGGTAGCTCTTGGGAGGGCCTCAGATCACATCCATGCCTTGCTGCCCCTTACTTTTCAAGGAATCTCCAACTACAGACTACTTTTCTCCTGCCCTATTCTAACTCCTCTCTCACATGCTCTTCTCTGTACCTCTACCTTCTCTGGAGGATAAGTACTTTCTCCTCTGTATGGCACTCTTATATTCTCTGCCCCTCTAATAAAGGTCAGAGAATATAATAATATAATATAATAAGGGTCAGTTTCTACCTATCTCCTTTTCTTCTCTATCCAAACCTAATTTCAGTATTATTTCATTCTCCCTTAACAATCTTGAATATGGACTGGCATTCTTTGGTTCTTTGTTCCTCTCTCCTCTTTACCTTCTTGCTGAGGGAGATCAGCCTATGATAATGTCACTCAGTGATAAGTCATTTGACCGTTGCCTCCTCCATTCCTATTTTTTGCCTTAAAAAAAAAAAAGCACATAGTAGGTGTTTAATAAGTGTTTGTTGACTTGTAGAGTGATCTACATTTATATTTTTTACGCAATTTCTCTACCTTCCATGACAGTTGAGATTGTCAACCTTGTTTCTTTGAACTACTTTTAGGGTTTAGCTCTCAGTGCAAAGCACCTGGTTAAGAAAAATAGCCATTTTTTACCTTAAAAATAACAACCTCACTCAAATTCCTTTCCTTCGTGTTAACAAAGCCACAGCTACACTTGGCTCCCCTTCAACATTTCACCAAACCCTCCTGTTTCACATTTTGCGGATTTGCCACCAATCCACTGTATCCACTTGCTAATTTAATCCACTTTCTAATTGTTCCATTTACCTTTCCATGTTTACTTTGTCCTGTCAGCTGCTCTGCAGTGTACCTTTTTAAGATTCTGCTCCTTACTCTGCCTTATCCTCCTTAATCCTTTTACAATCTTCCTCGTTGCCCTTGATCCTGCTTCATTTTCAGTCAGGAAGCACAAAACCTGGAGTTTTACAAATTTTACAAATTTTCTTTAATTTCTGCTAAATTTTGCCAAATATCCCCTTCCCCATTTCAACCTCTGACTTACTTCACTTGTCTAAAGCCTTCCAAATGATATATACAATTTTGTTCTCTTTTGGCTCAAGTCTTCCCTTCTCACATGACTTTCTCCCACAGAAACCAGAAACAGATTTTGTTATAAAGAATAAAAAGAAGTTGGCAAATTTATCAACCAGTAACCAGGTGTGATGTTATATGCAGTATTTCATACTCTCCTTCTTCACAGAAGGGGTGGAGGTGTCAGGTACATTTTCACAACTCTTGTCCTGGGCCAAACTTTGGTCACCATAGCTGTCATCTAGTTTCCTTTTTCAAATTTTTTTTTTTTACGTGTGGTGTTACTTCCCTCAGACTCAGTTCATGTCTTTGCTTCTCTGAATTCTTCACAGCTGTTGTTTCTTGTGGCACATTCACATAAAACAGTTTATTTGGCCATTCCCCCAAACAATGTAAACATACTTTTATTTCCAGTTCTTTTCTAGCACAGAAAAAGTTACTATGAATATTTTGGTAGATGTAGCACCTTTTCTGTCTTTGGCTTCGGTAAGAGTTTGTAACTAGCAGTGGTATTGTTGGTTGAAAGGAAGTAATGGGGCCAAATTGATTTTTTTTTAAATATTCATTGAACAAAGTCATAGCTCCACCCACAATTAATCAGCCTGCCTGTCTTCCTGAGACCCAACAGTAAGGGATGAAGGGGTGGGAAGAGTGCTTTCTACCTTTTCTCATCCTTTTTCAGAACTTAAACTTTCCTATTTTTTTCCTAATATGATGAATGTGAGCTTGTGCCTGATGCTTATCTTTTCATCTCTGTAATTTAGTGACTGAAGGTTTTTTTGTTTGTTTTGTTTTGTTTGGTCATTGATACTTTAATTTCTTTTGAAAACTGTTTTCAGTTTTTTGGCTCTCATTCTAAGTTTGTCAGTTCCCTATTTTAAATATCTGGGTGTTAACCTATCAATAAACACAGGACTTAAGTAAAACTACAAAATTTATATAAAACATTTTACATAAATAAAACAAATGGAGAAGTATTTAATGTTTATAGTGAAAGTGACTACTACAAGTCAATAATAATTTTTTTAAATGATCTGGGTTTTTTTTTTAATTGAAAGAGTTAAGCCGAAACATTGTAGGTAAGCAAGACCAAGAAATCATTTCTGGCAGCTAATAATATTCATGTTCCATAAACTTAAGATGGTAAAATTAGCCAATTACCAACAATTTATTAAATCACTATCATGTTCCAGACCTATATTGTTTTTGAGAAAAACTACTAATTTCAAGATGGTCTTATTAAAAACCAGATTAAGACCAGGGTCATATACCAAAATAAATTCTACATGGAAGTCGTGGTATAAAAAGGAAAAGAAAAGGAAATGGATATTTGTATCTTTTATAGCTGTGGATATGAGGAAAATTCAAAGCAGCAAAAGAAGAAACTGAGACAAAATGGACAACTCAGTATTAGGAAGATATTCCACTTATGTAATCAATACAACTAGAGTCTGAAGAAAATATATGGATTGTGAAAAACAAAAACAAAACTTTGCATTAAATGTCTTTAAAAACATCTGACATCTAAATCAAAGTAATAATCTTACAGTTGAAAAGGAATATTTGGGGATAAATTGTTTACTTATTAATAGGGCACAAAAAACAAATGTGTTTTCAGAACCCTCATGCCTTTGAGGGTCAGAGAGAGATTTAAAATTGACGGAGGCTAAGTCACTATAAAATCGGAGTACACCTGCCAAAACAAACCCAGGAACTATATAAACAAAATTATTTTTAAAAAACTTTTTATACAAATAAACTCAGACTTAAATAATTGTAGAAATATCAATTGTTCATAGGTGATTAGAGCCAATATAATAAAAATGACAATTCTGCCTAAACTAATTTATATACTCAATTCCATCTCAATTAAATTACCCCCCCCAAAAAAAAAATTTACTGAATTAGAAAACAAAATTCATTTGGAAGAACAAAAATTTAAGAATATCAAAGGAAATAATGGAAAAAGAAACTGTAATGGAGAGAGGTTTAGTTGTACCAGATCTTAAACTATAGTATAAAGCAGTAATTCTTAAAACTATCTGGTACTGGGTAAGAATGCAGATCAGTAAAACAGAGTAGATATAAAGTTTACACCAGCAAATGTAAAGACTTAAAATTTTGGGATAAGAATTTATTATTTGCTAAACAATTGTTGGGAAAACTGAAAAGAGCATTGTGACAGAAATTACCATTTGCCAGGATAAGGTCAAAATGGATATTATGACCCAGATATAAAGAGCGATTACAAGAAAATTTGAAGAGCATGGAACATGTTACTTATCAACCTTATAGATATTGAACAATTTATAAATAAACAAGAGCTAGAGAGCAGAGTGAGGTAAAATATATATAAAATGGGTAATTTCGATTATATTAAATTAAAAAGTTTTTAAACAAATAAAACATGTAGCCAATATCAGAAGGAAAGCAAAATATTGAGCATAAAAATTTATAGACAGTTTCTTCAGATAAAGTTCTTATATCTCAAATATATAAAGAACTTTGTCAAATATATAAGAATATGAGTCATTCCTCAATTGATAAATGGTCAAAGGATAGGAATAGACAGTTTTTGGATGAAGAAATCAAGGCTATATAAAGTCTTATGAAAAAATGTTCTAAACCAGAATTGATTAGAGAAATGGAAATTAAAACAACCTTGAGATAACATTCAACACCTACCATATTTGCTAAAATGTTGGAAAGGGAAAGGGACACATGTTGGAGGGAATGTAGAAAAATTTTGACACAAATTCACAGTTGGTATAATTGTGAACTAACATTTTAGAGAGCAGTCTGGAATATTGCCCAGAATTATTACATTGCCTACATGCCCTCTGACCTAGCAATACCACTACTAGGTCTCTTTCCAAAAATGATTAGGGAAAAAGCAAAAAAACGCTATATATTCTAAAGTATTTATAGCAGTCTTCTTTGTGGTGACAAAGAACCAGAAGTTGTGGGGATGCCTATCAATTGAAGAGTGCCTGAACAAGTTGTGATATATGATTGTGCCAGAATACTACTGTGCTATTAAAAAAAAAAATGAGGTCAATGATCTTAGGGAGAAACACGGATAGACTCGCATGAAATCGTGTAGGTTGAAATGAGCAGAATTAATATAATGTTGTATACTGTAACATTGTTGTTACATTGTTGTATATACATACATTGTTGTATACAGCAATATTATTTTAAGAACAACTTTGAACATCTAAGTCATTTTGACTATTATAAATACCCAAATTTAACTACAAAGGACCTATGAAGGAAGATGCTGTCTGTATTGAGAGAATGAACTGATAAATAAAAGTATGTATAGAATGATTTTATACACGTACACAAACTTTTGTCTAATGGTAGCCGTCTCTAGGGTACGGGGGGAGGGAAAGAGGAAAAAAAGAAATTTACATGATAACGTTATTATATTTAAATGGAATGGAATAGCAAGTTGTACCTAATAGACTAGCAGTTTCATGTGCAATTGTCTTTAAAAATGATATGTTATGGAAATGCTTGTTTTATTCCATAAATTAAAATGTAAAAAGTTAAAACTATAAACAATTTTTAACAATAAAAAAGTAAAACGAAATTACAGAAGGGCTCTGGGTAGTTTTTCTTTTAATGGCCTTAGGAGTAGATTGGAGGGACAGCAGATTAAACTGAGAGGAAAGGAGGAGGAGGTAAATCACCGTTACATAATAGAGAGTGATCAGATTGAGTTGTCATGAAAAGAAGATGTGGGGAGGAATGGGTAGTCATGAACTTCACTTTCATCTGAATCAGATAATAGGAAAATTGAAAACAACTAGTGCACGCGTGTGCATGCACACAGATCTCTGGTTTAGAAATACATGAAACTCAAAGGACAGGATATGGGAAAAGGAGGGAAGAGTACAGGGAGGATTAAAAGGGAAGGAAGACAGTGTAAGAACCTGGCATTAGGAGAGAGGTAAGAAGAGAAGACCTACAACTGGGAGGAAGCAAACTTTCATTTAGGAGATCACAGGTTTCAGGCAAACTCCCTCACCTATCACCTGCCTATTTGTAAAGAGGGAGGTGGGAGCAGAGAGGAAGGAAATATAGTTAACTGTCATAACTGGATGTGAATGGGATGGACTCATCTATAAAATGGAAGAGGAGAGCAAAAAGGATTAGAAAGTATAATCTGGCAATGTGCTGACTACAAGTATCACACTTTAAACACAGATTTACATACTTTAAAAAAGGAAGATTAGAAATAATGATTTCAGATTAAGATTACAGTTAGAATGCATATAGGGAAAATTACATTATTATCAGTATTATAATAACCTAATACTCAATATACCAATACTGTAAATACTTAAAGAAAAAGTTAAACTAACCTAACTATATATTATAGTGAAGAAATTGTTAGGAGTCTTACCTAGAAATCCAATGAAAAGATAAGCATGGGAAATTGAGAACAATTAGAGATGATAGATCCCTGGTGATTACTTAGAAGGAACATCTTAGTTGTACATGTTTTATTTTAAAAATTGACCTATTAGGGCATGAAAACCTTCCCCCAAAATGTAGAAAAGCAGAAATACTGATCACAGTGCAATAAAATTATATTTCATTAAAAGATTCTAGTTCTGATGTCAACTCTCAGAATCAGATCCTACCTGTATCTTTGCAGTTCCAAGCCACTGAATTTTCAGGGCTCATCACAGAGTGTTAGGGATTTTAGAGACCATAGAGACCTCTGCTGACCAGATCTGATCCCTTGGGTCTACTGGTTGCATGCTGTTCCCCGGGAGCTTCTCAGGGGAGCACTTTGCTATTGCTGTCTCTAGACTTTGAGTCATATAGGCTACATGTGTTATGTTGACTGCTTTGGTTGAATTACCCACTTCTTGCTGTTGTGTATGCATGTGTGTAGTTCTGGGGTGGAAGAAGTCACTTTCTGTAGTTTCTTAGTCAGTTTCTTAATCATTCAGTCTAGTGCAAATTTCAGAGTTTTACTAGAGTTGTAGAAGAGCTGGGAATGCTGCCTTTAGCTCAGACATCTGACTTGGTAGGTAGTCTTTCAGTCTTTCATCTTGCTGGAAAGATTTTGGTTGGTAAACTCCTGCTGCAGAAAGCAATGTGAGAGCTCATGTCTGCCCCTCAGCCAAGACTCTTTGGATGCTCAAACTCTTGGGAAGGGTATAGTATGCCAAGGTGCTCTGGACTCCCTCCAGTAGGGGAAGGAAATGGGATTCTGGGAGGGGAAAAGAGAAAGGAGGCATTGGTAGGTAGATTGGGGGCAAAGAGGGAACATTCCGGTGGAATTGGGGCAAGAATTGGACTGGAACAAATCTTGATGGGCTCATTTAGATCACATAATAAGTATATGTTTTCCCACAAATATTAGGTATGTTAAAGTTGTGTAAGAAAATTTCACGTCACTGCATTTTCTGATAGCCACATTAAGCCTATGTATCAGAGATCTGTGCATCCCAAGAACTATTTTTTATAAATTTCACACTTTCATGATAATGTACAGATGCAGTAATTATTTTTTCTAATGACAGATTCTGTTTTCTATTATTCTGTTGTGGTCTAGTTAAAATAATGGCTTCTGTTTTTATTTTGAAATATGGGTGTTCTTATGTATTTTAGAGCTTTGTGAAAGCATTTTGTAAATTGTAAAGCAGTGATGTAAAAATCAAATAGAAAGAATCTCTGCCGACCACATATTGACCTAGGAAACCACAATTTAACATTGTTGTGTTGCTTTTTTTTTTCTTTTCTTTTTCAGTTAAACATTTCCCAGTTACAGTTTAATCTGATTCTAGGGACAGCGAGGGGCAAAGTGAATAGATCCCCAGCCTTTGAGTCAGGAAGATCTGAGTTCAAATCCAGCCTCACACACTTAAGTAAATACCTGTGTGACCTCTGGGTAGGTCACTTAATCTCTGTTTACCTCAATTTCTTCAACTGTAAACAGGGATTAGAGCAGCTACTTGCTAAGGTTGTTGTGAGGATAAAATGAGAGAATATTTGTAAGGTGCTTAGCAATAGGCCATGCCCCCCCCCCCCCCCCCCAAGGAATTTACATTCTTCTAGAGGGAATGAGTCAGGCCCCACCTGACCTAAGTATGTTTAGTGCTTTAGATCTGGGATTTCCCATGAACAGTTAGCAAAAGCAAGTTTACTTAGCCACAGCATGAAAAAGATACTTAACCAAGTACCCTTTGTATCTATGGTTGAGGTAGGTTGTTTGTGCATGTGTGTGCATGGGCGTGGGCGGGTGGCTCTATTCTATGTGCCATCTTGACCAAATAAATTCTTTACAATTCAACTAGGTTGGAATTAACAATCTTGTTCTTAGATTTTTCTTCCTTTTCTTCACTTTTTTTTTGTGAAAGTAAATATTAATGCAAACTGTACAGAAGAAATTTTTTGGATGGATTTTCAAAAAGATAAGAATTTTACCTTGCAGATTGGCAAAGATATAAAAAATAACATTGGTCAATGTTGGAGGGGTTGTGGGATGATAGGGATGCTAATAAATTGAAATGGGAAATGGTGCAACCATTCTGGAAAACAATTTGGGATTAAGCAAAAAAGTGACTGAAGTATCCATATCCATCTTCCTGAGTTCAAATGTGTCTTCAGATACTTGTTTCAACAATCTAGCTAGCAGCTGTTGTGGGGGTGAAAGACCAACACAAGCCCAACAACAACAAGCCCACTGCAAAAGCACAGGTTCTTTTGATCTGCTTTAGTAAGGAAAGAAACGTTAAGGGGTTGACAAGCTTACTTTAATTCAGCATACAAATATTCACTTAGTTCAGAGGAAAAGACCAGCACCCTGAACTTCAGAGCAAAATACAAAGTACAAATATCGACGGACAGACCTTGTCTGATTCAAATCCCAATACATAGTTACCAGAGTTTAATAAAGTCTCTGCATCCAGGTTACAAGCTGGAGGGCTCTTAGCTACAGCTGCCCAGAGTCTCCCACATTAGCACCACCGAGAGTGAGAGCCCTGCCCAAATGGCTCTGTCTTCTCTTCTTAAAGCATTTCAGACGTCATCAAAGGTCATCTGAATGACCAGAACTTAGGCTCTCGTGATTGGCTCTGGTTTTAGCCCCTCCCTTTAGGACCCTGGTAGCTTCCCATCCACATAGGTTAGGTTAACACCTAATAGGGGTTAGAGCCTGGGGCTTAGCACTTAGTGAGACGCAATGAAATACACTGAATTAATCAAAGGAAACAAAAGCCAAACTCTTCAAGGCACTTGGTTGAACTAAGTGCTAAGAGCCCTTTTGCTTACCAACACAACACTTAGGAGCTGTGTGACCCTGAGCAAGTCACTTCACCCTGTTTGCCTTAGTGTCCTCCTCTGTAAAATGAGCTGGGAGAAGGAAATAGCAAACCACTCAAGTATCATTGTCAAGAAAACTCCAAATGGGATCACAAAGAGAGTCACACATGACTAAAAGGACTCAACAACAACAAACACCCAGAGGAAACCCATCAATAAGAATTTCCCCATATATACCAAAATATTAATACCAGCACTTTCTGAGATAGCTAAAGCGATAGCACAGAATTGGAAACAAAGGAGTTGTCAGTCAATTGGAAGGAATGCTAAACAAATGGTGGTACAGGCATGTAATGGAAGAAATTATATTATGTAAGAAATTATATTATGTGATGAGTAGAGGGAAGCTTGGAAAGATCTACATGAACTAATGCAGAATGAAGTAAGCAGAATCAAGAAAAGAATATTTGTAATGACTACAATAATGTAAATGGAAAAACCACACACCAAAAAATCAAATGTAACAAAATTTATAAATGTAACAAAAATTATAAAGATCAAGCATACTTGAATAAAGATACATAAGAAAACACTCCTTCATGGAGGTGGGAGGTCCACAGGTGTTATACATTGTATATGTTTTCAAACTTTTTAATGTCCATTCTTTGTGCTAATTTTTTTCTTCCTCTTTAAAAGAATAATAACCATTATATAGGATTGCTTACTGAGAGGGGGAGAGATATCGGAGATAAGAAATACCGGGACATCAATTAGCTTTTTTTTTCTTTTAAAGAAAGGGATAGGAATTTATGAAGGTTTAAGAACCCAAGACTTACCACACCTATCCTCACATACATTGTAAACATTCTGTAAATATTTTGGCAAATCAGCGAAAATGGAAACAAACAGCTGATGAAGTTTCCTGGAGCACTGTAAGGTTTTTAGTGATTTACCCATGGAAGCACTGCCAGTAGGTGTCAGAGAGAGAACATAAATCTGATCTTTTTGAATTTATAAGGCTATCTCTCTCCACTACTCCATCCTGCCTTTCTCTTGATGGGTGGAAGAAGTTCCCACAATAGGGTTTACTAAACCAGTAAAATCACAGAGTTGGACCCATAATAATAACTGTTAACATCAGCAGCAGCATAATCATCATGGGGAATAAGACAGAATAAGCAATTATAGCAGAAATTGGATTGGGAATGATCCTTCTGGGTAATTATTAGCATTTCTATTTAGCACTGTCAGGTGGGTCAGCAATAGGATGTAGAGAGTAGATTTATTGTAATTCATACTTTTAAAATATTCAAAGAATTTTTTTTACGTGATCATACATAGTCCTAGAAAAATAGTAGTGAAAAATTCTGTGCCATGTACATGCCATGCTCCCTAAAGTTTCAGTTTTAGGCATTTTGCTGTATTTCCCAGTTGAGCTAAATCGTAGGAAACTACATAATTAAGAGAGGTAATATTTTAAAAAGTAACTAAGGTTCAATGGGGGTGAGAGGACCTTTGAGAATTTTAATTTTGTTAGATCACCCAGAGGTATTCTTGGATACCCCTTTATCATTTGGAGCACAGGGGAGGTACTACAGTCAATAGGGTGATATAATCAATAAGCAACTTATTAAGCATCTACTCTTTGCCAAGCTTCTTTACTGTTTCCAAGAGTCTTCAGAATTACTGTTAAAATTAATTCCAGAAGATCAATGAAGAAACATGTTCTACTGACCTCCTAAAAGAAAAGTAAACGGACGTATTTTTGGTCACTACCAATGTTAGAATTTGTTTTGCTTAGCTATGTATGTTACAATGATTTCTCCAATGCAGAGGAATTGGGTAATGATAGAGTTGCCTCAAAAAAGGGTAGATAAAAGATCACTGAATTATTCTTCAAATGTACAGAGGAAACTTCGAGGAAGGCCTAAATAAAGCCCTGATAAGCAGAACAGCTTTGATATTTACATGTTTAATGTATTATACTTAATAGGAATAACAAGTTGTACATAATAGATTCACAGTTTCGTGCAGAATACTGTTTTCTATTCTCTTTCGCATATTGAAGTGCTTTGGTATTCAGTTTAGGATTATTTCCTGTTTAGTTGTCTTCTCTTCTCTGGAATGATTTCTGCCCAGTTCCTTCCTAAATCCCATTGATTTCTTCAAGAAAACTTGTTGACCAAGATGGCAGATTAAGATCAGCCAACCAATTGGACTCTTTGAACATTTTCCTCCAAACAACTTTAAAATAAACACCTCAAAACAAATTTTGGAGTGGAGTGGTAAGACATTTTCCCGATCTAAGAAAACTTAAGAAGTTAGCAGGAGAAGTTTGTGGCTCTAGGGTGGAGGTCTGTCTGGAACCCACACTGGTGGCCACTACTAGAGGTCAGACAACTGGCCAGAAAGAAATTACAGGGGACCCTTTGCTGGTATCAGGTACAGCTGGCACTGATTGGCAACTCTATTGCCCATACACAGTTCTTAGCCTCAGTTACAGGACAGAAAGGAGTGCTGATGGTCAGTTACAGGGGAGCAGGGGCTAACCTCTTAAGTCTGAAGCTTAGCAGAGTGTGTTACCACCTCTAGCCGAGCAGAGCCCAACTTTAACATAAAATTCAAAGTCAAGAAATAGGCTGGAAAAATGAACAAAAAACAACAAAGAAAGAATTTGACCATAAAAAACTACTAGAGGGGCAGGGATGATATAGACATAAACTTAGAAGACAATAGCTCCCCAAAACACCTCAGTGAAAAAAACTAATTGGACCCAAACCCAACAAGCATTCCTGGAAGAGTTAAAGAGATTATGGATAAATTAGAGGAGGGGGAAAATGAGAGTGATGCAAGAAAATTATGAAAAAAGAATCAGCCTGGTTAAAAAAAAAAAAGACATGAAAAAATGCTGAAGAAAATACCTTAAAACCAGTATTGGCCAAATGGTGAAAGACACAAGAAAATCTACTGAACAGAAGAACTCCTTAAAAAGCAAAATTGGCCAAATGGAAGAAAGACATACAAAATCTCACTGAAAAAAAAAATTCCTTGAAAATTAGAATTGGCTAAGTCAAAGCTAATGAATCCGCGGGACATCAAGAAAAAGTCAAAAGCATGAAAAAAAAAACCCAGAAGAAAACGTGAAATGTCCCATTGGAAAAACAAACAAATGACTTAGAAAATAGATCAAACCTGATTAAAGAACCTACACATCTATTTCAAGAATTATCAAGGAAAACTACCCTGATATTTTGTATCAGAGTATAAAATAGAAATGGAAAGAATCCACTGATCACTTTTTGAAAGACCCCCAACTTCCAGGAATATTATAGCCAAATTTCAGAGCTCTCAATTCAAAGAGAAAATACTTGAAGCAGCCAAAAAAAAAAAAAAATTCAATATCATGGAGCCATAGTCAGGATTATCCAAGATTTAGCGGCATCTGTGTTAAAGGAGCAGAGGTCTTTGAATATGAGGTTCTGTAAGGCATAAGAACTAGGATTACAACTAAGAATAACCTACCCAGCAAAACTTATTATAATCCTCTAGGAGGGGATATGGATATTTAAAGAAATAGAAGTTTTCCAACATTCCTCATAAATCAACCAGAACTGAATAGAAAATTTGACATTCAGACAGAAGACTGAAGAGAAGCATAAAAATGTAAACATGAAAGAGTAATCATGAAGACCTCAATAAAGTTAAACTGTTTATATTCCTATATGGGAAGATGATACACCTGTAACTCAAAAGAACTTTTTCATTATTAGGGCAGTTAAAAGTAATTTATAATAGAGGGCATGGGTATGTGACTAAATTATGTTGGAATGATCTCCAAAAAGCGAAGGGGTCAGAAAGAGAGACATACTGGGAGAAGGGGGGATGAAGAGGTAGAATGGGAAAAATTTTCTCAAATAAAAGGTGCACAAGGAAGAGAGAGCATTTTCAATGGAGAGGAAAATGGTGGAAGGGAATGAACCTTGCTGTGACTGGAATTAGCCCAAAGAGGGAAGAACATAAAGATGCATTCATTTGGGCGCAGAAACCTATTTTACCCTAAGGAAGTAGGAGGGGAAGGAAGGGTTGACAGAAGAGATAGTGGTGGTCAGAAGCTAAGTAGCCTTTTGAAGAGGGAGAGGATAAAAACAGAGAAAGAAACAGAAGAAAGTGAAGTAGAGGGAAATAAACAACAAAGACAACTGTGAATGTGATTGGAATGAGCTCACATATAAAACAGAAGTAGATAGCAGAATGAATTGGGAACCAGAATCCAACAATATATTGTTTATAAGAGAAAAATAAAGACAAACGGACACCCACTCACCCATAAAAGGCTGGAGCAAAATCTATGCTTCAGCTGAAGTCAGAAAGGAGTGATAGCAATCATTATCTCAGGCAAAGCAAAAGCAAAAATAGACCTAATTAAAAGAGGTAATGGGGAAATTACATAATGCTGATGGCACCATAGACAATGAAATAATATTTAAAAATTTTTACAGCAAGTTTTCTCTCTTAAAGGTATCATTTCTCGAATATGCTGAATGAAATTTATAAAAAAAAATTTATAAAAGTTTGTAAAAATAAGGGCCATTCCCCAGTTGATAAATAGTCAAAGGATATAAACAGACAGTTTTCAGAAGAAATCAAAGCTATCTATAGTCATGAAAAAATGCTCTAAATCACTATTGATTAGAGAAATGTAAATTAAAAGAACTCCAAGGTATCACCTCACACATAACCAGAAATGACATGCTGGAGGGGATGAGAGAAACATAGGTACGCTAATGAATTGTTGCTGGGATAGTGAACTGGTCAAACCATTCTGGAGAACAATATGAAACTATGTCCGAAGGGCTAGAAAACTCCATGTACTCTGTATGCACTGACATGGCAGTAATGTCACCACTAGGCCTGTATCTCAGAGGGATGAAATAAAAGGGAAAAGGACCTACATGTATAAAAATCTTTATGGAAACTTTTTTGTGATAGTGAAGAATTAGAAATTGAGGGGATGCTTATCAGTTGGGGAGAGGTTGAGCAAGTTGTGGTAAGAAATGACCCAGGCTAGGGGTCAGGGATCATTGTGCATATCGACTGCAGTATTGTAATGATCACCTATGAAAGATTTGGCTGCTCTGATCAGTACAGCGATCCAAGGAAATTCCAAAGAACTTGTGATGAAAAAGAATACTGAGAAACTCAGAGTGCAAATTGAAGTACAATTTTCTCACTTTATTTTTTGAAATATGATCAATATGGAAATATGTTGTATATGATATAACCTGTATAAGATTGTATTGCTTGCCTCTTTAGTGTGTGTAGGAGAGAGGGAGAGAATTTGGAACTCAATTTAAAAAGAGAAAAACTAAATAAATAATGAATTAGAATGTTTAAAAGAAAATCTGTTTTCACCAATTAAGTTATCCAGGTCTCCTTGGACTATTCCATCATCATTTTCCCCTTTCTGTGAATATTTACAGTCTTTAGCAAAATATATTGACAGTATACAAATAGTCTCCCAACACCATGTATTCCAGCATTTAATTATCCTCCCCAGTTAAAAGATTTTACAACTGGAATTGGCCTTAGATCATTGTTCTTTGAACACTGAGTTGTTTATACAAGTTCCTTTGGTAGACTAGTCTCTAGATAGTAAACATTTGATAAGCACCAACTATTAGGCATTGTGCTGAGCGTTGTAGATACCAAAAAAAAAAAGGCAAGTTACAGGCCCTGTCCTCAAGGAGCTCACAGTCTTAATGAGGTAGGTAACATACGTGCAAACCAAATATGTACAGACAAGCTCTATACAGGATTAACAGAAAGGATCAAAAGAGGAAAGACACTAGAACTAAGAGGGATTGATGAAAGGCTTCCTCTCGAAGGTAGGATTTTAGGTGGGGTTTCAGGGAAGCCAAGAGCCACAGATAAGATGAACTGCAATCCAGGTATGTGGGACAGCCAGAGTAGAGAGATGAGTAACTCTTGGGGGAATAGCAAGGAGGAGGCCAATGTCATTGGTAGAAAAGTAGTGTGCATGTGGGAAGACTAGAAAGGTGGGAGTGAGGCTAGATTATGAAAGCCCTTAAATGGCAAGAGGATTTTATAGCCTTGAGGTGATAGGGAACTTACTGAGTAGGAAGGTGATATGGTCAAACCTGCAGTTTAGGAAAAATAACTTTGGTGACTGAATGGAGGCTGGATTGGAGTGGGGAGAGACTTGAGGCAGCAGACTTACTAGTGTGATAGTCTAGGGGTGAGGAAAGGAGGGCCTTCACCAGGGTGGTAGCCATATTATAATGGCTGTCTTATACTTAACTATCTTCCCCCATCCTCAGCTTACCATTTAATAAGTATGCAATAAATATTTGTAGACATATTGATTACAGATTTTTTAAAAACAACTTTCAGTGAAACCTTCTTGAACAGAGTTCTTTCATTTTAAATCACTGAATAACCAACGTTTTTCAGTTTGCTATGCTTTACAATATTTAGCAGTGGTGTTTGATAGGAGTCACACAATTTCATTTAAATTGATATGGCTTCCATCAGTAGATACTTCCTTTCCAAGCATTGAAGTAGTTCATTCTGAGGACATTGTGGGGGAATAAGTGAAGGTGAAACCAAGCAGAAAGACAGACTCACCCACCATTGCGGCACTAACCTTTGGGGAACTGGAACTCTGGGATAAATAGTGTCAACTCGAAGTGTTGAATAGTTTGGGTTTCTTAAAATTAAACCCACTAAAGCTGATTTATACTCTACTAATTAGAGTTACCTTTGGGACACAAATTATACCAGCTTAAAAATTACCATCACCCCCAAAGCTAGAGGTGCTTATGGAAGGCCATAGTACCTTTTCCTACCTGTACTTTAAACCTTATTCTCTGTTCATTCTTACTTAGCACTTGGCCAACAAAAGAAAAATCATAGATAGTGTACACATCTCTCTGAGGCCAAAAAAAAATGCAGACCTAACATGATATTCACATTTTTGCATGTTTTATATGGTAAATATTTAGTTCCTAAGTGTTAGAAACATATGTACATTGTCTAGGAATAAACAATATTCGTTGGGAAGCCAGGAACAGGTTAGTTTATTTTACATTTTACATTCTGTCTGAATAAATGGGTACATCCCCTGAACAGAATACAGTTGAAAGTACAGAGGACTCTGATGGACGCCAATCCTTTTATTGACCTCCACATCGAATCTCTCCCCAGGCTCTTCATTGGCCAAATGTGAACCCCTGACTGCCTATGTCATCCCTCCTCAAATGGCTCCTTTAAGCATGCATCTAACGTTTCACCTGACTGGTTTCTGCTAAAGGGCGGGGGGGACACTTTCAACTCTGTGGATATAAAATTGCTTCCCTCCCCGCCTCTTCTTACATTAAGGGAACATAGTCTTTTTAGAAATAAAGAAAATGTTTTGTGTGGTTGTGCCACATTATAGGAATTAATAGCATGCTTCATCATCTCACTGCCTCTTATTTAGAGATTTTGCAGGCCTGGGTTCCTTTGGAGGACAGTGTAAGCTACTTAGTCGCTTTTTCAGGGGCGGGGAACCTGAGGCCTCCAGGCCTTCTACTGAATCCAAGGACCTCACTCGAGGGCCACATGTGGCCTGGAGGCCTCAGGTTCTCTACCCCTGCACTTATTACTTCCTGCCCCTTTGAGTTTCCCTATATGCAAGCTCTTTCAGGGCAGGACTATATTGCTTGCTTGTTTATTTGTATCCCTGGTTCTTAGCACACTTCCTGGCATAGATATAGAAAGTACTTTAATAAATACTTTTTCATTCATTTATTCATTGTGCCTCCTGGAGGTGACTTCACTCCTAAAGTTATCTACAGATATACTGCTTTAATAATATTCCCTACCATAACTGAGCGTGCTTGGTCATGTGGAGTTGTAACAACAGCAGCAAAGAGAATCAGCCCTATTGTACTCTCATCAGTTTCTCTGGAAGCTATAGAGTGAGGAAGAGGATTGTCATGGCCTCCCCGTTTTCTGCTCCTGACTGGTCCGTGAGTCTGTTTTCTGTCGTGTCCCTGTCCCAGAATGTTGGAAAGAAAGCTTCAGATTGCAGGCTCAACATTTGGTATTCAAAGAGAAGGGAAAAGCAAAAGGAGGTAAATATTAAAAAGTGAATGTTTCTTACTGCTTCAGTCTAATACTTGCAGTTTTGAGATGACTAGCAAGGTTTTGATTTCTACAGAAAACAGTTTTTATGTTAATTAGCTAGTATTTACTCTTTTTAAAAAATTAATTAGAATTACCTGTTCAGAAAATCCCTCTGAAAGAATGCCTCCTTTTCTACAATTAATAACACTTTTTCCTCTGATGAAGTAATGATCCAGTCCTTCATTTCAACAGCTGCTGCACTAATTTGCTTCATCATGACCTAATATCTTAAAAGATATGCCTGTGGAGTTTAATCTGTAAGAAATCTTTATTTTTGAATAATATCCCAATTGTTTTTTAGGTATTAGTGGAGATAGAAAGGTTGAATAAGACAGAGTCCCTACCCTCAAGGATCTTAGGGTTTGGAAAGGCCATAGATTGTATGTCCTGAGAACTAGCCAGGCTAACTTCAGAGAAGCTTATCACTCAAAAGATTGTGTACCACATGTGGAATATGGGGTGGGAGGAGCAGTGTATACCAACTCTTAGAGATGAGAGAGAGGTTGTGGGATATTCCATTAGGGAAAGGAGGACCTACACCAGTAAAAATCAACGTTGAAAAAAATCAGATGTCTTCTTTACATGGGATGGGGAAAATCAAGGAAAAGGCCAGTAATACATTTTCAAGAAGTCTTTTATTGATGGGCAGGTGATGCATGATGAGCTCCTGGTAAATCCTCCACATGTGATCTATTCAATATGCTGCAGAACTCCGTCTGATGCTTTGACCTTTTGTGCTGCCCAGGAGCTATGCCTGAGTTATTTATCCTTCCAAGAGCTCCCTCATTCATTATACCATTTCACACAGCCCTTTGGTTACGTGCAGTAACCTTCTTTTACATCCTCTACATCTTTCCACTTCTCTTGTGATTGCCTGAAATTTTTATTTTTCTAAGGATATAATGCTTAATGATTCTAAGTCATTCAGCATCATTGGGAAAATAGGAAATATTCAGATTTCAAAGTACAAGAGAATTTAATTTTAACTTATTAAAACACTGTAGCCAGTTGCCATTCTTTTAAAAAGTTTTGTGGTGTTAATTTCTGAATATTTTGCCAGTGGGGCACCCTACTCCCTTCCTCATTGAGTCATCCTTTGGAACAAAGACTTTTTTTTTAAAGGCGAAAAAAAGG
Organism: Phalanger gymnotis; assembly: GCA_028646595.1. Lineage (NCBI taxonomy): Eukaryota > Metazoa > Chordata > Mammalia > Diprotodontia > Phalangeridae > Phalanger > Phalanger gymnotis. The sequence continues at coordinate 169,905,648 of CM053623.1, forward strand.
TTGGTTCACCAAAACTAACCTAACACATGCATTGTTACAGACCCACAGTTTCCCATGTCTTCAAGAAAGGAAAGGGGGAAGATACATTTTCTCACTCTTCTCCCCGTCATTCCCAGCTCACCTATGGTGGAGGGACTCAGTGGGAGGCTCAAAGGACCTACTTTTGGGAGGAGCCTCTTTTTCATTGGCTGCATTTTTAAATTTACCTGACTGAGGCGCACAGGCTTACCTACTCTCTTTTCTAGTGCACCCCTAGACGAAAGAGTGTTTACTAAGCAAGGGCATCCTGCAGTAATTAGGGAAGCCCTGGAGCACCACCTTACCTCTTCCCCTTCGACCCTGTGGTACTAAGAAAAGGATTTGGCATTTTGGTCTGGTTTTCTCTGTCTGTTCTAGCTCTGAGTGGGGGGGGGGGGTTGGTTCCAAATCTGAGAGTGGGAGCACACAACTAAGCCACAGTGATCTTGGAGCGCCAAATTCCGTCCTCCAGCCCAACAAAGGAAACCCTGAGAAATCTGTATCTGAGACATATGCCCTGGGTGGCTTTGGAATTTGGTGGGAATAATGTTGTATAGGAACTGAGCTAAATTGTGAATCTAATCCCCTTCCTCTAGATTGAGGTAGTGCCAGGGTTAGTTCCCTCCTACTCCCAGGTGTTGGTGAAAGGTGTTTGTATATTTTCTTTTGCTATGGCTTTGGAGTATATATTCCTTTGTAAGGGCTAATCTGACCTAAAATTGGAGGAACAAACACTGTTGGTAGGGGCTAGCACCTATGGAAATGAGAGACCTTTTACTTGCCCAGCCCCTGCCCCACCCCATCTGGATACTAGAGAACCCTGGGGAAGGGTGGGACTTGGGTAGTTAAGGTTTCAGTACGTAGATGGCTTGCTATTGACTCATTTCTGTATCTGCTCTTCTCCCGCTTTGAACACATAATTCTCCTAAGTGAGTTTTAATTGCATAGTTTATAAAGAACTTATCTCACTGTAACTGCTCAAGGTAGGTGGGTAGTTGCTAGCATTTTAAATATGAGGAAACTGAAACTCCAAGAGACTACACCCATGGTTACTTGGCTATTAAGTGTGAGACTCAGGATTTGAACCCAGGTTTCTTGCCCATCCTTATTTTCTGCATACAGAAATGCTCACATCTCTGCCCCACCCCTATCCTTAAAACCTTCCCTTGACCCTATCACACCCTCTGTCCTTCTTCAGGTCATATGTAAACATCTACTCGCTAAGCTGGTTGGTTCACTCTCTACAACCAGTTCTCACACTAGGCTCTCAGACTAAAATGGGGGTGATAATAATAGCACCTGCCTCCCATGGCTGTGAATTTCAAATGAGATAATATTTGTGAAGCACTTACCTCATTCCCTGGCATCCAGTAAACCCTTAACAGTGTTTGTTTCCTTTCTTCCTCAAAGATAAACAATCACCACATGGTTGTTCAAAATGTATTGCCAAACATAAGATTTTCAGGTTCAAATGCTTATTTCAACCTACAGTCTTATTTGTTATTCTTTTTTTCAGATGATGACCAAGTATATCATATTTAGCCATGGTGCATGGCTTGTTTATTCATTTTTTAATTTCATTTGCAGGACAAGTGTTTTCAAAATTAAAAAACAATACAATTAGAAAAATGTGCTATCCAGCTTTTTCATAAATGCAGCTACTTTGTTTAGAGTGTGACCATGAGGACAGGACCTTGTAGAAACTTTGTTTAGAATATTTGGTTTTTCAAAATAGGCACTGAATATACAAGAGTCAGGAGGAAATTTTTGGTGTAAAATGTATTCACATCATCCATATCCACTGAAAATAGAAATTTCTTCTTTCAGCTCAAGCATCCTTCAGAATCCTTTGGTGTGAGGAAGCCTGAATGCATTTCAGTAACAGAATTAGTATTCTTTTTCCCCAAATTGTTTAAAGAGCCTTCCTTGTAATAAATTGTTTTTATAATGCGGTTTACAAAGGTATCAGTAATTGTTTATACTAGTTTCAGCTACTCTGGTGGATTTTCTTTTTAAATTAGTTGTATATTTGTCACAGAGGCTTATTACATTTAAAAAAGACAACTGTCAAACCATTCACATGTTAGTTACTTAAATCTTGGTAGCTGAGGTGGGAAACCTGTGGCCTGGAGGCCATACGTGGCCCTCTAGGTCTTCAAGTGCCGCCCTTGGACAGAATCCAAACTTCATAGAACATATCCCCTTAATTTGTTTTGTAAACTTGAACCCAGTCAAAAGGCCACACCCAAGGGCCATATATGGCCTCTAGGCCAAGGGTTCCCCACCCCTGTAGAGGGTTGTGTTTTTGGTTCTTTTTTTTTTTTTTAACCAGCTTATTGTATTTACCAAAGTAATTTTGAGAAATATAACTTGGGTACTTTAACATTCTACACAATGTTCCGTTAATTGTGAGTTTATATAATCCACATTCAAATGTGAGGAGCAGTGGATGATTCAACCCAGATATATCTTGAACCCATATACACCTGCTTTGACCTCATTCGTACATATTGATTCAAATTAATGGACCTGCATTCGCTGTTGTTTATAGCAAATTCACACTTTAGTTGACATTTTTTAAATTCTCATTTTTGTTGACTTGGATTTGAACTTTGTTTTCATTGAATAAAGCAGATGTATTTATGTACTATTTATACTTGAATATATCCAATAATTTTGGCTATTCTCCATTCTTCCCTGTCCCCTGGGGCAGCTTTACATAACCATTTGAAAACTCATTCAACAGACACTTGTCTTAACTAGACAAAACCCACAGCAATTAATCTGAAAGAACTAGAGGTCTAGAATCCTAAGGAAAATACTGAGGGAAAAAAATAAGAAAGCAATATTAACAGACCTCCTATGTGATAAAGCAGTTGTCTTCAGAACTCTTTGATAGTAGCTTTTAAAAACAAACAGGTGGAATAGACTAGATAAGCATGAAAGAAAAACAACCAAAACTCTAGTGTTTGATAACCTCAAGAAATGCATATTACTAGGCCAACAGAGGCTCTTGCTCCTGCCCTGCAGGGAAGAGCAGGCCAGAAGCCAAGTAAAGGTTCTGATGCCAGGCCCTGCCTCCTCCTCAGTTACTAGAAGAAGCGGGAGGCTATCCATCATCCATCACTTCATTCACACACAGTCATTTATCCTCAGCTTCTGAGATCTGGCCTCTTTTGAGGAAGGGGTGTGATAAATCTAGGGGCCAAAAGATTATGACGATGAAAAAAAAAGACGTAAGGGTCTGGAAGGCAGAGAGTCAAGGGAAGTATCTTCCTTTGTAGATGGCAAAGCCAGGTGGTGTAGAAGGAGACAGACAGGTTAGGAAGGACCCAGCTGCCACGGTCTCGGCATCCCTCAGCAGCCCATAGTTAGAAAGGCCAAGGCAGGAGACCTTTTAGGCTTCTTCCTCCCCTCAGGATCAGGGAAAGATCCCTGGTGTGGCCAGTGCAGCTGAGTTCTGCCTCCCTTGGAAGCTCAGCAGACCTCTGGTACGCCTCCCCTAGGGGCAAACCGAGAATCTAAGAAGGGCAGGGACCTAAGGGCCAGATTCTGACTCCTCCTGCATCCCAACGACCAAGCCATTTCTAACCCCATGTTGCCTACACTCCCACTAGAATTCATTCTCTGACCCTGGGACATGGCTGGGGTATTCCATTCCCTGCCCCACCCCCATGTGAGCATGGACAACTCACAAAACCAAATTTCACTTTTCTTTAAAATCAGGATAAAAATTTGGATAGTAACCACCTCATGATTGTGAGATTCAAATGTGATAATGTTTTTAAAAAGCTTAATGTTCTACTAATGTGAGGAGTTGTTGTTACAAGATTACTGGGGCAAAGGACCATGTAATTGATGTTAAGGTCTGACAGTGTTTGCTGTTCATAAACTGAGAATTGCAACCCAGATTCATAGATAGTCGAGTCTTCTGTGTATTGTGGCTACTTGTTATGACTCAATTAAACTGTGGGCTAAAAGGGCTCATGAGAAAATTGTTTGTAGTCAACATACAGACCCACATCTTTGTGGAAATGTAACTCACACAAACTAAGAATTGATGACACTTTCAGACCATGTTACTCCTGTTGGAACAGTAGCATTGCCTCTTTGGGGGAGGCTGGAATTCTCTATAAAAATATTCTGCTGCCGTTTTCCTTCCCAGGTGATACTCATTTGAGTAGTTGTTTTCATTCAGAGTTTTGAGACCTGGTCATCCTTAAGCCCCCAAGGAAGATACACATTTAACCTAGAGTTAGTTTTCTATTAAGGTAGACATTACCTCATTTCTGTAGATGATGCAAGATTAAACACAATGCTTTTCAGTGTAGTAATTTTTCATTAATTATATAATTGTAGTATCCCCTAAATAAGATTTGCCACACACTGAGCTCTCTAGTCATTCTTTAAATCCGAGACAATAGTCTCAGCTCTATAGGACCAGCTAAGTAACCAAAGTACACTTTTTAGTTAATCAGATGTTTACTTTTCTTTGTTTACTTGATTGTCATTAAAATAGCCCCATAGTCTTCTTTAGCTCCTATGTCTACTCCTAACTGTGATATAATTAAAGGGGAACGATACATTTCCTTTTTCTTTTTCCTTGTGATTGAGTAGGAAGGAATAAGTCCTGGGACTCAAGAGGTAATGGTATGCTCTAGGGAAACACCTCTCCAGCTCTGATTGCAGAGGTGTCTTGGGGGGTAGGGCTGATACTTCTCTGGAGCTCCTGCTGCTATACTAACCTTTAAGCTGCTTGGAGCTTCCTGCTGGTGGTGGGCCAGGAGGAATTTTGTGAAATCTCCATCTGTGTTTGATCTTCAATCTCAATCTCTCTCTCTCTCTTTAGGAATTAGAAGCCGCCCTTCATAGGGATGACGTGGAGTTTATCAGTGATCTGATCGCCTGCCTGCTTCAGGGCTGCTATCAGAGGAGGGATATCACGTGAGTAATCTTTTTTTTTTTTCCAGTTAAATATTTCCTGGGAAGGAGAGCAATTTGCACTTTTATCGGGAGATTTCATAACTCCCAAAACAAATCAGAACCATTCAGTAGCCAAAAACTACTTCACACTACACAGTATATGCAAATGGATTCATTGTTGGCAACTATTATGCATCTGAAATAATGCATAATAGCTGTTGCCAACAGTAGATATTATACCACATGGGAGTAAAAATAAGCACAAGTAGCGTAAAGGTATAATAAATACAATTTAGCATAGAGAACTGGAATCCAAGGCTTATTGATTGGGGAGTGGTTAAACAGTTTGTTGTACGTGAATGTAATGGAACATTGCTGCCCTCTAAGAAATGATACCTATAGGAAAGCTTGACAAGACTGATATGAACTGAGTTAAGTCAGCAGAACCAGAAAACAACATACTTACTACCACACTTGTCAGTGACAGAACAGCAACAGAATGAAATCCTAATGCTGCGCGATTGTAGTGACCACGCTTGGCCCCAAAGTCAATATTTCTTTGCAAATGTTATTTTTTTTTCCCTATTTCTATATTCTCACAAGAGATAGCCCTATGGGAGAGGGAAGGGACATATAGGATAGCTCAGGAAGAAGCATTGGCAATATGGAAACAAAACATATTATTGAAGTTTTTTTTTTTTTAAATCTTGCCTTCTATCTGATCTTATTCTCCTGCCTTTGAGCAGGTCAGTGTAACATAACTTTTTACATAATCCTTGTTTATGACTTAGAAAAAAAAAACCTTTGTGAGTTTTCATACATGTGGAATCCTCAATTTTTTTTTTAACATGAGTCCCTTTGACAGTACTTTCTGAATATAAAGCCTAATGCATTTGCCGAATAGCCTTATATTTTGTAGCTTAAGAAATTAAATCGCAATACGATATAAAAATGAATTTGATGAAATACGTCAAGTGTTTTACATGGCAGTATTTTAGAGATAGAAAAGTTTATTATTCCAAACCTATATTTTATGCATGAGACAGTGGAGCCCCACAGAGGTGACTTAACAAAACATTCGGTACTTAGTTCCTGGACACTGGCCCAGTGTTTTATTTTGTTTTTCCTAGTATAATAAGCTTTATCTCTTCTCACTTGGTTCTAGGAAATTGATTTGTGACATGCTTGAATGAGAATGAGTGGTGATATTATAGTCTCTTAAAAGTCTAGGAAGGAGAGAACTTAATATGAGCATTTTCAGAGAGAGCATCTCCGAAGCTCTATACACAGTGTCCCAAAAGTCTTCGTCTAAGACTTAGTGTAAGACTAGACTTAACTAAAATTGGGTCAAAGACTGATTTTTAGGACAACTTGTGTAAGGATATAGCTGTGAATTTTATATTGAAAGGTCCAGACTTGGTATCTTTAGATTATCTTGTAACTAACTGGACTCTACAAATATGTGTACATGTGAAATAAAATGATTAGGAGAAAGTTCAGAGCCTTGGGGATGAACAGAATAAAGACTCAACAAAGGAAGATTAGGAGCAGTCAGACAGGTAGGAGGAGAAAGAGAAGTGAGCAGTGTCCTAAGTATCTAAACTTTTGTTTCTGGAATGAAATTATTTAAGTTTAATGTGAATCTGATTGGGGGCTAGAGGGTTGGAATGGGGCGTTTTCTGCAAGTGGTTTTTTTGCCACAGGAAGTTGAAATAAGGGCAGCAGTGTGAATTGCTATTCTAAAGTGGCATTGTGATGAAGCACTTGAAATAACTAGCCACAACCAGACTAGGCAGAGGAAGGTTTTATTCCACAGGAATGGCAGTCCATGGTTTCTGCCTAACAGTGCCTTAGGCACAATTAACCAAGGACAAGGAATGAAAGAAAAGAGCAGAATTGGAATGGAAAAAGCCTTTCATCAACATAATATGAGGTTTTTAATGGAAGGTATCCACAGTTTCAGACTTTTGGGACATCCTCCACATAGTATTCTGTGTACCTTCAGGAAGTAATAGCAGTAGACTGAGTGGTTGTGGAACATACCACTGTATTCCCTTCTATCCCTCTCCCATACTCCACAATAGTTTCCTTGCTTGCGCCTTCCTTCCTGAGCAGCCATTCATTTCATCACCCTCTCATTACCTACAGCTCTATAGCTGTTGGCTTGCCCTGACCTGGGTACCCCTCCCCTCTTCTAGCTACACAAGGATGTCCCAAGAGGTAGAACCCCTGTGGACAATAACCTTCCTTGATTTATTTTTTAGTGACTAATATACTACTACCCCATCATATCTTTCCTCTTTCCGTGGATTCTGAACCCTTAGCTGCTACTGCTCAACTGCTATTCTTAGCCCCCCCCCCCCCAAACCACACCCTTATTCCCATTCTCTCCAATCCACCCCAGGTCCCAACTCTAAAACACTCCCTCTTCCCCTAGTACCTGTGCTCTCTGGAGTGCCTGCTCCTAAGTTAATATACTAGATTTCATCTTAAACTTTTTCTTTTCTGGCTCCTTCTTTGTTTTTGTTTTTTTTGTTCTGTTTTGTTTTTTGCACTGAGACATGGCTCCTTCCAGTGACCCGACTTCCCTGACCACCTTTTCTGAGTTAGACTTTCACTGATACTCCAAACTCACTGGTCAAGGTGGGGAAGTTGGAATACTTGCTCCCAGTTGCCACTTCTAGACTCTCTCTCTGATTCTTTGAATTGCTATGCCATCCATTTTTAGTGTATCCTTTTCCTAATTTTTCTGGGGGGAAAAAAACACTTAGTATTGTTTCCTCACCTGCATATTTCCTTCTTGGTAATTTACTTGTAGCAAAGTATTAGACTATTTCTTACAAACATAACGCTTTGAACCCATTGTCCATTCTAATCTAAAATATAAGGATCCTAAGAATTCAAAAATTATTGATGAATTGGTCTACAGCAATGCTTTTATTTCTCTAGAATGTACTCAGCATGTTGTTATGCTATTCTGTCATTCTGTTAAGTTCAGCAGTAGCAATCTGGAAAGGTCTTACCCTCAGACTGACTTGTCAACAAGCTCACCGTGAAATTTTGGAGCAGTTGTTTAACTCTTAGTTATCAATTTACCTAATATGAAAACTGAATCAAGTTTGACTTACCTGATAGTGTACTGAATAATGATTTAAGTAGTTTTAAAGTTGTTGTTGAGTCTTGTTAGTCATGTCTGGCTCCTTGTGACTCCATTTGGAGTTTTCTTGGCAAAGATATTAGAGTGGTTTGTTATTTCTTTCTCCAGCTCATTTTACAGATGGAAACTGAGGCAAACAAGATTAAATGATTTTCCCAGGGTCCCACAGCTAGTAAGTATTTGAGGTCAGATAGGCACTCTGTCCAATGAGTGACACTTGGCCCCAGAATACTATCTCAGTATATTGTAATTTTTTCATTAGTAACCCTAGATTCCTGTTCTGTAGGTTGCTTCCATGTAGTTTCTGTTTACACTGTTATCCTTACATGTTTTCTCCTGATATTTAGGAAAGAGGTCTTTACATTCCCATGATAGAATAAATTAACCTATCCAGGCTTCTTTATTTTGGACTTAGGTATAATCATATACGTGGTTAGATATGGGTTCTTTGAAACTCTCCCTACCCATATCCCACTTTACCCTTCTCCCCCTACCCCACCCCACCCCCTTCACAAAAAACCCAACTTAAATTGGTTCCCCCTTAATAATATTCAGTGCTTTGAGTTTCTCTATCTTATAACAATGGTCTTTTAAATTTGATAATATAAAGTATCTCACTAGGCCTAGTATTTATTGTCTTTATATTTGCTGGTATTTCATGTTATAGAACCTAGTTATTTAGAAGACCCTAGGAAAAAATATGTATCAAAAATGTATATTTTTAATGTGTGTGTGTGTGTGTGTGTGTGTGTGTAAATTTGCTTAATTAATCTGGGATGTCCTTTTCAGTAATTCTTTACTTAGGTATGAATATACCTTCCCTGAATGTACTAGAAGCCATTACCAAACCAAATATTTACTGGTTTTCTTGCTTGTCTTTGACTGTTCCAGGAAGACACTTAAAAATACCCATTCAAAGTTCCCAATGCACACAGTCTGATGCTAGGATCAGAAGCTTTGCCTACGAGATTCCCTTATAGTAAATTACTTGCCTCTACCCTCACTGTATTATAATTTTTCAAATGGTTATATAAAATGGAAAGTGTATCTGTGTATGTATTTATTATTCATAGCATCCTGATTTGAGTCAACTAACATTAAGTGCCTACTATGTGCCTTGTACTGTGCTAAGCACTGGAGATTAAAAAAAAAGATGCAAAAATAGTCTGTGCTCTCAAGGAGTTTACAATCTAATGGAGTTGACAACATGTAAACAACATATACAAACAAGGTCTGTAGGAGATTAAATGGAATACAATCACAGAAAGAAGGGACTAGCACATTTATGGGGACCAAGAAAGATGTCTTAAAGATACTGGTATTTTAGCTGGGGTTTGAAGGGTGGAAGATAGGACCAGAGATGGAGACAAATAGGAGGGAGTGAATGACAGACATGGAAGCCAGGCTGTGAAAATACCTCCCAGGAGCTGCCAGCAGGCTAGTGTCACCAGATTGCAGATATATATAGGGTGGGGCATAGATTATGAAGGGATTTGGATGGCTGGGGATTTTATGTTTCATAGTGCAGTGATTGGGAGCTACTAGGGTTTATTGAATGGGGGGAGGGGTGCCCAGGGTGACTAGGTCAGACCTGCAGCTTTGGGCTACAATGTAGAGAAAATTTGTCAGGGAGAGACCAGCCAGCAAGGAACAGCAATGTGTGTCATAGGATTGGGGCAGTGAGGATATAATAAACCTGGAAACGTAGTAAGAGGCTGGTTTATGAAGGGCTCTAAAATCCCAACAGAGCATTTGATCTAAACTTTTTCTTTTAAAAGACTTATTTTGAACAGTCACTAGTGTTTGTCATTTAATATGTTGGTAGTCTCGAAGCTTTAGTTAAAGTGGTATTAAAGTGGTCTGTCCTCTGTGGAGGAGAGGCAGTTATCCCTAAGGCCAGAGGATCCCAGTTCTTTAACAATGGAATTCCTGCATTCTCTAGGCTGGTTTCCTGACCTTTGAAAGGCAAAACAATCTAGGGGAAAGAGCTGGACTTAAGAGTCAGGAAAGAATTGGGTTAGAATTCTGCCTGGGAGCCTCACCAACTGTATGAAATTGACAAGTTAACTTGCCTCAGTTTCCTCATCTTTAAAATAGAGGTAATAGCCATTATATTTTTATATTTATCTCAGTGTTATTGTGAGGTACAAATGAGAATGTATGCATAAAGCACTTTTCCCCCTTTGAATATCAATAGCCATTATTAGGAAGAGCTATGCACTAAAGTTATTTTAATTGCCTCATAATTAATGCCTCTGTGGGTACTCCACAGCTTAGTAAATTTAGTCTTTCTGAGTTGCTGTGGTCAAAAATAAATCATCCTGAGGCTACCCTAGTGATGAGACCCAGTGAACTTAGCCCTTCAGACAGTAAACACTCACTCAAAACCCTTCCAACTTGACCTTCCTTCCAGAGTTTGAGAATCCAGTCAATTAGTGGAAGGCTATAGTAGGAAAAGAGCCAAATGGAATATTATTACCACTCATTTCTTCAGAACTCACTGGCTCCCAAAGTACGAGACTTTTACCCCTTTTTAAGCTCGGTAAACTTGTTTGTACCAAGTAGAGGAGGTAAATAATGTGGAGATGGGGGAGGGGAAGGAGAAACTCCCAAAAATCGACCACCCTTAGCCTTTCCAAACTACCTTATTTAGTTGACTGCTGAATGATAATAGCCTGAGGCTTTTTCCCTCTGCTGCTGGGGGAGGGGAGATGAGTAGGACAATGGCCCACTTTGGAGCCCTGGAGTTTTTGCCAGAAAGGAGAGGGAAGTAGACCAGTTGAGCAGAGAACTAATAGGTCTGATGTCAGTCTGCTTAACACTTAAATGTCACCATCACTATTTTTAAAGTAATAAGCTGGCATCAAAAATGGATATAAGCAAGAGATGGCCAATATTGGTTAGTTGATTTCATTGATCTCTTCAAAGTAACTAGAATATAAAACTACTTTCTCCTCTTCAAGACCCAACCTTTCCCTGTATTTAGAATTGCTACTATTTAATACTTACTTTGCTCAGCTAAAATAGGAGGAAATTTGGAATCATCCTAACCCATTATCTGTTGAGAAACTTTTTTCCTCTTTATGTTGTTATACTTTAAATTAGGATTCTTTATTCTTTAAATTCTTTAAATTTAGGAGGTAAGGATACAGAGTTCTTAGAAAAATGCTATGCAAACCTCCCTCTTACCTCAAGCCTTCAGAATCTTGAAGCATTCTGTAGCTTAAAGAGAGGGAGGGGCATGTCTGTAAATAAGGTAGCATTGAGGGGGTCTTAAGAAAACTTTTGAGTATAACTGGGTTAATTGAAGCAACCATATCAGAGAAAAAAGGAATCCCAAACATGCAGTTCTAGGAGAGAAAAGGAGGCTTTCAGACAGATTGTAAGCACAAAGAACACTGTTTATACACACAGATGTTTGCTTGGCTAGTATATTTGCATGGTTCCATTTCACTGTTTGAATAAGAGAGTTCTCTCTCTCTCTCTCTCTCTCTCTCTCTCTCTCTCTCTCTTTTTCTCTCTCTCTCTCTCCCTCTCTCTCTCTCTCTCTCTGTCCCTCTCTCTCTCTCTCTGACCAGCCTGTCTTCTTGCTGTAATGAAGCTGCCATCCTCCCTCCTCATGACATCAGTCTGGGGCTCCCAGAATGATGCAGTGTCTCAGAATCAGCAATTTTCCTTCATTGCAAAAGATAAGGGGGGAATGAGAAGAAAAGCCTTGTGTAACCACCAAATTGCACCTGGTAGTGGGAGAAAGGATTTGTAAATACATAGCATTATCCACCTCTTGTTTCTTTTTCCACTACAGCCCCCTACCAATACGGTGGGGGGGGGGGGAATCTTCTTTTTTAAAACATATCTATTTGAGAGGGGAAGAGTTTTTGATATACAAAAATTGGATCTTCAATGTAACTTGGACAATGGAAATAAATTTAGGACCTATAATGCAATTTTTAGATGATTACATCTACGCTTAGGGTTGATAAGGTTACAGAGAGCTTTTAGAAGACTGCCTCCTTTCTTGTTTAAAGGAGGAATAAGAAAACTTAATTCACTGTTATTTGCTACCTGGTTTTTTTCCTGAGTCTTTTTCATTTTCCCCTATAAAATGGTAGATATTATTTTGACACATTCCTTTAAGTGGCAGGAAGCAGAGTATAGAAACAATGATGGTGATAATATCATAATAATAACACTTGGCATTTATATAGTGAAAAGCACTTTATGTATGTTAATTTATTTGATCCTAGATAAACCCCCTGATAGAAAACTAAACCTAGATTTGAGAAGAACAGAGTTCAAATCCTGCCTTAGACACTTAACAGTGTGACCCTGGGGAAGTCTCATAACTTCTGTCTGCTTTAACAGCATCTCTCTCTTGGAGTTGTTATAAGGTTAAAGGTGAGGTAACATTTGTAAAATACTTTGCAAACTTTAAAGAGATATGTGTATGTGGTATTTTTTTTTTTTGGTTCATTCTTGCTGGTTAATTTGAAAGTGTATATATTGGTGCTTAATTTAACTATTAAACAAATTAACATAATTCAATGAATATAATTTTTCATGAAAAAATGACTAAATAGTATATGCTGGAAAATTCCTTTAATGTCGTAACTACTTGAATATAACTGAAAATCAGGGAAACTTTTCCTTGTTCTCTAGGGTAGCAATCTGTATAAGGCATAGAATAAAACTGACTCATTTAGGCTAACCAGATTTAGATTCTCAGAGAAAAAGGAAGAGGACTCAAATTAGTCCTTTACAATAGTAAATTTCTGATGCTTAAGATATTAACTTATATCTCCCCAATAACTACAAAAATTAGGGAAAATAATTTGTTTTTGCTTCACCAATTACAAAGTGGATATTATTCCCTTTCTTTATATTTCATAGGGACGTAGTAAGTTTTGCTTTGATTTGAAAGAAAACAACGAAGTCCTCCCAAAGCTCTCCAAAACACTTTGACCTCCCCAAAGGTAGACACAAACACACAGGTGGCTATATATGATAACGAGCTTCCTTCAATAGGCCTTTCGATACTTTTTATTATCCTGTTTCTTCCTAATTGAGATGTCTGCTTCATCAGTGCCTGCTTCCCTACCCTACCGCCTTTTCACCCCTCCAAATGCTGTTCTCCATCTTCATCATGTGCTTAAAAACAATGTTTTTGTGATTGGGATTCTGATTAGGTCTCAGACATTCCATAGCTACCTAGAAGACATCATCAACTATCGCTGGGAACTTGAGGAAGGAAAACCCAACCCCCTGAGAGAAGCCAGTTTTCAAGACCTGCCTCTTCGCACTCGAGTGGAGATTCTCCATCGCCTCTGTGATTATCGGCTTGATGCAGATGATGTCTTCGATCTCCTTAAGGTGTTTAACTTAGGCAGTGCTGGTCCTGAAGCCGTAAAGACAACACTTAGAGATGGGGTTAATATATAAAACAAGGATAGAGGAAAGGAATGAGGATTTAGAAGTTAATTTTGTTTTGCTTTAATGGATTCCAACATCCGAAAGATGCATAGATAACAGAAATCTTTTTACCCAAGAGTATTGGTGTTTACCAATACCAAGAAATTGTATTGCATTAAAAAGAATATGACTGATAGAATTTTTAGTTTGGACCTACCTTCTTTCACACCTGTATTAGACTAAATAAAACCTTGAAAACTGGGGAGGGAATTAAAAACTTTGACTACTTCTATGCAAGAATGCGAATAAATGTCACTGAATTAAGGTTTGCCAAATTATCTTCCTCTTCCTATTGATCAGAACATTAAAATTAGTTGACAATTCAGTACATCTTGCAAAATGTTGACTTGAAAAAGTCATGGAGATAGAGAGTAAAGAAACCTTTGTCTTTTCTCGCCTTTGTCTCTCACCTTCATCATCTTTAGGAGGAGATTGTAGAGAGAAGTTATAGATGTAAAATCAAATGTTCTCCCATCTGAAATGTGTTAGATAACTTTTTCATTTAGCTTTGCTCTAGGGTGCATTATAGGAAGACTGTTGGAGGTGGGACCCCACTGTAAACGGTCATCTGTTGTATTGGATCAGAGTTGAAATAGAATTTGCCTCGATTAAGATGGTACATTAGCAGTGTGGGGTGCAGCTTTCACAGTATCTGATTCTATCCTGTGGCAGCAATTTTTTTCATGGATATAAAAAATAAGTTAAAGAAAAGTTGTTGTTGTACGCCAAATTATTAGATTAGCAGTGTTTCTATATCCCAATGTTTCCCATCTATTTTATAATTTGGTTGGACAATGTATGCTTTTTGATTTGTCATTTTAGTTTTCTTCCTGTGCTTCTGGCTATAGGGTTTGGATGCAGATAGCCTCCGAGTGGAACCTTTGGGTGAGGACAGCACTGGTGCTTTGTATTGGTATTTCTATGGAACCCGAATGTACAAAGAAGACCCAGTACAGGGAAAATCTAATGGAGAACTGGCCTCGATTAAGTAAGTACATTGAGGGAGACCGCCTTTCTTTTTCTCTCGCTGAAAGCATAGATGTACATAGCACAGTATTCTACATAAAACAGATGCTCAAACCATTGTTCACATGTCTGACTGACTCCGAGGACCACCATAGCCTGCCTTCTGTCCTCCACTATCTCTGGAAGTCCGTCCAAGTTCATGTTTGTTGTTTCAATGATTCTTATCTCTCCATCTCATTCTCATCTCTTCTTGCCGTCAATCTTTCCCAACATCAGGATCTTTTCCCATAAGTCCTGTGTTGAGATTATATGAAAATTAGACATTTTAATGGCTAACATCAATAAATGCAATCAACAGACATTGTTGACATCAATAAAAATTGATTATATGAAAAGTTAAAATCGTATGTTTGAAACACCCCGCCCTGGACATTCTTGTGAGAGGTAGCTTTATACAGCCGATACATGAGGATATTATACTTGAAAGAAGAAAACCTGGTTTTTAAGTCTTGCCTCTGAAACTTATTTGCTCTATGATCTTCTGCTCTAATCTTTAAAATTGCAATAATGGTAGCTAACATCTATGTAGTGCTTAACACATGACAGGTAGGTACTATGCTAAGCATTTCACAGTTATCTCATTCGATCTTCACTATGACCCTGGGAGGTGTGAGGGCTGTTATCCCCATTTTACAGATGAGGAAATTGAGGCAGATGGAGGTTGGAGTGACTTGCCCAGGGTCGCACATCTAGTAAGTGTCTGAGACTGGATTTGAACTCAGGTCTTCTTGACTCCAGAGCTCCATCTACTGTGCCACCCTCCTGTCCTATAGTATCTATCTCTTACATTGTTATGAGATTCTCATGATCTATAATGTATCTAAAATGTTTTATTAGTATTATAATACCATATAAATGTCCATTATTTATTGTTGGTTTTGTTCTCTTCTAATACGTGATTTGACTAGGTCTAAAAACTAAAGAGCTGGTTTGAAGTAATTTAGCCAATAATCTCTATGGATCCTGAGATAGTAAATGATAGCATTCTCAAAGTGAGATTTCTGATTCATTATTCCAACCTCCATCTGTATGTTACCTGTGCTAGGAAAGCTTAATTTTTGTGGCAGTTTGATCTTTTTTCAACTAAATATAACAAAAGTTTTCTTCTGTGAATCACACCATTGGCAGCTCATGTTATCAGTAAGGTCTGGCCATTTTGTTCATTTTAGAATCAGTGAAGATAGAGGCAGTCCAGTCTGTCCTGCTGCCCCCTGGCAAAAATGCCCATAGAGCATCCTGGGAATAAGAGCTGGCCTGTCCCTGTCCAGTGCTCTCTGGCTTTGGGGGTGAGGTGAGATCTCTCACCCCAGCTGAAAGGATGGAAGTCTCAACAGCTCCTTACAGATCTGCTTCCATCACTGCCCAGCATGGGAACTTGAGCCCGATCTGTTTTTCTGGCTTCTGATCCAGGGGGCTCCCCGTGTTGGTGTCAGACTTAACTCAGACACATAGAGCTTCAACCCTGTTGCAGCTTGTAACTCATGAACCCAAGGGCTTCACCAGCCTCAGCCTCTCACAGGTACACAGAATAGGCCCAGCCATTTGGACTTGTAAAGTGCCTCATATATTCTCATTAGATCTTCCTGATAGCCCTGTGAGATAATAATACAAGAGGTGTTAAGCCCATTTTACAGTTAAATAACTGGAAGCTCAGAGACCTTGAGTGACTTGCCTAGTGTCACTGACAGGTGTGCTTGTTGAAAGCAGAATTTGGACCCAGCTTTCTCTTGACTTCCAATCTAGTACTCTCTCAGAATCAATTAAGAGTCTCTTGATTTTAGACCTCCCAAGATAGAAATTGTATACCCCAAAGAAGAATTAAAAGTAACATAAGTTTTCATCTTGCCACTTAAAGCTATTTCTTCTGTTTTATTTCTCCACCATGAAAATGGACAACAAATTCTTTCCTTTTTCTCATTGATGTTCATTTCCTTTTTTTTTGTGTTTGTGTGTGATCTTATGACAAGAACACTGCCCTTTTTTTTTTCTTCTCAACTCATGCTTTTACTTCTAAAATATTTTTTTAATCAGGGAAAATGGAGGGCAGAAAAATGTCCCAAATGTCCCTGGAAAAACAGGAAAAAGGAGAGGGCGACCCCCAAAACGGAAGAAATTACAGGACGAGATTGCGCTCAAGTAAGAACACTTTGTCATCCTATAGTCATAGAATTGCAAGATCTTCGAGTTACAGGAGCCCCTTATGTCATGCATGAAGACACTACAGTTGAAAGGGACTGGGTCCAGGGTCACATGGCCTAATGGTAAAGCCAAAATAATCACTTTGGTCTCTAATTTCTTTGCCCAGTACCTTTGTACTATATAATTCTTCCCGGTGCCCATTGAAGTGGCAGAATTCATGGTGTCAGCTTATTCTTTTCAATATATTCCTTATGACATAATCGTTTGTACTCACAGCAATGCAAGGGATTCCTCACTCTTCAGGGAGCTAGGGGACAAAGGAGTTCAACTTACTAACTCATACGCTAGTGAGGAAGTTCTAAATTAATCTCTCCTCCCAACAATATCTTTTTTGAGAGTGTAATTTCATTTTTATTCAATCACTTTAATTCAGTAAACATTTATGAAGTGCTTTCTTTGTGCCAGCCACTGATTGACGATACAAAGACATGGAAAAGGCATGGAAACATTGCCTCTGCACACAGAAGACCTAGATTCCCATCCCACTTCTGACCTAACTATTCCCTGGATCTGTTTCCTCATCTGTACAGTCAAGGCACCAGATTAAATGTCCTTTTAGATCTCTGCCAGTTCTAAATCTGTGATCTAAGAAGCTTACATTCTACTGGAGGGAAATAGTATATGCCCCTCAAAAAAAGAGCAAGGAATCTCCGTGTGTGTGTGTGTGTGTGTGTGTGTGTGTGTCCGTTTGTGTGTCTCTCTATGAATGAAAGCCAGCCACACATGTATGACATAAGGTAAGCAGCATGTTCCAGCTCCCAGATCTAACAATAGACCTTGGCCACTGGAATAAACCCCCCCAGCCCAGATGTTGACCATAGAGAGTTCTCTGGAGAAGTCCTAGGCCTAATGTGCTCTAACATGCCAGGTTGTACTTTTTTGTCCATCAGGTGAGAGTGAGACCATGATTATCATGTATTTCCATGAATGTTTGCATTTCTTTGAGGAGGATAAAAGAAAAATAATTGTGCCAGGATTCTGGCCAGTTTTGACAAATACCTTTTTTTTATTTAGCAAGAGAAAGATTTTGTAGATTACAGATTTTTTTGATGCTCAGTAAATGGTTCATGGAAGGTAAGTCAGACATGACCCTTGCTGGTTTCGATTTTAGTTTGTGGAGCATTTTCAGGTTCTAGGGCATGGTTGGAAACTTGCCCTCATTCTGATGATATTAGTTTACCAATAGAGAGAAGCATCTGGAGTTCGAACACCCTCGTGGTGATGCTTATAAGGATAAGCCACTTCTACCTGGCCTAAGTAACTACCAGAGAGCAAAGCAACCCAACAGTCTTTTGATCAATTGTTGTTGTTCAGTTGTTCTTTGTAGCCCCATGGATCATAGCACGACAGTATTGGCCACAGAGTTTTCTTGGCAAAGATACTGGAGTAGTTTGCCTTTTCTTTCTCTAGTGGATTAAAGCAAACAGACATTAAGGGATTTGCCCTGGGGCTCCACAGCCAGTAAGTGTCTGAAGCCATATTTGAACTCAGGTCTCCCTGACTCCAGGCCCAGAGTTCTATGCACTGAGTCCCTAGCTGCTACCCTCTAGTTGTTCCCTGTACCCCACAGCTTCTAGTGTTAAAAGCTCCATGTATTCTCAAGCCTGTGCACTTTCACAGTTCTCACCTTCCCCATGTATTCCCAGAGTTACTTTAAATTTAATGAGCCTATACTCCTTTTTTAGGGGAAAACAAGCAAAATCTCCATATTAAAATTTCCTCATAACCTTTTATTTTTCAAGAGAAAGACTCTAGTCTATATATCTTTTGGAGAAACAAAGCCTGGGTTGTTTTTTTTTAATTTTTAATGCATGATATTACAAGAATTCTTACCCTTCATCTTCAAAGGATAAAATTTTTAAGTTAGATTCTCTTTTACTAAGGGTCAGGTGAGAAGGCTCAATGCATACAATGCTTCGTGGAATTATGTCACCCTCTACTGGCAGTTTTGCACCTTTGGAAGTTTAAATACCAAAGGCTTAAAGAGAAAGTTCTTACATATGTTGTTAGGGTTAGAGCATGGCTTTGGAGAACAGAGGGAAAAAGGCTTCATGCTAAATGATGGAGACTTCCATAGTTCTGTTAAAGCTACTGCTAGCCTATGCTTAACAAGTCCCTGTTAATGACTTCTCAGGAAAGAAGTCATTTGGGATTGTCATCTTGTTTTCACCATTACACATACGTGGATATCAGCTTTTTTTATGTGTCAAGGAACATAGTTTCACATACAGCCTTAATATGGTATTTTATTGGGACATTCAATGCATAAATCTCAGTCCTTTGATTAAGGTCATTATATTATGTTTCTATTGCAGGAAAGTTAAATAAGTCTGTGCTTTAAATGAATATTCTTTGTTTCCCTGTGTTTCAGTGAAAAACAAGAAGAAAACTCAATGTTAGCACCACAGACAAGAAATGGTAAATTTTGCTGGGGTTTGGAAAGGGAAAGGGCAGGTAATTCTTTATATTAATGTCATATCTCTGCTACCTTTCCAGCCCTAACCTACCCTGCTTCCTTCCTGCACTCTGAAACTGGCCTTCTTAGTGTTCCTAACACAGAACAATACATCTACCCTCTCCTTGTCTTTGCCCAGGTTATCTGTGATACCTAGAATGTGTTCTCTCCTAACCTATCACCTCTTCTTCAAATCTCAGCTCATCAAGCAAGCCTTTCTACATGAGGCCTTTCCTACCTTGCCCCACTGGCCTCCCCTTCTTCCCCCAGTCCCCAGTGTTTCCCCTAGAAAATATCTTGTATTTATTTTGTATAAACCACACACACACAATCATAATAGCCTGTGTTTTTCTGACCTTTGAGTAGAAGAAAACAAGATTGACTTGTGGTAGTAAAAATGCATGAGAATGTAAAAACTATGGACTTGTGTTAAGCCAGGAGTTCCATATAATTATATAATAGATGTGAGTCACAATTTAAGCTGTTCCAGAACTCCTAAATCTGTTTAAAAGATAAGCTGTGATTGCTTTAGGCTTCATTTTGAACATCAGTATTTTTTCCCACTGCATATTAAGAGGGTAGACACCAAAGAGGGCTAGTTCAAAAACTTGAATTTTTCCTCATTTGAAGGATAACCCACAGTAAACAGTATGTGATTCATAATAGATAGTGAAGGTAAAACTTATACTAAGATAAAGATGTGGGTTACATTATAATAAAACTAACCCCTTTTTGGCTTTAGGGTCCCAAGGACCAGGACATGGGACATGGTGGCTTCTCTGTCAAACAGAAGAAGAATGGAAGCAGGTGACTGAGAGCTTCAGAGAGAGGACGTCCCTAAGAGAACGACAGCTGTACAAGCTCTTGAGTGAAGACTTTCTGCCTGAGATCTGTAACATGATTGCTCAGAAGGTCAGTACACTTGTGGCCCATGCTAATTCTCTGAGGTGATAAAGACTGTATGCTTAAGGTGTTTATTGATAAGAAAGAATATTTCTTTGTAGGAAGAAGAAAAAATTGAAATTGTAGAATTAATCTGGAAAAGTAGGAGTTTTATTAATCATTACCTCAACATCCCTAAGGAAGTATAAAATGTGAATTTATCAGAATAAATGTTATTTGGTTTGGGATTATTGCCTTTTGGTGAGATCTCTTCTTAAGTCTTTGAAAATGAAATGAGGAGAAAAATTCCCCAGATAGGATCCTTAAAATAGAGAACAGAAGGTTTCCTATAGAAAGAAGTATAGTTGTTGAGCATGCCTCATAATTCAATGTGGAAGAATAAATGGAAAGAGATGACAGTAACATGCTAATGTGAAATATTGAAATTAAAAGTGTATGCATGTTATTCAAAAGAAATAGATCTGATGGAAATGATAGCAACATAGCACTGTATGTCAAGAAGCTGTGAGCCTATGTGGCGATCCAGAAACAAGGAAGAGGAGTATGGTGGAAAGTATTTTGGCAAGAATAATAGGAATAGAGGGGAAAAAAAATTGCTTCAGAGTATCTTGGAGACAGCCCCACCAGATAGAAAAATAGATGGTTAACTCCTGGGATACAGAATTGGCACAGAGACAGAATATAGTTCTGTTGAGGTACACCTTACTCTCCAGCCATCTACTGGAGTTCCTACTTTGCTCTAAAGCATGAATTCATTTTATCTTTCAAAAGGTAGAGGAAGCAAAGTAAGTTGACATTCTGGATCAATTAGAAGGCACTTCAGATGAAGCTCGGAGAAAACTTGGGGAGAAAATAATTGTGTCTCCTAAAAATTAGTGAGTCAAGGAAGGGAATGAATGCTGCACACAGTATGACATAGATTGTTATGATTTCATGACCTGAGCATCTAAAATATTGGTTCAAGTAGTTCAAGAATTAGAGGGTCTCAAGGACAAAATTTTGACCATTTTGAATGATTCCAATGAAGAAGGAAAGGAGACAATCTAATGAGATTGATTTAAGCACACAAGCAAATCTGGACTAAGTTCAATATGGGAAGGAAACTGTACAGATAGATAGAAGCAGATCAAGATCTCAAGAACAGATCCAGGAGGCATGAACTTAAAACAACAACAAAAAAAGCTCTTGATGTTGCCATTACTTACTCAAGTCAGGTTTCAAAAGTGTATGCAAAAATTATGATTCTGGATCCAGGGGGGCGGAGCCAAGATAGCAGCTGGAAAGCAGAGACTAGCATGAGCTCCCCACCAAGTCCCTCCAAAAACCTATCAAAAATGGCTCTGAACCAGTTCTAGAACTACAGAACCCACAAAATAGCAGAGGGAAGCAGGGCTCTAGTGCAGGACAGCCTGGATGATCTCTGGGTAAGGTCTATCTCGCACCGAGCTGGGAGCAGAGCTGAGCTGAGCAGACCCCAGTGTGGGCAGCGCAGACCAACCAGACCAGGAACCGGGCGGACCATGCCCTAGCACCCTGAATCAGTGAGCCGCAGCAGTTACCAGACTTCTCAACCCACAAACACCAAAGACAACAGAGAAGGTTAGTGGGAAAAGCTGCTGGGGACAGGGAGTTTGCCGTTTGGCCACTGCCCCTGGGGCAGCTGCAGAACTACAGCTGCAGTTGCTTCTGGCCCCAGGCCCACCTGGTGGGAGGAATTAAGTGGCAGATCAGAGCAGGAGTGAAGAGCCTGCTAAAGATCTAAGTCCAGTCTGGGTTGGGGGTTCTTGGGGAAGGAGAAGTGCTGGTGTGGCAGAGCTGGCGCATGCCCCCAAACTTGGAACATAGAA